>CAXITT010000440.1:332577-418593 GCA_964033795.1 Lymnaea stagnalis
CAGAGTACTCTCTACCGTCACCAAAGACCGACTGGAACTGCTGATTGAGTATCTCCGCCTGTGCTTTTGGGTCAGATGTCAATTGGCCATCCCACCTCAAGGGGGAAACTCCAGCGTTTGAGGACTTTTGGTGTTTCACATAGCTCCAGAAGCGCTTGTTCTTGACATCTTTGGTCGGGGTGTCTTCCTCTGAGAAGATGCCGTTCATGTAGTTCCAATACGATCTACGCAATAAGCGTTGAATGGTTCGGCGGAGTCTCAGTACCTCCTCTCTCAGTTCCATCGAGCCATTTTTCTTCATGCGTTTGTATTGGCGGTCTCTCCTGTGGATTAGCCTACGGATATACTATTACATATACTATTACAGAATGCTCACATCGCTCTGAGTGATGGCATCAGTGTCGTCGCAAGCAGTTTTCGGAATGATTCTTTGTTTCGATGTCAGTCGACCATGTTACGCCATCTCCATGTTTCAATTCAATTGAGCTGCCATCCAAGGTTAACGAGTTTCATCCACGCGGGATGCTGGTGACTTGGAGTTGGTGGGGATTTAACTCCAGCCCATGAACTTATGATTGGCTCAGTTTAGACCAATCGGCGACCCAGTTCATAACAAGACTACGCTAATTTCGCAACTGACTAATGGTGTGCAGGCCGTATGCCAAGTTATGTCTTTATATTCGTCTATGTTAGGTCGTTGTCTTAACATTACATTAAGAGTGGTTACAAATTTGGCCTGAAAAAATATTCAACAATTTTCGTTGTCATGAGACCAGTAGCATAGTTGTAAAAATCAGTGTGAATGATGATGTTACTTGTAGAATATTGTTGTAGTGTTAATTATTCACATTCACAAATCATGAGGGGAAGTCCTTTGATTTAGCATCACAAAAAAAATGTTTTTATACATATAAATTACACCACATGAAATACATCTCCGAAATTGGAGTCAAATATAAAAGACGTTGTCTATTTACTTCAATATGACTTTCACAAAGAGCTATTGACTAAATAATCCGATGCTATAAGATTCATGGCAGGTGCCGATATCCAGAACACACACAAAACAGTCTTATGCCCATTAGACTCTTGTTCACTCTCTCTGCTCATGTCATATCAAAATTAAACCCCTGCTCCTTCTAACTTATAAAAACAATACATTATTCCGAAGCAAAAATATTATCTAAATATTTTATCTGTGACAGTAGTCTTAAAAATTTTCCTTTTCATAAGATTTTTGGCATAGTTTTAAACAATCTTCCTTTTATTGGGACAATGGGCACATTCTGAAACAATGTTCCTTTAAGTGAGACCATTGACATAGCCTTAAACCAAATTCCTTTTAATCAGACCATTAGCATTATCTTAAACAACGTTCGTTTTAATGAGACCATTGGGCTTTTGAAATACTCTAGATTAAATTTTACAAGTAGAATGCTACTTTCCAATAAATTGTTTAATATGAATTGGGTTTCAGTGTTACCAGTCTGCAGGAGGTACATGTGTTCATTTTCGACACAATTCAACAAGACGAAACCGTACGTGTTTGCTGCCCACCATGTTGACCCTACTCTCTGTACACATGTTCTTTTGCAAAAGGCGCCAGTTGAAGGTAACAAACTCAAGATACCTTACTGGATCGACGATTTGAGACCAGGTGGAATGTAAGATAATAGTCATATTCATCTCTAAATCTACTGCCATGTACTTTTCCCTTATATAGTTCCCAGCTTGTGTGACATTATAATTTTAATAGATAATAATCTAGAATGGTAAGTTAACTAATGCCTCAAGAGCATCATGGTATCCGATCTAACACGATGCCCAGAACCATGGGCGCCCGCAGGGGGGCAAGGGGGAGGCAAGGGGGGCACTTGCCCCCCTGGATTGATTGGATAATTTTTTTTAGACAAAATTAGACAACAAATGTATTAAAGTAAAGAAAAAATAAAGAGAAATTAACTAAGCTGATGTCCTGTCCGTTCATTCACCATACAAATACGCTACAGTAAATTAAACTACATTAAAATATTACTAGAAAATTGTTGCCCCCCCCCCCTGGAAAGTTAATCTATTTCCCCCCCCCTAGAACCTTTTCTGCGGGCGCCCATGCCCGGAACAGATGCTAACATAAATATAGTGCAAGTGGGGTTGACGCCGTCAAGTCTCTCATAGATTCCTACATGAAAACTGCATTTGATAGCAAGCTAAATAAAACAAGATCACCCCTTTAATAAGCAAACATTGTTAAAGGATGGGTTTTTTCCCCTGGGGTTACAATAGTTCTTTCATTATTTAATTTAATTTTTTTTTCTTTACATCTTTGTTATCTAACTTGAGTTGTTGCTTATTGACGTGATGTAGGCCTTACTTTCGTGTGTTTATTTAAAATTTGATGACAGATTCTAAATTGTTTGATATTATAGTCTCTCACTTCTTCACACAGACTAGTGGAACTGATACCTATACACCAAAAACTGAATATCTTGTTGCACGCAATATGTTTTTTATAGATTGAGACAACATGACAGAGCAATGTATACCGTACTAACAATCCAATTCGTAAACAAAGCAAGGTTCTTCCTCAACGAAATAAATCATCAACACGAATTTAAACTCAGCACATATGGTTGATATGCAACAAATAGGTTTCTGTTTTTAAATAGTATAATCTCAAACGGAAATTCATACAAATATGTTTTATAAGTACAAAGGGCAATTGTGACTAAGGTGATCTGATTAAGGTGAATTCAAAACGCTATGCTCAATTTTGATTTATGCTAAACATAATATTTCAACTGATATAGCTGTATCTAGTGTACACAATATCTGCTTCCATGTATAAAGTTAAAGTTTTTTTTTCCAGTAAAGTAAGTTTTTTTCTTCAGTAAATTGAAAGATATTTCAGAGTTAAGATGCTATGCCAAAGCTAGTTACACTTTAGCCCTCATACTAGAAAGAAATGCGAAGCTCCATTCAGATGTTGAAATAGTGATGGAATGTTTGGAGAGCGTCGTTTAAAAGTATGTGTCCAGAAAAGAGGAAGGTTTCCAAACAAAATAGTCTTTCTTGTACTATCACTAGGCGTGTGGACGACATTGGAAAACACATGGACGATTTTTTTAATTAAATTCGAACATCTTAGTTGAAAATTTATGCTCTAATATTGGATGAAAGCGCCGATGTGGCAGATACTTCCCAACTTACAATAATCATCAGGGGGGTTGATAAACTTTTCTACCTTGTCATTGAAACGAGATGCAGCATGTGCGATGGGGGCAAATACGTTTATTTGATAAATGGCATAAACCTCAAAATACGTTTATTTGATAAATGGCATAAACCTCAAAATACGTTTATTTGATAAATGGCATAAACCTCAAAATACGTTTATTTGATAAATGGCATAAACCTCAAAATACGTTTATTTGATAAATGGCATAAACCTCAAAATACGTTTATTTGATAAATGACATAAACCTCAAAATACGTTTATTTGATAAATGACATAAACCTCAAAATACGTTTATTTGATAAATGACATAAACCTCAAATTTGAAAACTGATTTCAGGATTTCTCTTTTTTTTAAAAGACCAAAAATAAAGATTTTAAAAAAGTGCTTTTTTTTGTGCATTTGCAACTCCATTTGTGGTAGGTGTGAATTTATTTTCAGCAACTTTACAAAATGGAACTTATTGCAATGTGTATACACAGTTAAAGGACAGATTCCATCAAAATGGTTTGGACATAGATAAATATCGGTCTTTTGCAAACATGCTCTGTCGATGGTTTCGCTACTTGGAAGCATGCGTTGAGCAGTATTTTAGTACTATGAAGCACATCAAATCACAAGTGAGAACACGAATTTCTGATGTTTATTTCGAAAACTTTTTGTATGTAGCGACAACATCTGTCGAGATCAACTTTGATATCCCTTATTTCTGCAAAACCAAGTCGGATGTCGCACATTTCAATATACTAAATTGTCTCATAAATATGTTGAGTCTGCGTTATTTTTTTTTTTTAAAAACCACACAATTATTATTTTGATTTCTTTTTTTTTTTCACATTAAACTGATGAAAAAAAATATAATGAAAGTTAACTTTTATGTTTCGGCCGAAAGCAAAACTACGCTGAAAGTAATCAAATAGTATCTTCTGGCGCCGAATCCGAAAGTAGGTCGGTCTCTACATAGGACACACATAAACTTAATGTAAAATCATTTGATTAGTGTATCATCGTGTTTTTTTTTTGTTTTTTTTCAGCTACGATGAACTAAAAAAGTTAAAACTGAAGAATGGAAAACTTAAAATTATGCTTACGGTTGGAGACTTCAGTCCTGACAATGAAGGGTTCCGCGAGATGGTAGCCACAGAGGCAGGACGCAGAGAATTCATAGATTTCTTGATCCCATTTCTACGAGATCGAGGCTTCGATGGCGTGGATTTAGACTGGTTATATCCGGGAAAAATTAATGGAGATAGAGAAGGCTATGCCCATCTGGTTAAAGTGAATTCAAAACGCTATGCTCAATTTTGATTTATGCTAAACATAATATTTCAACTGATACAGCTGTATCTAGTGTACACAATATCTGCTTCCATGTATAAATTTAAGTCCTTAATCAAATATGAGCTTTTTATAGTAGAAGTGTGTTTGTTGCACATTTTAAAAAAATATATAATGATAGAGACACTGCGCCAATGACACATTTCTTTCACACAAAAGAGTCATAGCTTGAAAAAAAAAGGTCTATTTCTCTTTGTTTGCGTCTCACTTTTTAATTGTTAGACTAATAACATTTTAATGATAACTTTTGCATCCATGTTTATTTTTTAAATATATCCAGAAATATAATTTACAAAAATTGAAGTTGGTCTCTTTTTTTTTTTTTTTACTTGTTTAAAGAAATTTACTATTGGGTCTATTTAGCGACATTTGCAAAGCTCCAAGCCCGACTATTTTCTGATACTACAATGATGTTGATGAGTCTTACTGAGCTCCAAGCCCAAATCTTTTCTGATACTACAATGATGTTGATGAGTCTTACTGAGCTCCAAGCCCGACTATTTTCTGATGCTACAATGATGTTGATGAGTCTTACTGAGCTCCAAGCCCGAGTATTTTCTGATGCTACAATGATATTGATGAGTCTTACTGAGCTTGCTTGTCACCAAAACTATAGTGTAAACAAGGCTACCATTGAAACAGGCACAAACAATCTACTCTAAGCCATCGTATCTATCATATTTTTCTGTACAATATTCCTTTAACTAACAGGCTTTATTTTCTCTGTTAATTCTCTAGGAGTTGCGTGCATAGTTAACAAACTTCACTTACTCCATTCATTCACAAAGACAATGGTTCTCAACCTTCCTAATCCCACATCCCTTTATTACAGTTGCTCATGTTGTTGTAACCCTCAACCGTCAACAAATTGTTTTTCTACTAAATGTGCGACCCATGTGTCCCTGAGTAAGTGTCGCTCGACCACTTGTGGGTCGCGACCAAAAGGTTGAGATGTCCACATAATTAACAATATTCACATTTTCTATTCATTTATAGGCGATATACCCATAATAAACAGGATTTAATTTGGTCTATTTATTCGCTAACACATTTACACATATCTAACAAGCTTTATTTGCTCTATTCCATCTCAAGGACATGGGCACATAGTTAAAAGCTTCAATGGCCCTACTTATTCTCTAGGTTATGGCCACATTGTTAAAAGCTTCAATGGCATTATTTATTCTCTAGGAGATGGCCACATAGTTAAAAGATTCACTGGCCTTACTTATTCTCTAGGAGATGGCCACATAATTAAACGCTTCAATGGACCTACTTGTTCTCAAGGACATTGCCACATAGTTAAACGCTTCAATGGCAATACTTATTCTCTAGGAGATGGCCATATAGTTAAACGCTTCAATGGCACTACTTATTCTCTAGGCGATACCTACATGGTTAAAGACCTTTCCAAGCTCTTTTAATTCTCTAGGATATTGCCACATAGTTAACAAACTTTACTTGATATATTTCTTCTCTTGGAAATGGCCGCCTAGTTAACAAGATTTACTTGACCTATTTCATTTCTTCGAAATTTCAACCTAGCTAACAAGCCTTACTTAATCTATTTCTTCTCTTGGAACTGGCCGCGTAGTTCACAAACTTTACTTGATCTATTGCTTCTCTTGAAAATGGCCGCCTAGGCAACAAACTTTACTTGATCTGTTTCTTCTCTTGGAAATGGTCGCCTAGTTAACAATCTTTATTTGATCTTTTTCTTCTCTTTGAAATGGCCTCCTAGATGACAATTTTTAATTGATCTATTTTTCTCTTGGGAATGGCCACATCGTTAACAAACTGTACATGGTCTACTTCTTCTTTTGAAAATGGCTGCCTAGTTATCAAACTATATTTGATATATTTCTTCTCTTGGAAATTGTCCCCTAGTTAACAAGCCTTTCGTGATCTATTTCTTCTTTTGGAAATGGCCGCCAAGTTAACAAACTGTATTTGATTTATTTCTTCTATTGGAATTTGCCGCCTATTTAACAAGCCTTACTTGATCTATTTCTTCTCTTTGAAATAGCCACCTAGATGACCAGCCTTACTTTATCTACTTCTTCTCTTTGAAATGGACGAAAAGATAACAAATTTTATTTTATCTGTTTCCTCTTTTGGAAATGGCCGTCTAGTTAACAAGCCTTACTTTATCTATTTCTTCTCTTGGAAATGGCCGCTAAGTTAATAAACTTTACATGATATATTTCTAGTTTTGGAAATGGCGGCCTAGTTAACAAGCTTTACTTGATCTATTTCTTCTCTTGGAATGGCAGCCTAGTTAACAAACTATACTTGATCTATTATTTCTTATGGAAATGGCCACCGAGTTTACAAACATTACTTGATCTATTTATTCTTTTGGAAATGGCCGCCTGGATAACAAGCCTTACATGATATCTTTCTTCTCTTGGAAATGGCCGCCTAGTCAACAAAGTTTACTGGATATATTTCTTCTCTTGAAAATTGCCACATAGTTAACCAATTTTACTTGATATATTTTTTGTTTTGGAAATGGCGGCCTACTTAACAAGCTTTACTTGATCTATTTCTTCTCTTGGAAATGGCCGCCTAGTTAACAAACTTTACTTGATATATTTTTTTGGAGGAGATGGCACTATCTTTCACCAGCCTCACTTGCCTATTTCATCTCTAGGATATGCCCAAATTGTTAACAAGTCACTTGCTCTATTCATTCCTTAGGAGATATTCACATAGTTAACTCGTTTCTCTTGCAATATTTTTGTTCTAGGAGATGGCCATATAGTTTAAAAGTCTCAAATGACTCCACTCATTATTAAGGAGTTGGCCACAACATTGACTAGCTCTTTTTATGCTCTAAAAGATGGCTACATAGTTAACAAGATGCAGTTGCCCTATTTATCCCATAGGAGCTGGCCTTATAGTTAACAAGATTGACTAGCCCTACTTGTGTTCTAAATGATATCTATAGGGTTAACACACTTCTTTTTCTCTATTTATTCTCTAGTTTATGGCCACATAGTTAACAAGTTTCAGTTGCCCTTTTATTTCTCTAGGAGATGGTCGAATGGCTAACAAGATTCACTAGCTCTTTTTTTTTCTCTTGGAGTAGGCCACACAGTTAACATGCTTCACTTGCCCCATTTATTCTCTTGGAGATGGCCACAAGGTTAACACTCTTCACTTGCTCTATTTATTTTCTAGTACATTGTTACGTAGTTAACAAGCTTCTATTGCTGCATTTATTTCCTAGGAAATGGCCATCTAGTTAACAAGCTTCACTAGCTCTATTTATTTTCTATGAGATGACCCCATAGTTAACACTCATCATTCTTCCCATTCATTCTCTGAGCAATGGTCACAAAGTTAACAAGCTTCAATTGCTCAGTTCTTTCTCTAGGAGATCGCATCACATTTACAAGCTTTATTTTCTCTATTATACCATATGAGAAGATCACATACTTAATAATCTTCACTTGATCTATCTATTAGCTAGGAGTCGGCCGTATACTTAGATCTTGACTTGCTCTATTCATCCTCTAGGAACTTGCGATAGCATTGAACAGAGAGGATCTAAGCGGAGATCACGAAAAACTAATACTGTCCGCTTGGGCTTCTCAAGTTAATTATTATAAGTTAGATGCTGGCTTCGATGTCCCGGTATTTGCGAGGTACTTAACTACTACATTTCCTAAATTAACTGAATAAAAATATTGCTTCATTAGGTCAGCATATATAAATGTAAAAGATATGTGTAATCAGAATTTTACCGCAGACATTCAAAAACATTTTAAATAAATAAAAATCCGTACAGTGTAATTGTCTAAAAATGAAAGAAGTAATTACGGATATGTCGACACATAAAATTAAACGAAGAACGGTTCACACAGAGTAAGACTTGACTGATGGTTGACACAAACAATTATTTGAAGAATGGTTCTTCCCTAGAGGCGTGAGACCCCCAAGACACATGATTCCTCTTAGTATTTTTATCATATTTGATCAGTGGAAAGGAGTACATTTTATCATATTTGATCAGTTGTTAAAAAGCAGATTTCAATACAATTGATCAGTTGTAAAATGTCCATTTTATCATGTGTGATCTGTTGTAAGAATTACAGTTTATCATATTTAATCAGGTGTAAGAAGTACATTTTATTATTTTTCATCAGTTTTAAGAAGTTAATTTTATCATGTTTGATCATTTGTAAAGGTAGATTTTATTATATTTGATCAGTATAAAAAAAAAAAATTCAATATATTTGATACGTTTTAGAAGAACATTTTCAATGACACATTTTAAAATGATAAAAATATATTTCACCCTGGTTACAAAACAGTCTTGTGTTTGTGTTAAAATGTCAACATCTTTAAAATGTATCAAACAATCGCCTGCAGCTATAGTAGGGCTCAGACAAGAAGACAACATTGGAAAGTAGGGCTCAGACAAGAAGACAACATGGGAAAGTACTATAAAAGAAGGGACAAAATAAGCCTGTCAACATTTTAAAATGTTTTTAAAATATTTTTTTTTTAAAAATATTAATGCGTTGATCTATAATACTTATTGTTCATTTATAAAAAATTATAAACTTCATAAAATGATCACTTCCTTACAGTTACGTGGATTTTATGAATATTAAAGCGTTCGATTACAGAGGTTTCCAAAACATGCCGCTTGGCCATCTGGCACCATTGGAGAACATGTACGGACTAAATATAGTAAGTCGAACATAACATTTCATAAACAAGCATCGATGTTTGCGATTCTTACCCTTTGATTTTTAGTTCATGCTGCCTAATGTCTGTACACTCACAAGGAGTATTTATATAGTATAACATTAACTCTTTATATATATATATATATATATATATATATATATATATATATATATATATATATATATCCGGTGACGCGGGATTAAATTTGGAAAAAAAAATCCTCATCAACTTTTTAGGAATATTGACATTTGTGGGCTTGTCAATGAAAATACATTTATAAAGAACTTTTCTGCATGGATCCAATTTTCCGTTCCGTACGAGGTTGATCCTTTCCTTGCTGTGATTCCATTTCCCAGTATGTGATTGAGATCCCGATGGGATCCCGATGCTTAAAGGATCAGAAACCCCAATCTCCCTAAAAACCCGATAAAACCCTGAATGGATCTTATTCCGAAGGGTTTCTGGTGGGATCCCACACGAGGTGGGGTACGTTACCCGATCTCAAAAGGATCGTTATATATTTTTCTATTAGATTCCAATCCTTATGGAATCGTGGTACCAAGTGGGATACCATATTCCGATTTCAACCATATCACTTTGAGATACCATTTCATTGTGATTTCTCTTTTGAAAAAGTGATCCCAATTCCAAATAGGATCCTGAGGCAACAGACGAAAATGTGTCAAGTGTTATCGCCTCAAATGTTCGTTTTCAAAGCGTGTTCTTTGGCAGAATTGTGTTGTTCCTATACTGGCTTCTCACTTGTATGAGCCGGAGTTGCCAGTCATGGCCTCGTCACTGTCCATGGGGGGAGAGGGACGAGTTTATGTTTAATGCTGAAGCAGTGTACAAGCCTATTTTTTATCTTGTATATCATGGACAGCCTGGATAGTAAACGTCGTCATTCCTCCAATGGTGACCAGCCTAGTGTTTACAGCATGCTGCCATCACTAGCGGTAATCTTGTAGCTGTTCAGGACAAAGCAAACAAACATAGTCTTTAAAGGTCCTTTCTTTCACACTGGAGTTGCCCATCATTAGATTACACCTTATAAACCCCATGGTCCTGTTTGTCTGGTTGCACATTTTGTTAATATGTTTATCCCAGCGGACCTGTCTTTGAATGGTAACACCCACGTACTTTACAGAGGCAACGGGATCAATGATATGACCATGCAGTTCGTATCAGTGCTTTAGAGGAGTATTTTATATCCTTGTCTATGTACACAATTATATTATTTAATAATGATGCTTATTCTAGACTCGCTTTCTTCAACTATCAAACAATATATAAGCTTTTATTAAATATACAAGTGGTATAATTAAATAAATTCTAGAAATAATGCCCCATAACTAAATAATTGACGAATTTTTTTCCAGAACACCTTTGAGCTTTCCTGAAGCCCCTTTAAGCCTTTCTAAAGCCTCTTTAAGCTATTATAAAGCTCTCTGTGAGAAGCACTGATCTAAATAATAGGCCCTGTGTGAGAATGATGTTGACCCATTCAAATATTAGACAGTGTTAAATGATATTATTTAATGAATCAATATCATAGACCACTTGAAAAAGGTCATTTTTAACATCTATAAAAATCATAGTGTTACTGTAACGCATTTTTACAATCATTTAACATTTTTAAAAAAAAAATAAACTTTTTGATAAGGAAATTCTTGTTCTTACAGTAATTAAAAATTGTCTAAATAGTTATTAATTTCTCTTTAATGTCTTAAAATTTCTCATAGAAAGACACTTTAAGATATTGGGTAGATAGGGGCATGCCAAAACATAAAATCAACGTTGCCTTTGCCGCCTTTGGAAGGAGAGTGATAGTAAGGCTTGCGGAAGATGAGATGGTTAAACCCAGTTTGGCAATGGGCGTATCTCCTGCTTGGAATTATCCTAACTTGCTAGGCGTTGTACCATATTATCAGGTAAACTAAATTATATTTTGTTCATTTGTCTTTATAAAATCTTTCATTTAATATGTCTTAAAAAGAGTTTTCTTCTTTGCGGTTAATTCTTTAATCCAACATCTCTCAAGATTACCAACATTTTGCTTGGGTTTAGACCATAGCTAAGACCATCAAACTACTTTGGTTTAACTATCAAATTTTTATAAATATGATATATACATTTCTTTTTTAGTAAAATCGAACAAAATAACTCAATGAAATTCAGTACACAAAAAGATAAGCATTCCATAAGACGTGATTGTAATGCTTGCTAAATGAGACATACTATTAATGCTTGCTGGACAAGACATGATTGTAATGCTTGCTTAATGATACATAATATTAATGCTTGCTGAACGAGACATGATTGTAATGCTTGCTGAATGACACGCGATTGTAATGCTTGCTGAATGAGACACGATTGTAATGCTTGCTGAATGAGACGAGATTGTAATGCTTGCTTATTGAGACATAATATTAATGCTTGCTGAACCAGACGAGATTGTAATGCTTGCTGAATGAGACATAATTGTAATGCTTGCTGAACGAGACGAGATTGTAATGCTTGCTGAATGAGACATAATAGTAATGCTTGCTGAACCAGAAGAGATTGTAATGCTTGCTGAATGAGACATAATTGTAATGCTTGCTGAACGAGATGAGATTGTAAGACATGGTCGTAATTCTCATTGAGTCTATCATGTTAAAATGAACAATCATGTTTTTTTCGTAAAGTCTCAACTGTGTTACTCGTACCAGACTTTCAATAAAGGTAGAGAATTTTTTTCAGTAAAATTGGATTCTTAAGAATACGTGATTAGATACATTATTTTATTATTTATATTAGTAGTAGTTTTTTTTTTTTTAAATAGCGCGGTACCCTAGCTCACCGCACTGTACATATCATTTAACAAACATAATAATGAACTAAAAAGTATCATACTTTAATGAAAGAAAAAAACAACAAATGTATAAAACAAAACAAATTTATATTCTATCCGCCCATTCCAGAGACTATTTACATGTCAAGCCATGGAGGGTGCCCAGCAGCAACGTTTATTGGTTAGAGGGGGATTCAGTCAGGATTATAGATTTAAAGATATGTGTTGTGAGATCAGTTTTGAAGGCGTTGATGGTCGGTATATTGCGGATGTGTGATGGAAGAGAATTCCATTGCTCGGAGGCACAGAAAGAGAAAGCTCGTTCACCGTAATTTTGTGGGTGGAGCGAAGCTGTCGAATAGACAGAGAGAAGTTCGATGAGATAGGAAGGATAGGAATTCGAGAGAAGTTTTGGTAGAGAAGAACGTAGTCACGTTTTTCGCCTTTAGAACTAAACTAGCCATTAAAATAAACATAATGTTAGTTGCAGCAGATACTTCCTAAGATTACACCAGACAAACACAATTGAAGTCACATTACACTAAATATAATGTCAGTTTTATCGGATTGTTACGCACTGCCTTCTATCGTGAGAAATTAATCTATTATTTTAAATTGATGGATCGTTCAAACATTGCATACCAATGGACGATACCATAGACAAATACAATAGCAAAAATATGAAACCCAAAACAGTAATTATTACAATTAATAACATTTATTTAAGTATTATTATAACTACACTATATCAGAACAATAATTACAAACATCAACTTATAGAGTATGGTAGATCTTGTACCGGTACACAGTTAGTAAAATATGTAAAATGATGAATGCGAATAAACACATATGAGTACACAAAGAATAATAAACTTGTCTCGTGAAGTTAAAAATATTTATCTGAATCTCTTAATGTTCTCAGGACCCCCTTTTATATCTATGTGTCGGTAGAACCTACGCTCTAGAAAAGCCTTCTACATTGTTTATCTTTCTATTCAATTATTGAATTTCCCCCAAATTTCTATAAGAATATGTTAGTTATTTTTTAGTGATTGTCGGCAGTACACACGCTAAGATGAAAGAAAATAGGTTACGCCCAATAAGAACGCGGTGTCTGCTATATAGGCAGAACAGAGGAAACGTGACGTAACACGTCCTACATTTCACAGATACTTCCTCGGGTTACACTAGACACATAAAAAACAAGACACATTACACTAAACATCATTTAAAACTAGCTCAATAGTAAACAAAACAAAATACTATCTTATTATTGCGCTAATTGGAATCAAAATAACAGCTCAATGACATGTCGTTTTATTCGACGGAAATCTCAGCCACCAATTCTTATGTTAAATTAAAGTATTATTAAGATTATTATTATTTAGAAATTATTTTAAATATTATAATGAAATAATTCAGGGTGTTGTCCTGGCTGAGAAAGTTGAGAGATTATATAAAAGGATATAATGATTCTTTTTAACTACACATTTATTTTAAAAATTTAAAAACAAACATTTCTCTTTCTACAAGTTTTCAGGCAAAGAAAGTTTTAAAACTATGTTTTACTTATTAGTAAAATTTGTTTTCAAAGTTAGTTGAATCGTATTTAATAGTAAAAATCGTTTTCCACGTTATTTAAATGTTGAATTTTATATAATTGAATAGTAAACCTCGTTTTCAAATTTAATTCAATATTAAAATGCTGCTTAATTAGTACACACCGATTTTTTTAATATTATGACAATTTTTAAAAAAAATTAAATTTGATTCATTCTTTTTGTCTACAAATTGTTTCCAATGTTAAAACGTAGCATGAACATACAAGTATAGCTATACTGCAAAGCTGACCATTTCAACGCGTTGCTAAGCTTGACAATGCAAAGTGCTGTTGAGCTGGAGAATGTCAAGTGCTGCAAAACTAGACAACAAGTGCTGGAGCGCGTGACAATGCAAAGTGCTGATGAGCTAAAAAATGTCAAGTGCTACAGAACTAAACGATGAAAGATTCCGTAGAGCTAAACAAAGCAAGGTGCTGCAGAGCTAAACGATGCAAGATTCCGTAGAGCTAAACAAAGCAAGGTGCTGCAGAGCTAAACGATGCAAGATTCCGTAGAGCTAAACAAAGCAAGGTGCTGCAGAGCTAAACGATGAAAGATTCAGTAGAGCTAAACAAAGCAAGGTGCTGCAGAGCTAAACGATGAAAGATTCCGTAGAGCTAAACAAAGCAAGGTGCTGCAGAGCTAAACGATGCAAGATTCCGTAGAGCTAAACAAAGCAAGGTGCTGCAGAGCTAAACGATGCAAGATTCCGTAGAGCTAAACAAAGCAAGGTGCTGCAGAGCTAAATGATGAAAGATTCAGTAGAGCTAAACAAAGCAAGGTGCTGCAGAGCTAAACGATGAAAGATTCCGTAGAGCTAAACAAAGCAAGGTGCTGCAGAGCTAAATGATGAAAGATTCAGTAGAGCTAAACAAAGCAAGGTGCTGCAGAACTAAACGATGAAAGATTCCGTAGAGCTAAACAAAGCAAGGTTCTGCAGAACTAAATGATGAAAGATTCCGTAGAGCTAAACAAAGCAAGGTGCTGCAGAGCTAAATGATGAAAGATTCAGTAGAGCTAAACAAAGCAAGGTGCTGCAGAACTAAACGATGAAAGATTCCGTAGAGCTAAAAAAAGCAAGGTGCTGCAGAGCTAAATGATGAAAGATTCCGTAGAGCTAAACAAAGCAAGGTGCTGCAGAACTAAACAATAGAAAGTGGAGTTTTTGTCGACACCAAATGTAAATACAAATAATCTTGTTATGAATTGAAGATCAATACGTCATACGGACAAGATAACCCGTTATTTAGTTCTATGGCGAAATATAATGAGGACTTAAATTGATTTTCCATAATACGAAAAGAGTTTATGTGGAACGCAACGTAAATTTAAAAAAATATGTCTCCTTTGAATTCAGTGAGCTTTGGATATAATGCACCACCATCAAAACTACACAATGATTTTATCCTCATCATCAACACAAGAAAACTACCATTGCTGTCACAACTTAAGCCATTGTTAGTCAAATTTGAAATCTAAGTAAAAGCCAATAATAAAAATGAATTTCGGAATCCAGTGCAAAACATTTAATCCAAAAATTTACCATTGGCATGAATTTTGTGTTAACATTTTTCTAATAATTAATATTTAAAATAAGGAAGCGCTTTTAATCACCTTCAATCTTCTGAAGATGAAAACTGATGAAGGTATGTCGATTTTTAACAAGTAGTCTAGACCTCATCTCTGGATTATATTTAACATAAATGATGCTGGCCTAAAACAAAAGTTAATTTGCCAAGATGGGAACCGACCGTCGCTCTTGGCTAATAATTTGCATCTTCAAAATTATGCTGAGGTCACTGATGGCTGACCTAACACTGTATACATTAAAGAAATGGAACATGCACAGTGTTAAATGATGCCTCAAGCAAACCTTAAGCCATTCACAATGTTGGATCATGCAACATAAAAACCTTGGGTTATGCACATTATTTGCTCATGCTTCAAGAAAAGCGTTGTGCATGCACATTGTTGGATCATGCTTCAAAAAAAGCTTTGGGCATTCACAATGTTGGATCATGCTTCACAAAAAGCGTTGTGCATGCACACTTTTGGATCGTCCTTCAAGAAAAGCTTTGGGCATTCACAATGTTGGATCATGCGTCAAGCAAATGTTGGGGCGTGTGTTGGATCATGCTTTAAGCAGTGGAGAAGATCACAAACTCCAATATTTTTTGTATACGTCTGACGAATCAGTATAACATGACTTTAAAGGCAGAAAATGTGGTAGAGACTTTTAAACAAACACAAAAAGCTCGAGTCTTAGTTTCAGCTAAACTTCTTAAAGGATGATAACGCAAGACACTTTCTCTTCACAGTTCTCTCAAAGACTAGGAAAGATTAATCTCTTTGGTTTTTTTTTTGGTATATGATTGACACACATTGAGTGAGTACTGTCTTCCAACAAATTAACTTATGAAACATTTAAAGAAATAGCTCAAAATCTAAATCTTCTCGTCAGTGATGCTTAAATTTACAAAAGTTAAAAAGAAAAGATTATCATTCTGAAGTTTTCATACCTCCGAGACATTTCTTGTAAATTTGTTGCCTTTTCCAAGCTTCAAAATTCCAAAACCTAAGCATACGGATCTTGATTTCAGAAGAAAGTACAACCTTAAAAAATCTATGAATACAGCACTTGGTTCAAAAGAAACGATTTTAATGAGTTAGCAAATATCTTGCGACTTTCAAAAACTTTTCTGCGCCTATGAATGTCAGCATTAAATAAAACCACATTAACGTGCAACTTTTTTACCTGAGCTGCACAAGTGAATGTCACCATAAAAGAATGCTGTTGTCAGACGATAATCAGTTCAGTTACAATGTAGCATAAAATAAAGTATTTCAGATATAAAATATTTAACATTTTTGGAGCTAAGCACATCCCGAATAGTTGACAAGCCAACTAACAAAAGGTGAAGAGAGAGGTCTCCTAAGATCACTTTGTGTCTTGTTCATCAATTTTTTTTTTGTAATTTGGACTAAGCATTACACAACATCCATACTGATTTTTTTTTTTTAAGAATGTCAAATATTTTATTATAACAGAAGACAAACAAGTGTCACATTAAAACACTAACACGACATATCTTATTATAAAATCACAAAAATGTGTCTTATTATGACAATAATGTAACGCGACTAATTATAAATCACAAAATTGTCACAGTATACCTTATCTGCAATCTACAGTTTTAATTTTTTTTCTTGTTATGTATATCTCTACAATCGCTTAAAAGAGCCAAGACGGATGCCCAGCAGGCTCAATATACTGGCTCACATACTGGCTCAATCTAAGCTCCAGCATACAATCATCTGCTGATTTAGGTGATACAAAGTCAATGTACGAGAATATAAAGCAAGCAGCAGGCCCTCTGATCTCCAAGACTGCGCCCTTAATGTCCAAATCAAGGGAAATTATTACTGATCGAGATAAAGAACTTAAGCGGTGGATAGAGCACTACTTGGAAATATACGCAACGATAAACCGAGTCTCAACCACTGCCCTGGACGATATCCCAGACTTGCTGGCCATGGAGGAGCTTGATACCCTACCCACAATAGAAAAGCTACGTAGAGCCATCGATTGTCTCGCCAGTGGGAGAGCCCCGGGCAATGATGGCATCCCACCAGAAGCTCTCAAATGTGGAAAAGGAGTACTATTACGGCTCTTGCACGATCTCCTTACTCTGTGCTGGGAACAGAGACAGCTACCACAAAAGTTGAAAGATGCAAACATCGTTACATTGTACAAAAATAAAGGAGACAAGAGTGACTGCAACAATTATCGTGGAATCTCCCTCCTCAGCATAGTTGAAAAGGCTTTCGCCCGAGTTGCATTTACTCTCCTACAGACCCTAGCATCTCGTGTACTCCCAGAATCGCAATGTGGTTTTCGCGCCGGTAGGTCAACCATAGACATGATCTTCTCTCTGCGCCAGCTGCAGGAGAAGTGCAACATATGCCTTTATACATTGCGTGTGTCGACCTCACTAAGGCGTTTGATCTTGTCAGCAGAAGCGGCCTGTTTCAGATCCTCAAAAAGATAGGCTGCCATACACGACTGCTTAACATCATCAAGCAGTTCCACGAAAACAAGCAGGGAAAAGTGTGCTATAACAGTGCCGCCTCAGAAGCTTTTCCAGTTAGTAGTGGAGTTAAGCAAGGTTGCATGCTGGCTCCTACTTTATTTGCAATCTTTTTCTCCATCCTACTCCAGTATGCCTTTCAGAACAACAGCGAGGGGATATACATCCACACTAGAGATGACGGCAAATTATTCAACATTGCCCGCCATAGAGCTAAGACTAAAACAAGAAACGTCTTGCTGCGGGACTTTTTGTTTGCGGACGATGTCGCTTTGGTATCTCACACTGCTGACGGCCTGCAGAGCCTCGTATCCAGCCTATCCGCTGCCTGCAAAGAGTTTGGCCTGACAATTAGCCTAAAGAAAACTAACATTATGGCACAAGGCGCTGACTCCATCCCCACTATCGCAATCGACGACTACGACTTGGATACTGTTGACAGATTCACATGTCTGGGATCCAACATATCAAGCACCCTCTCAATGGAGGATAGGATACGTGGGAGGATAGGGAAGGCCGCAACTGTTATGGCCAGACTGAAGAAAAGAGTCTGGTTAAACGGCACTCCTATGAGCGAATTTTTGGAGGTCACTAAATCGTAAGTGAAGAAAATCCTGGTTCTCTTCCAAGAAATTCATGTTTGGTGGATACTCTTCCATCGGGGCTGCTGTACGAATGTTTGGATGAAATAATCCATATCCTAACTAGTATCATAAATCAGTCTTTGAAAACTGGTAATGTTCCGTCCACTTTTAAAGAGGCGGCTGTAACTCCAGTGCTAAAAAAGGCAAATCTCGACCCAAATATGTTGGAAGATTATCGCCCCGTCTCTCATCTACAATTTGTATTCAAATTTTAGAGAAAATCTTTCTCAGCAAGCTCCTGGATCACCTCACTCAGTGTGACTTGCTTGAGCCTTCCCAGTCAGCATACAGGGCACATCACTCTACAGAGACAGCACTGAGGCATGTCATAAATGACTTTCGTCTGGTGGTGAGGGCAAGGTATCAAGTGGGTCGTTAATTGATCAAGCATCACCGTTCGATATGCTTGACCACGGCATACTTCTCCAACGTATACGAAAACAGTTCGTTTTGAACGATACCATCTGGGGATGATTCCGCTCGTATCTTAAAAATCGTGTCCAATCAGTTTTCGCAAACAGCCTGATCTGGAGGCAATCTACTATCGATTTCAGAGTACCCAAGGGCTAGGTCCGAAACCCGGTGCTTTTCACTATGTACGTTCCGCCCCTGGGTGCAGTGATCAAGAAGTTTGACATGCTATATCATATGTTTGTAGATGATACCAAACTGCAGCAATCCGCGATGCCCTCTCAGTTCCCTAAGCTTCTTACTATGACGCAGAAGACAGTGTAGTCAGTTAAGCACTGCATGCCACGGAAATAGCTCAAATTGTACGATGAAAATACACAGGTGATCCCCATTGCTACTGTTTAAAAACTAAAATCTGTCAACAACACAAATTCTTTACTCTCTCAGGTGTGCAGAGTGAGTTAGATCAAGTGTGCGAAACCATTGTTTCTATAAAGACAATAAAATAACTATGGAAAATCACATTAATTAACATGCTTTGCAAGGCGATTTTTCTAGAGCTGCGCAGAATAATCATATGAGACTTTCTTAACGTTTGATACATCAACAAGGCTGATGTTTGCATTCTTGCTATCATGAATGGACTACTGCAATGCTCTCATAGTGGGTATTCCAGCTACGCTCCTAGATAAATTAAAAAAACACAGAATAATGCGGCTCGTACTGTTCTACGTAAACGTGAATTCGACCATGCTAAATCACCTCTGAGAGAGCTGCATTGGCTGACTTTTCGTGCTAGCATAGAGTACAACATTGCAACTATGTGCTACCGCTGCTTGCATGACCTGGCGCCGTCCTATCTCAAAGCAATCATGGCGCCTTATGCACACACTAGACAACTCCGCTCATCCGATAGTGGCAAAATATCGATGCCGTGTGCTGGCCTTGAGACTTACGGAAAGCGCACTTTCGCATTTGCTGGCCCTACTATTTAGAACATCTTTCCTGTCGCTCAATGAAACGGCCATACACTGGAAAACTTATAAAACCGATTTGAAAACACATCTATTTCGCAAACAACTGCTGGTGTGATGTTGTCTACTATCTTTTCCAGCTAGCTATTATCTCCTACATGTATCTTGTCTTGAGTTATTTATAGTTAAAATTGATGAAAGACTTTGAATGGGTATGCTCGTTTGAAATTTTTATTGTATTGCGTTTTGTGTTTTAATGTGGTAAAATATAGATTTTTTTCATTTCTCTTGTAATATGGTGACTTTGTACCGCGTTTCGAGTCTTTGAGGATAAAGTGTGATTTTTTAAAAGTAAATAAACATTATTATTATTATATATATTATAATTTGAGCAATCGCATTATATTCAAATAATTTTTATTTACAGATATGTCTACTGCTCAAACAAGGAGGTAAAGTTCGTTGGGACTCATTGGCTCGCTCCCCAATTCACTTACTAGATATATACTATTTGACCTATGAAAACGTGGCGAGTTATACTGAAAAGGTAATTAGAGGATCATAGGTTTATTAATATGAATCTATTTAATTTCATTATAATTCCAGGCCAAATAGACTGGATTTGAAGTAATCATTCAATACTAGCATCAGTAGCTCCATATAATTGACCTCTTTATACAATCTAAATATCGACTTGATATTATTGATTTTATCATACAATCCAAGTATACATTTATTGGTATTATTAATACCGTTATACTATACAATCATCGGCATGCTATTAATGAACTCATTATACAAACCTTGTCTTCTAGACTTGTTATTATTAAACTTAACATACATTTCTAGCCTTCTAGACTTGATGTTATTAAACTAAACATACATTCCTAGCATTGTAGACTTGATGTTATTAAACTTAACATATATTCCTAGGCTTCTAGACTTGATGTTATTAAACTTAACATTTATTTCTAGCCTTCTAGACTTAATGTTATTGAGCTAAACATACATTCCTGGCTATAAGACTTGATATTATTGACCTCACTATGCAATGCTAATAATTAACTCCAATTAAATTTTGAAAGATTGCAGCTAATAACAAAGCAACTCTGTATCTGTAAAGTGACACACATTTTATTTAAGTTTCCTTGCCATGTGATTGTCCGATCTATTGCAATTTTTACACAATGGGCTGTGATCACACGCGTTTAAATTTCCTAGATTTTTCTTCTTCTTTCTTTGTATTGTCTCCAGAAGAAAGCATTTGGCAGAGATTTCTGTTAAATTATTTTTTTTTTAAGTTTAAACATATTATCTGGTTTAAAAAATTACATAATATTTGGTAGCTTCTTTTAAAAAATTGGTTCAGTATTCTCTTCAAATTAATACTATTTCAAGCTACCAAACTGGGCCATGTCCAATTTCAATGTCGCCTTCCCTCATTTCATAAAAATATTAAAGGTATTGTATGACATCGATTTAATTCATTAGAGTGTATATACATATTGGTTTTATTTTCTTTGACTGAAACAGGAAGTGCGTCATACATCGATAAATCAACCAGGTGGGACTGACTGCTACCACTCTTTTTTTTTTATTTTTTTTTTTACAAGTCAATAAGATCGATAATTTATGATGTTACGCACACTGATTCTTGTCCCATAATGCTTGTAACCTGAAAAATATCCCCTGATAATTGCCCCTTGAAACTAGTCCACCGATTCTTATCCCCTGGTACGTGTCCAGTTATATATGTCCACTTAAACTTTTCCCTTGATACATGTCCCCTGATAATTGTAATTGTAAAGTAAATCTGTGTTCTGTGAAACCACTAATATTTATTTCTAATTCTTATTCTTTTGTAAACCTCACATCACATGATCACTCAATCCTAATGTCCGACCAATATTCACAGCTTTAATTTTAAACTTTCATGAAACAACTCACCACGTCCAGTTATACCGCATGATAACAACTCAGGACAATCAGGTCACAAAATTCACTGAAAAATCATAGCAATAATCATCAGTTATACATACTATCACACCTTCCTCTGAATACTACAATCAGTTGTTAATTAAGAAACGTTTACGCATTAACCATTATATCAACAATTACAGTAAAATATTACTCAACACTTTTTATGCACAATAGTTCAGATATTAATTTGCATTATATGACAATTTATAGTTCATATGTCTCTATCAGGGAATAGAATTGCTGGTTTCACTTGCCTGCCATATCTTATAATATGTCTATATTGTAACCTTGCACCCATAGACATTGTAATGAAATGTTCAAATCCGAGTAGCACGCAAGCATTTTTTTTATATGAGCTTATAATTTTACAAATTCTGTAAAAGATCTAGATTTATAAGCTACTGGTCTTTCATTTGGAATTAATACTTCGAAAAAGCCTTTTTGCTAACGAAATACTTACAACTTGACTGGCTTTGAGAGAGCAAAGAAAGCTAGCACTGCGGCTGATATAATTAAATGCTTCATTTGATCCATTGCAGTTTGCTGTTGTTCCATCCATTATTTTGTATGTTCACCACAAGTAAAGGTACAGTTATTTCAGCTAGATTTGTAACAAAGTTTCCTTGAAAATTAATTATTCTTAAAAATATTTCTGAATCATTCTACTTGAGGGACGTGACATAGATTGTATTTCCTCTATCTTAAAGTGATCAGGTCTTATTCCAATATCCGCAATGATGTCTGCTACAAATTTAACCTCGTTAACACATAGCAAGCTTAAGGATTGTTTTAGCTTGATCCCTTTTTCTCAGGCTGTATCAAGAACCTTCTTCAATCTTTCATCGAGTTCTTCTAAAGTTCTGCCAAAGATCAACATTTTGTGCAAGAATTTTGAGCAATTGGAATGTTTTCAAAAACCTGGTGGAACCTTTTAGCAGAAAAATTGAGTCCGCAAGGTAGACTGATAACCTTGTATTTTCTAAAATGTGTCTTGGAATTTATAAGACGTCTATAACTTTTTGTTTTCCATCTTAATTTGCCAAAACGCTGAATTTGATCCACGTAGTGGGATGATCCATGCAGCTATTTGATCTATGCAATGGGATAATTCATGCAGCAAGTTGACCCATGCATTGAGTTAACCAATGCAGTGGGATAATCCACATTCTCAAAAAAAAACGTAATTTTCCATGCACTCAAGTTTTTTCTTGAAGTCATATCGCAATGCCACTGTGAATTTTCTGGTAGCTTGTACCACAGGCCTAATAAGTGGGTTCATTTTTATTATGTACTCTTCTTACATGGAGCAAAAACAACTAAATACCCCTTCAAAGGAATAGTATGTTTCAACTCTACCAATATCCATCTCTTTTTTAAAATATTGAGGTGCTGGCAAACTGGAACTCCCATGATTGGCTTGGATTTTGTTTTTACAATGTGAAATTCCAACATCTCAGTTTTTCCATTACTGTGCATTTGACAAATACGTTACCCTGCAACAGACAATCGTTAAATACTGTATGTCGCAAATCTTGCAGTTGACTTCTGAAATCATTTCCTTCAAAGTAGACTAAACAATATGTATGGGAGAATTATCACCTGTGGTCCTGTGTCAAGCGTAAAGGTTTTTTGCGTGCCCACACGGGTGACTTCCCATTTCCCCTCATTGTTAAGTCTGTTTTTGAAAAAAATCATTACCAATATGGAACGTTTTTTCACTGGTTGGTAACTGGATCAGCTGACTGGAAAGTGATAACTCTCTTAGGATTTGACCTTCATGCGGAAGAAAAATGATCTGTTTGCCAAAGTTGTGACATAATTGATCGGTTACTGGACATTTTCTAGGTGGATGCTGCTTGCCATTTTAGTTGCACTTTGTCTTTGCGAGCGTTCTTCTTGATATCTATGACAACGTTGTCAATGCTTGTACACAAACGTCTTCACTCGTTAATTTGGGCTGCCATTTTATTGTTTCCGTTGCCCTACATACGTTTTCTTCCTTTATGAGGGTCAGATGAGGCTCTCTAAGTAGTCTAGCTCTGACTTTGTCACTCTTATACCAACTACAATGCTGTTCCTTTATGAGGGTCAGATGAGGCTCTCTAAGTAGTCTAGCTCTGACTTTGTCACTCTTATACCAACTACAATTCTGTTCTTTATGAGGGTCAGATGAGGCTCTCTAAGTAGTCTAGCTCTGACTTTGTCACTCTTATACCAACTACAATTCTGTTCCTTTATGAGGGTCAGATGAGGCTCTCTAAGTAGTCTAGCTCTGACTTTGTCACTCTTATACCAACTACAATTCTGTTCCGTTATGAGGGTCAGATGAGGCTCTCTAAGTAGTCTAGCTCTGACTTTGTCACTCTTATACCAACTACAATTCTGTTCCTTTATGAGGGTCAGATGAGGCTCTCTAAGTAGTCCAGCTCTGACTTTGTCACTCTTATACCAACTACAATTCTGTTCCTTTATGAGGGTCAGATGAGGCTCTCTAAGTAGTCAAGCTTTGACTTTGTCACTCTTATACCAACTACAATTATGTTCCTTTATGAGGGACAGATGAGGCTCTCTAAGTAGTCTAGCTCTGACTTTGTAACTCTTATACCAACTACAATTCTGTTCCTTTATGAGGGTCAGATGAGGCTCTCTAAGTAGTCTAGCTATGACTTTGTCACTCTTATACCAACTACAATTCTGTTCCTTTATTAGGGTCAGATGAGGCTCTCTAAGTAGTCTAGCTCTGACTTTGGCGCTCTTATACTAACTACAATTCTGTTCCTTTATGAGGGTCAGATAAGGCTCTCTAAGTAGTCTAGCTCTGACCTTGGCACTCTTATACTAACTACAATTCTGTTCCTTTATGAGGGTCAGATGAGGCTCTCTAAGTAGTCTAGCACTGACTTTGGCACTCTTATACAAACTACAATTCTGTTCCGTTATGAGGGTCAGATGAGGCTCTCTAAGTAGTCTAGCTCTGACTTTGTGACTCTTACACCAACTACAATGCTGTTCCTTTATGAGGGTCAGATGAGGCTCTCTAAGTAGTCTAGCTCTGACTTTGGCACTCTTATACTAACTACAATTCTGTTCCTTTATGAGGGTCCGATGAGGCTCTCTAAGTAGTCTAGCTCTGACTTTATCACTCTTATACCAACTACAATTCTGTTCCTTTAGGAGGGTCAGATGAGGCTCTCTAAGTAGTCTAGCTCTGACTTTGTCACTCTTATACCTCCGACAATGCTGTTCCTTTATGAGGGTCAGATGAGGCTCTTTAAGTAGTCTAGCTCTGTCTTTGTCACTATTATACCAACTACAATTCTGTTCCTTTATGAGGGTCAGATGAGGCTCTTTAAGTAGTCTAGCTCTGACTTTGTCACTCTTATACCTCCGACAATTCTGTTCCTTTATGAGGGTCAGATGAGGCTCTCTAAGTAGTCTAGCTCTGACTTTGTCACTCTTATACCAACTACAATTCGGTTCCTTTATGATGGTCAGATGAGGCACTCTAAGTAGTCTAGCTCTGACTTTGTCACTCTTATACCAACTACAATTCTGTTCCTTTATGAGGGTCAGATGAGGCTCTCTAAGTAGTCTAGCTCTGACTTTGTCACTCTTATACCAACTACAATTCTGTTCCTTTATGAGGGTCAGATGAGGCTCTCTAAGTAGTCTAGCTCTGACTTTGTCACTCTTATACCAACTACAATTCTATTCCTTTATGAGGGTCAGATGAGGCTCTCTAAGTAGTCTAGCTCTGACTTTGTCACTCTTATACAAACTACAATTCTATTCCATTATGAGGGTCAGATGAGGCTCTCTAAGTAGTCTAACTCTGTCTTTGTAACTCTTATACCAACTACAATTCTGTTCCTTTATGAGGGTCAGATGAGGCTCTTTAAGTAGTCTAGCTCTGACTTTGTCACTCTTATACCTCCGACAATACTGTTCCTTTATGAGGGTCAGATGAGGCCCTCTAAGTAGTCTAGCTCTGTCTTTGTCACTCTTATACCAACTACAATTCTGTTCCTTTATGAGGGTCAGATGAGGCTCTTTAAGTAGTCTAGCTCTGACTTTGTCACTCTTATACCTCCGACAATTCTGTTCCTTTATGAGGGTCAGATGAGGCTCTCTAAGTAGTCTAGCTCTGTCTTTGTCACTCTTATACCAACTACAATTCTGTTCCTTTATGAGGGTCAGATGAGGCTCTTTAAGTAGTCTAGCTCTGACTTTGTCACTCTTATACCTCCGACAATTCTGTTCCTTTATGAGGGTCAGATGAGGCTCTCTAAGTAGTCTAGCTCTGACTTTGGCACTCTTATACCAACTACAATTATGTTCCTTTATGAGGGTCAGATGAGGCTCTCTAAGTAGTCTAGCTCTGACTTTGTCACTCTTATACCAACTACAATGCTGTTCCTTTATGAGGGTCAGATGAGGTTCTCTAAGTAGTCTAGCTCTGTCTTTGTCACTCTTATACCAACTACAATTCTGTTCCTTTATGAGGGTCAGATGAGGCTCTCTAAGTAGTCTAGCTCTGTCTTTGTCACTCTTATACCAACTACAATTCTGTTCCGTTATGAGGGTCAGATGAGGCTCTCTAAGTAGTCTAGCTCTGACTTTGTCACTCTTATACCAACTACAATTCTGTTCCTTTATGAGGGTCCGATGAGGCTCTCTAAGTAGTCTAGCTCTGTCTTTGTCATTATGAGGGTCAGATGAGGCTCTCTAAGTAGTCTAGCTCTGACTTTGTCACTCTTATACCAACTACAATTCTGTTCCTTTATGAGGGTCCGATGAGGCTCTCTAAGTAGTCTAGCTCTGTCTTTGTCACTCTTATACCAACTACAATTCTGTTCCTTTATGAGGGTCAGATGAGGCTCTCTAAGTAGTCTAGCTCTGACTTTGTCACTCTTATACCAACTACAATTCTGTTCCTTTATGAGGGTCAGATGAGGCTCTCTAAGTAGTCTAGCTCTGACTTTGTCACTCTTATACCAACTACAACTCTGTTCCCTTATAAGATAAGATTATTTAATTGATCCAAACAAATGGAAATGTTCTATGATTGCATTGTATATTTTCAGCATATATATAAAACAATTTGAAAACAAGACATATATGAAAAAAGCAGTAATTCAGTAAATTATATTGGCAAAATCAGGGACTTCTTAGTTCTTTTTTAGGTTTTTGAATTGAGGGGAAGCACGTCGGTAAATTCATATAGATTGGGGAACAAGAGAATTTGTGTATCTTTCAGTCCTCCCCCTGACGAAAAGAATTCGCCCTGAACGAGCCGATTCTAAGTATCTGTGATGAAGAGGGTGGGATGTATCAGCCAAAGTGTGTTTAGCTTTACAATAACATATTTCTTCAAATAGTTCTTCAAGAGACATGTGTTTAGTTTGTGTTATGTTCCTATCTTTCTTGATTAGACGACTTATGCTGTGTTTAATATCAGAAGATGAATTCCCAGACCAGCAGGTATTACTGAGATTAAGTTGCCATCCGATTGATGCAATGTAAAACAAATTAACGACTTGTTGGTTTACACCGAAATTTTAACTTTTTTTTTTTTTTTAAATCAACGAGTCTTTAAGACTTTCGAATACACATGACTTTGCCATTAGTTTGTGGTCGGTAAAAAAAGATTAAAAGATTTCGCAGTCACCTTGACATCTTGACAAAAACATATGTCTTTTAATGTTGCATTATTTCGTAGTCAACAGTGATACTTTGTGGAAAGAAGTATGTATGTCACATTCATCGAAATTTTTGACAGTCCATTCGAACGTATTGAAAAGGTTTATTGCATACTGACGAATCACATGCAGTTAAGTCATGCACCACTTTACTCTTGGTATCCATTCCATCGTCTCTCTTGTAAATGTCAAACGACATATTGAAACTTTTCGAATGGACAGCCACATTTCCTTTAAATCTAGCTGTTGTATCGTATGACGTTGCACCATCTGACATCATGTTATGGTAAAAAATGATTGCAACTCATCTATGTTTTTTGTACAACTGATCTGCATTTCTTATCCTCATTCATTTTTACCCTCACATCCCATGGTCACTCATTCCATTGGTCAAACCAAGATTCACTGATTTAAGTTTAAACATTTATGAATACAACTCACCACGTCCAGTCATACCACACGACAACAACACAGGGCAATCACGTCACAAAGTTCATTCAATGCACACACCTTTAATCATCAGTCATACAAACTATCACCATACTTGTCTCTATATACATGTCCTCAGATATTTGTCCCTTGATACTTTCCCTTGATGCTTGTTTTCTGATACTCCCTTCCCTACCCCCCCCCACCCGTACTTTTCCCATCATGCTTTTTTGACTATTACATAATTTCAGAATTTGCACATCATGAATTTACTTGTGTTTTAAAAAGTAAGAGAAAAATTCTAAAAGCAATTATAGTTACTTTTTTGTTACAAAAATAAACTGTATGATTAATTTTAAGTAAGAATCTAAATCAAAATAACAGGGTTTTTTTAATCTAAGAAAAAGCTCACATATTTATTTTAAAGTGATAATTTAAATATCAAAATTGTTATATGTCATTGTAAAAAATATAGCCGTTGTTGTAAATTGCGTATCAGTTTATTTCTTTGATAAGAATACAAATCTAAAAGCTGTTTTATGTCTTAGTAAAATAAAATAAAAATATCCATTTCTTTTAAGGTTCACTTTGTTCGAAAAACTGGCTACGGTGGAGTTGTCATTCGTGATCTAAATATGGATGACTTCCTCGGGCTCGAATGTGGGAATGTAACATTTCCATTGATGAGAACCTTGAAAGAAGGGTGCACTAGTCGAAACAACTAAAACACTAAAATAAAAGTATGATACTTGAGCATGATTTGTTGTTATATTAAACTAGATGATTTTGTTTGGGATTTAAAAGAAAATTTGATTTTTGCAATGAACTATTTAATATACATATTTTAATTTTATAAAACTGACATCAAAATACAAAACATCACTACAATAATTTTATTTGTAAACACATTTAAATAATTGAATATATGCTAATATAAATTTGAAAATTCAATCCGGGAACCTATGGTAAGTATGCGGGAGTAAACCCAAAATGTAACATCCGGAGATGGAGTCCCGAAGTCAATGTATTCAAAGAAAAGGAAGATTTATTCATATTCTCTCCAAACAACAACTACTTACATTTTCATTTAAGTATCTACACAAAACTTCTTAGATTTTTAGTCTGCAGCTACACACATTATCTTATATCTAAAATCCTCAAAGGCATAACCTCTTACCTGAACATCTAAAGCCTTTAATCAACACACATCACCTACCACATTCAGCCTGGAATCATTACGCCCCATTAAAAACTTTAACAAACCAAACAAAACACATGCATTCACTGTACACACACCTGAATTCAAACAACATATTTAACAAGTCAAGCATAAAAATTTTAAGTCAACATTCTAGCACACATTTAAAAAACATTAGTTCTCAGACTTGCACACTCTTAACAAACAAAGCTCCAAGTCAAGCAAAGATGTGACGTCTTAAGCCTAAAGCAGAGCACAATTTTAGATCTTCAGCCACAACTCGAGCTCAAAATTAACATCTTAATCCCCCAGCATAGCAAAAACGAAGCAACTGAAGCCCACAGTCTTGCACAAACTTAACATTTTAAGCCCAACGTCTAGCACAAACTTAGCATCAAAGGCCACTACACTAACACAAACTTAACATATTAATCCCATATGCTAACACAGAAGTAATATCTTAAGTTCACAGTCTAACACAAACTTAACATCTTAAATTCACAGTCTTGTACAAACTTATCATTTTATGCCCAAAGTCTAACATAAACTTAACATCTTAAGTCAACAGTCTTGTATAAACTTATCATCTTATGCCCCAAAGTATACCACAAACTTAACATCTTAAGTTCACAGTCTTGTACAAACTTATCATCTTGTGCCCAAAGTCTAACACAAACTTAACATCTTAAGTCCACAGTCTTGTATAAACTTATCATCTTATGTCCTGACGTCTACCACAAACTTAACATCTTAAGTCCACAGTATTGTATAAACTTATCATCTTATGCCCCAAAGTCTACCACAAACTTAACATTTAAGTCCACAGTCTTGTATAAACGTATCATCTTATGCCCCAAAGTCTACCACAAACTTAACATCTTAAGTCCACAGTCTTGTATAAACTTATCATCTTATGCCCCAAAGTATACCACAAACTTAACATCTTAAGTCCACAGTATTGTATAAACTTATCATCTTATGCCCCAAAGTATACCACAAACTTAACATCTTAAGTCCACAGTCTTGTATAAACTTATCATCTTATGCCCCAAAGTATACCACAAACTTAACATCTTAAGTCCACAGTCTTGTATAAACGTATCATCTTATGCCCCAAAGTCTACCACAAACTTAACATCTTAAGTACACAGTCTTGTATAAACGTATCATCTTATGCCCCAAAGTCTAACACAAAGTTAACATCTTAATTCCACAGTCTTGTATAAACGTATCATCTTATGCCCCAAAGTCTACCACAAACTTAACATCTTAAGTACACAGTCTTGTATAAACTTATCATCTTTTACCCCAAAGTCTACCACAAACTTAACATCTTAAGCCCATAGTCTTGCACAAACGGAACAATTTAAACCTAAGTCTAACAAAAAAGTTAAATTCTTAATCCCCCAGCGTAGCACAAACGTAACAAATTGAAGTTCCAATTCAAGCACAGTTTGGTCAAGATCCATCAATCCATGTAGAGACGTATGAGGAAAAAAATCCACAAACCAAAAATTCCGTCAACCCACAAATTTTCAATAGTATATAATGCACATATAAAATGAATGGTCTAAAATGTAGCGGCGGTAGATTGTGGTCTGGAGTTCAATCCCTATCAAATACCAAATCAAGCATAAACAAACCTTGCGATTGAACTGTTGCCAAGCTGCAACATATATATGGTGTTCCCAAGGGATATCCAGTTGCTTGAGGAGAGGCGCTTTAATATCTATAGACAAGCTTTATAGACACAGAGAAGATATCCCAGCTGTACACTGACGAATGCCTATACAACTTTAGGAAAAAATATATATGGACAAACTAAATATTATAAAAACTTATACAAATTTAAATGGAATTTCAATTGAATCATCGCCCTAATGAAATGCCCAAAAGGTATTTGTTTTAATAATAAATGACCTAATATGTGTGCATTATTTTGTATTAATTAGAAAAACATTTAATATAAGACGTTTTCAACGATTTGGGTTTATTATAAACGCGTTTTATTCAAATAGTAATCTGAGTTGATGTGAATTCCCCCCATAACTGCCTTTAATTTCAAGTTATTTCTAGGATGTATAGCAACCAGTTGTAAGATAATAGTGTGCAAGTCAAAGGCAGATGGGCCAGAAACAATCAAATGGTTGAAATCGATTATTAAATTTAGAAAACGAATGGAGGGAGAGGTTTGTTTTGAGAGTGGATGAGAAGGATTTCCGTTTTATCATCATTTAGCTTCAGTTTGTTTCAAGTTATCCAACGCTTTACATCGTCCACGCACTCCTGTATGCGAAGGATTGTGGCATCAAGTTGATCAGGAAAGCAAGAGTCACTGATTTGAGTGTCATCAGCAAAGGATTGACTGGAAACTGAGTGGTGGCTAATGAGAGATATAGAGGTTTAGTGTAGAGGATGAAAAGGATCGGCCCAAGGACGGATCCCTGAGGATCTCCAATAGACAGGGCTTAAGGTTTGGAAGAGCGGTTGGAAATAGAGACTGTTTGAGTTCTGTCAGAAAGATTTGATTGAAACCAGTTTAAAGCTGAGCCTGTAAGTCCGAAAGAAAGATAAAGGCGGTCAAGAAGAATAATCGTGAATATTAATATATAAACATCTAATATAACATCTTCTTGTTAAAGATCGTTTAGTTTGTTCTTAAAGATCGCTTAGTTTGTTGTTAAAGATCATTCAGTTTTTTGTTAATGATCGCTTTATTTTGTTGTTTAAGATCGCTTAGTTTGGTCTTAAAGATCGCTTAATTTTTATTTAAAGATCTTTTAGTTTGTTCTTAAAGATCATTTAGTTTGTTCAAAAAAGATCGCTAAGTTTGTTCTTAAAGATCGTTTAGTTTGTTCTTAAATATCGCTCATTTGTTCTTAAAGATCATTCAGTTTGTTCTTAAAGATCATTCAGTTTGTTCATAAAGATCATTTAGTTTGTTATTAAAATCGTTTCGTTTGTTCTTAAAGATTGCTTCTTTTGTTAATGAAGATCACTTAGTTTTTTCATAAAGATCGCTTAGTTTTTCTTTATAGATAATTGATTTTGTTCTTTAAGATTGAATAGTTTGTTCTCAAAGATCTTTTAGTTTGTTCCTAAATAACCTTTTAGTTTTCATAAAGATCGCTTGGTTTATTCTTATAAATCATTTAGTTTACTATGAAAGATCATTTGTTTTGTTCTTAAAGATCATTTAGTTCATTCTTAAAAATAGGTTAGTTTGTTCTTTAAGATCGTTTAGTTTGTTCTTTAAGATCGTTTAGTTTGTTCTTTAAGATCGTTTAGTTTGTTCTTAAATATTGCTTAGTTCGTTGTTAAATATCGTTTAGTTTGTTCTTAAAGATAGCTTTATTTGTTTTTAAAGATCTTTTATTTTGTTCTTAAAGATCGCTTAATTTGTTCTTAAAGATCGTTTAATTTGTTCTTAAATGTCGCTTAGTTTGTTGTTAAAAATCGCTTTTGTTGAGAAATAGATGAACGAAAACCTCAGTCACTTTCGGCCGGATGGCCGAAAGTGTAAGTCAATTTTGGCTGAAACTGAAAAATCCGAAAGTTAACTTTTCTCTTTCGGCCGAAACCAAAATTAAGCCGAAAGTTAACTTTCAGTTTCGGCCGAAACCAAAAATTGACAGAAACTGATGAAATGGCCACTTTCGGCGCCGAAACCGAAGCCGAAATTCGGTCGGTCTCTACATGTAAGTAAGCTGTATAAACCTTGTTTTCCACAGTCATATTTTTTGTTAATACCAATGTTCCCACTATTTCAATGTCACAAAGCTTGAAAGACGTAGAGACTGTCCTTACTTATCATTGTTCAAGATGCGGGAACTTAGGTTTAACATTTTGGTATATATTTTTTGGACTCAATTGTTAACCTTTTTTTTAACCATGCTGGAGACATGTGAATAATATTATTTGTACCTTTTAAATATCATTTTCAATGTATGCTCTTGTTCTTTATACCAAGACGTCCATTTGAAGATTAAGGCATATTTAAGGTTGTGTACAATAAATATAACGACACCTAAAACAGCTGTTCGTATTAATCCTTATAAATGTAAAATCGAACAGGGGGGAAGAAGGTTGAATTGGCTAAAAATTTGACAAAATATGCATACAAATAACGCCAAATATAGAAATTCCAATTAATAACCACCCAACCCTTTTCATAAATGCTTGAAACCAAAAACATTTGCAGGCCCTGATATTATATTAATATTTAAATGACTATCCACGTTTTACACCGTAGTTTTATTTCAACAATTATTATTTCAGAAAAACCAAATAAATATTAGGCACAAAAGACACATGCCTTTTTTTTTAAGAATCTCAAATGATGCAGTTATTAGAATTGTGTTTCGTAAAATTTAGTGAGATCGTTTTTACATTATTGTCTATCTTTGGAAAAAATGAAACCTTTCTCCTTGGGTTTTTTTCCAATTCGAAAGCATTGCTGTTTCAGTAAAATGATACGTGCCAATTTTCCGATTGTAAGTGCGTCTACTAGCCGTCTGAAGAGTTTGCCAGTCACAAACAAGCGAAGTGAACTAAATATTAAAAAAAAAAAACAGCAATAACAATATAACAAAGTCTCAATGAATGAATTACACTTTAAAAAAAAATATTTGCCACCTGGAGAATAGCGAAACAACACACACAAAAACAAAACAAACCAAACATGTTTAATACTCTGACAAAAAAATATATGTTTGAAAAAGACTAAATATTATAGCTATCCAATTATTAATACTTTTTTGCTTTCTTTCTTTCCAAAATAACACCAACTATTAATATAGAAGGTTTAAAAATTAATAATAATGTATTTATTTAAAATCAAGCCTTTTTTTTCTGTTATGAAAATACTCGAAATTGTAAACGTGTTGTATAAAAATGACGATATACAGTTCTCACTGGCAAGGGTTCATCTCACCAGGGATGTAAAATGATTACTTGTTGGATATTACTGTCTCTCACCTCGTCACATGCACTTGTACAACTGAGAGAAACTGATACCAATACACCAACACTGACTCGTTTGTTGCACGCTAAAAGTTTATTCACCAAACTTTTCTTAATAATAAGTGAAAGCTTGAATATCATACATTGGCCATCAATCCACCATAACAAATACTAAACGGACGCGTTATTTTCCCTTACCAAGATGTATTACACATAACTAACGTAATATATACATAAATCCCTGTGGCTCTAAAGCCCATGTTGGGCTTTGGCCTGTTTCACTACTTCCTTCAACTCAAACCTAACTAATGCCTTTCTTTTCCATGCTTAGACTTTCAGCTGCTGTAGATCTTTTTCTACATCATCTATCCACCTAAGCCTAGGTCTGCCTTTGAGCCTTTTTCCTCTGGGGTATTGGTGATGTACCCTCTTCGTTCCTCTGTCATTTGGCATTCTCTAGGTGTCCTGGCAGCGTAACCTGACTCTTTTTATTTCTGCCACTATCGTAGGATCCTGATATAGACTGTATAATTCCTAGTTGGTTCGTATTCTCCATCCATATTCATCCTTTGTTGGCCCATATATTTTCCTGAAAACGTTCCTCTCCCATGTGTTTAATAGGTTTCTGTGTTTTTGTTAGGGTCCAAGTTTCACTTGCATATGTTACAACTGTGCTGATCACAGTTTTACAAATTATAGTTTTCTTTGTTTCTCTTGTAATGTTTTTACTTTTGAGCATTTTCTGACTACTGAAGTATGCCCTGTTTCCGGCTGATATTCTTTCTTTTATTTCTGTTAGTAATTCGTCTCTTTCATTTAACAAGGATCCTAGGTATTTGAATTGATTTACTTTTTCAAAAGTCTGGTTTCTGATTTTAATTGATTCATATATTTGTTCTTCTCTTATAAAGGTCATGTACTTTGTTTTTTGGTCGTTAACTTCCAGCCCTGCTTCTAGTGATGCGTCTTCTAATTCAATAAATTATTTGTATATGTCTTTAATACTTTTCCCTAGAAGTGCTATGTCATCAGCATATGCAAGATACTGAAGTGGTTGGTTGTAGAGTGTGCCTGTTGGTTGTGGGTCTTGATTTTCCCTCAGAAAGAAACCTTTTATTGTTCCTCAAGTCTCAATGTGTATGTTTCTAATAACTCTCTCTAATGTTAGGTTAAAAATCACACAAGACATTGAGCCTCCTTGTCTTAGGTTTCGTCTAATATGAAATTCACGTGAATATTCTCTATGATCTTGATTTTGTTTTTGAGTTATTTAGTGTTATATGTATTAGACTTTTCAATTTTTTGTGTATCCCAGACTCTTTCAGAGTCTCATATAGTTACTTTCTTTTGATGATGTCATATGTCATTTTATAGTCAACATAGATTTGATGTACTGGTATATTATATTCATATCATTTCTCTAATAATAATCTGATGGTGAAAATCTGATCAGTGGTTAATATGTTAGGCCTAAATCCACATTGGTAATCACCTAGTACTTTTTTAATGTAAGGTTGTAGTCTTTTGGCAATAAACTTTTTCAGTAGTTTGTATGTAACATTTAATAAGGAGATTCCTCTGTAGTTTGTGCACTGATGTTTGGAGCCTTTCTTGTGTATTGGGGTTATTAATGCTGTTTCCATTGTGTTGGGATTTTGTCTTCTGGCCAAATTTTAGTTATAAGTTTATGTATCTGAGTACGTAGTTTTGTTCCGCCATATTTAATCAGTTCTGCTGTGATGAGGTTTTGCTCATGGGCTTTGTGATTTTTCATATAATTAATTACTACTTGGGTTTCTTCAAGGGTTGGGCATTGTATAAAAGGGTCTGGTCCTACCTGTTGGAGTTGATAATCTTCTTCTTGTCTCTTGTCTGCATTCAGTATTTCCTCAAAATATTCAGCTCACCCTTCCAGTACTTTACTATTTTCCGTGATTAATTCTCCATTATGGCTCTCACACATTTGCTGCCTGGCTTGGTATCCATTCTTTTCATCTTTTATCTTCATGTACATTCCTCTTATATCTCCCTCTCTTGATAATTCTTCTGTTTCCTTTAGTTTATCCTTTTTCCATTCTCTCTTTTTCTTCCACCACTTTTTGTTGCTTTTCTTCTGGCTTCCTGGTATGTTTGTGTTATTTTTCTGGTTTCCCTTTGTAACATGATCATTCGTGCTTTGTTTCTTTCATCCACAGTCTCTCTGCATTCATTGTCGAACAAGCATATTCTATTATTGGCTTGCTGTTATCTTTTAATGGCATTTCTTTTATCCAATCCTACTGATCATTTATCTTGTTTTCACCTTTTACTTCCTACCATGATGCTTCTAATTGTGCTTCTAAACATAATATATAAAGCTACACATATAATTTAAAAAATGAACATATTTTCCATAACAAACAAACCAACAGTCCTCTGCACAGAAGGACAGTGATTCTCATACGTTGTTTAAATATCTTTTTTTTCTCTTCTTATTAGAAGTATGTTTTAAAGATTATCTCAGTATGTTTAATCTCTTTTTGTAATACATTATCCATTTGGTCTTTTATTGTGAGAACAAATTGTAAGTTGACACCTGAAAAACATATAATTTCACACTCAAAATATTCTTTGGTGTGCGATTCTATCCATAAAATCTACAGTAAAAAATAAAAAAAATATTATCTAAGACATATTTATAATATAACAGCTCCATAATTATAAGAATATTAGATTGTTTCGTCATTTTTAGTATTAAGATAAAGTTAGACATTAGTGAATTGCAATCAAGCAGCAACTGCAATACTGAATATATATATATATATATATATATATATATATATATATATATATATATATATATATATATATATATATATATATATATATATATATATATATATATATATGTATACAAATATATGTATATAGAGATAGATAGATAAATAAATAGATAGATAGATATTTAGATACATATACATTTACATAGACACAAACATATATTTGTATATATTAAAATAACGGGCCAGTACACTAAAGGCTCGCTGAACCGCAAAAAATTCATAGCAGATGGCCCGCCACTGTGCAAACACATACTGGCTAAACATTTGCGACTAGTTACAATCGTCTTCCGACAACGGAGATGCAAGGAGCATGTACGAGGGCCTCAGGAGGGCATTAGGTCCACACACTTCAAAAATAGCACTAACTCAAGTCCAAGACGGGTCAAATTATCTAGATCCAAAACGACCAACTACGGCGATGGGTAGAGCATTTTCTTGAACTATACTCAACAATGAACCCGCTCTAAATAATAGTCCCGTGTTGTTAGTAATGGAAGAACTGGATGAAGAGAGAGAGATTTACGGGAGCTCGAAAAAGCCATTGAATACATTGCTGATGGGAAGACGCCAGGGATTTACGGTATTCCAACGCAAGCCCACAAAAATGTAAAACATACTCTACCTCAGCCCTTACATGAGCTCCTCTGTTTGTGTTGGGGAACAGGTCACATTCTCCAGGACATAAGAGACGCCAACATCGTAACAATGTATAAAAATAAAGGTAACCGAATGGATTGCAATATTCTATTCTATTACTACAATCAACAAACAGTGATAGGCCAGACTCTAGTCACTAGAGCGACAGCGAAAGAGACGAGAAAAAACACACACATTAATTAACTGAATTGAACAAAACAAAGGTAAAATTTGATATAAAAATATTTTTTTTATTATTTTAATGTTTTAAGTCCAATTTATCGTGTTTATGTTAATTTATTTTTTGTTCTTGTAGTAGGAAATTAAAAAAATTCAGGTCTGTCAGTTAACTTTTTCCACCGTTTGTCGGTCAGCTGAGCAAATAGGTCAACATCTTTAAATTTTGTTAACACAAGAGCTATCTCTCATTGGACCTTTAAATCACGTGACTTCAAATGTCACGTGATATTAGTGACTTAGCCCCCTTTTCCATTGTAAAATTGGAATATGCTCGTTTTTCCATTGTAAACGGATTTTTCGTTTCCATTTTTCTTATGGACTTAGCCATGTTTTCTCCTTTAAACTTAATTCAGCACCTTCTATTTTTAACTGGCTATTAGTCAGGGGTGATAACTCAAAATAAAATTAAAAAATGGACTCTGCCTTTTTTTCTCTTGAGGTCTTCATATAGTCAACAATATTAAAGATACGACACCCAAAACAGTTGCTAGTTACAATTAATAAGATTTATTAAGTATTAATACTATAACAAAACAAAAGAAATATATTTAGAAATCATCAACTCACAGTATAGTAGATCTTGTACCGGTACACAGTTAACACATTTAGAATAATGTGCCAATGAATAATGATGAAATGCGAAATAAACACCTATGAGCACACAAGTATGCAAAGAATAATACACGCCTCGTAAAGTCAATAATATCTATCTGAATCTCCGTCTGAATCTCCTTCTCTCCGTATCTGTCAATCCCTTATATAGGTGGGTCTACCGACGCGTAAGCCCTGCCTTCCAGAAGCTACTCAGCATTTTTTTTTACATTTCTAGAACAATCGTAAACATTCTAATAAAATACTAGGAGGCAGTCTTCACAAGGTTTAATTGGAAAGGCGGTAGTCAACATGAAACGAATAGGTCACGCCCACATTAACCGCTAACGTCTGCTATGGATCTAATTTGGGTCAAGCAAAAGTCAAGCAAGGGGAAATCGTGTAATAACGTTATACATAACACCTCCACTCTTAAAAGAAAAAAAAAATCATTTTTTTCAAAAATGGAATGCTTTTTCCATTAAAAAATTAAAGAAAGTATATTTCTTCCTTTCAAAACATTAGACCAAAAAGCTTCTTAACAGCGTCAAAACAATAACATAAGTTATATGTACGGTGAAAATTAATATATGGACAAAGTATCTGCAATGACATTATCTTTGCCTTTAATATGTTTGATTTCCAAATTATACTCTTGTAAAAATAGGCTCCATCATAACAAGTCTGGTACAATGAGAACAGGAGCATTAGCTAATATATTTTTAATGTGTACCAATGCTTCCTGACAAGCATCTGACCAACAAAATTTTGCATTTTTCTTTAACATATTCCTTAAGGGAGAAGCAATAACTCAGAAATGTTTGCAAAATTTTGTATAGTAACCTGCCATTCCCAAAAATCTGGATAAAGTAAGGTGGATCACATATTTTCCAGAAATTTGAAATTGTGGGCAGTTATCTCAAACTGCACAAAATATTGGTCAACCTCCTTGTCTGCAAATTTTGGGATTACTTTTGCAAATTTAATTGCATCGCAACCCTGAACGACAGGAGCCGTGAGTTCGTTGCTCCTAAGTTGGATGTTATTTCTATTTCTTTTATTTTAATGTGTAGCTTTTTTGTGCTTCTGGATCCAGCTGTTTAAGCTCTCGTTCTTTTTCTAGCCCTAGCTGTTTGAGCTCTCGTTCTTTATCTAGCTCCATCTGTTTGAGCTCTCGTTATTTATCTAGCTCCATTTGTTTTAGTTTCATTTGGAGCTCCATACTAGGATCATGCGGTTGTGTGACTGAGGCCAGTTCGTCCTCACACAAAACTTCCTCATCCAATAAGTGGACGATGATGATATCTCATACAGTCCTTTTAAATGCCGAATGAGCGACACTTATCCCTAAATTTTTAGCAATGGAAAATAGCTCCTTTCTAGAACATTTGTCTAATGCCTCTACTGATGGGTTTTCATTATCAAAATCCATTTTGAAACAGGCAAAATATAATGCTTAGTTTTTTTTGTTTGTTTTTTTAAATTAAGCTTAGTGAACACACTAATTTAATTGAATTGAAAGAAAAATTGTAACCAACTCTGCTGTTGGTATCGTTAAATGGTATCGTGTACTCAAATTTAGTTCTAGTATATTAAAGTAAACAGTGGGTCTAAATCCACAAACACGCAATGTATTATTAGTGTATTAAAAGTTTTGGATTTAGTTATCCTCGGAAGAGCCCACAATTGTTAACGCTGGTAACTTAAGAAAAATAAGAACATTGATTCAGTTATCGCGGACGAGCTACCCCAATTTGTTGAGAGAAATAATAATATGGAGTCCGCTATATATGATCACATCAGGTGTTTTTAAGAGGCTCTTAAAATCGTTGCAGCGATCTTATTCTTGTTACTCTAATCATGTGCAATTTCATTCTTTTATTTAATTTTAAATTATTAAGTCTTTTTTTTTTTAAATGTTTGCCAACGTTTAAGTCAGCAATTTCATTTATTGTGGTGAGAATCAAGAAACGATTTCATCCAAGGCAATATTAACATTGTTATGTTTTATTTTTGAAACTGTACTAGCTGGTTATCATATCATCATCATCAAATGTCCCTTAGTCCTTGGACCGTTGGGGCGCAGGAGATGACATGTGAGCTATCCTCCATCCATCTCTGTCTTCTGCACTACACACAGCATCGCCCAGTGTTTGTCCTGTCCACTCTTTGATGTTATCCTCCCATCTTTTTCTTTGTCTTCCTCTTCTTCTCCCGCCTCTTGTTGTGCCCAACAATATTTCTTTGGCAAGCACTTGTTACGTGGCTGTACCATTGTAGTTTGCCTTTTTTCACAGTCAACAATAGGTCATCGTGGTCCCCAATAGCCTGACGAACCATTTCTTTCACTGTATCATTGGACATATGGTCCATATAGCAGATGCCAAAAATGCTTCTTAAGCATCTGATCTCCATGGCCTTTATTTTCATTTCAATATCGGCTGTAAATGTCCAGTATTCGCAGACATCCCGGAAAATGAAGAAGACTAATAAGCGCATAAGCCTGATTTAAGTGATGTGTGCTATATTTTTGTCATTCCATATTTCTTGAGCCTCTTTAGTGCTATTGTAGTCTGCGCAATCCTGGATATCAGTTCGGACTTGGAGCCTCCTTCTGAGGCTATTGCTCCTAGGCATTTAAAGTCTTTCCTGCATGACCTTAATTTCAGTGGCGATACCTGTGGTGTTATTTGCAATAATTTGTGTCTTTTCGGCACTGATTAGCATGCCGTAGCACGACAAGGTCTTATCGAGACGCTTTAACAGGTTGGTTAGCTCTTCTTCGTTCCCAGGCAGTCCATCTATGTCGTTCGCAAATTGTAGGTTGGTGATTGTTCTGCCACCAATGCTGATTGTCCTTTCATGCGGTTCCAGAGCATCTGACATAATTTTATCTATGAAGATGTTTAAGAGGGTGGGGAAGAGCAGGCAGCCGTGTCGTACTCCAACCATGGCCTTGAACCATTCTTCTATGTTGTTGTTTCGGAAGACTGCATTGGTGGCGTTATCATAGAAGTTGCAAATCATTCTGGTTAGTTTTGTGTGGATGTTGTATTGCCTCATGGTACCCTATAAAAGAGCATGCCAAACCCTGTCAAATGCTTTCCTGTAGTCCACAAAGACGTGGTATATATTTTGTTTGTGGTAAGCATATTTCTCACATAATATTCGGAGGTTTAGAGTTTGCTCAGTAGTGCATCATAACTTAACAAAACTTGCTGAAAATTTTAAAAAATAAATTAATAAAAAAAAACACAAAGACGTCAGAAAAGAAATACGAAAACAAGAAGAGAGTTTTACTCATAATTGTATACCGTTTAATCCAATTTAATTAAAATTAATAAGGAGCATTTAAATAAATGATACATAAAAAATATTTCTAAAAACATTTTTAAAATAAATTTAATGACATTTATTGTAGCATACAAAATATTCATGCGTCAATGTTTAAACTCATTATCTTGTAGGGCCGGATGCATCGCGTACAGTTCATACTTGACAGATCTTTCAATCGAAATGTACAGCTTACACTTAATGTAAAAACAAAAGAACATTTCCTGCGTACGTCTCTGTACATCGCTGATAAACTGGGTCTCAAAAGTGTAGGTCAGTCTGGGCAGTCATTTTTGATTCTTAAAAAATAAATAAAATAAAATTTGCTACGGTTGTTATTTTATATTGAAATTATCCTCATAAGTGCATACATGCCTAAACACATACACACATGGATACGTGTATACGTACATTAAACATACATACATACATGTATACAAACATACATGCATTTATCCAACAGGTACATAAATACATACGAAAATAAAAACATGCATTCATACATTCGTACATACATACATACATATTTGTTTACAAACATACACGCATACATAAATATAGACACACATACATAAATACACGCATACATACGAACATATATATATATATAAATACATGCGTACATACATAGACATACATAAATTGATACATACATACATACGGTACATTTTAAATGCATACATACATGCATACATAATACATATATATACAAACAAAATGACGCGTCGCTTAATATACTAGGTGAGTTAATTTTACTATAATTTTATAATTTTTTATGGCTCTAGACTCTAGACGATGAACCAAGGGCACTCTCCCAGTTAGCTACTTTTGTCCACCAGTTGAACGGTTTTGTCTTCATTGGCAATTTCAAGTCTTAGATCACTTAAGACCGGAAAAAGTGTGTTCATTGCTTGATACGTTATCTTGAAATGTCTCCATGAAAAATGAGTGTAGATTCAACACAGAAGTTTGAAATACACAATTTTTTATAATTGTTATAGTTTGGCATTTTTGGCTGACGGAGAAAGACGACAATTGTATCAACAGAGTGAGTAGAACATTTAAGTAATTCTTTTAAATTAAACTAATGTTTACATTAAAGCAAATCCTTTTTGTTTATACTATAAGAATATGCCTTATACCTATAACTCCTATTTGAAAATAATAATGATCATAATGAATTAAATCTGGTAAGCAGGTTTAAAATCTATTCTACTTACAATTTGGGCTCAATCGTAGTTATTTTTCTAACATTGTAATAACTAATGAGAGTGTCAAATAAAGAAAGACAGACACTCGGTGATTGCGATACCCAGGGAGTCAGATATAAAACAGAGATAGGTTTTCAGGGAGAAATACAGACACACAAACATAGATAAACAGGTAGGGTAACAGAAAAACACACAGAGATAAAGCGACAGGGAGAGAAACATACATTAAAACAGAGATAGAGCAATAGGAAAAGAAACAGACATACAAAAAGAGATAGAGCAAATGGGAGAGACACATCCATACAAACATAAAGAAAGCAACAGAGATATGTACATACACACTGTTATGTAGAACGTCTATTTTTACCCCTGCTGTGAACTGTGTATTGCCAATCTAGGAGACGCGTTCATGTGGGCGTGTCCTATTTTATTTTGATCTTTGTTCAACACAAAACAACCCATTGTCTGTTTCTCTGGACTCCAATGTGATACGAAATGGTAGTATGTTCTGGAAATTTGGGGAAGATTCGAGTCACGACTACAATGTATATTCAGCTTCCGAGATTGATACATATTTTTACCTTCACGAGAAGTGTATTATTCTCTGCGTGCATTCGCATTCATCATTCATCATTATTAATTGACACATTGTTTTAATTGTGTACCGGTACAAGATTTTACAAAATACTCTGTAAGTTGATGATTTGTATTTATATTTCTTTAGTTTTTTTGTTATATTAAAACTAAAATAAATCTTTTAAATTGTAATTAACAACTGTTTTGGGTTTCGTATCTTTACTATTTTTGACTCTTTGGCATCGTCCTTTGTTAGGCACTGTTTACAACGAGCCAATACAATTAAAATAGGAGATCAATTTCTCGTATTAACTGCGTGTACGTAACACACACAAAGAAAGATAGTCGACAGAGAGAGAGAAAGAGAGAGAGAGAGAGAAAGAGAGAGAGAGAGAGAGAGACAGAGACAGATACAGAGAGAGAGACAGAGAGAGAGGCAGAGAGAGAGAGAGAGAGATAGAGAGAGAGAGAGAGACAGAGACAGAGAGAGAGACAGAGAGACAGAGAGAGAGACTGACATAATAATAATAATAATCAGTGGTCTTGTATAGCGCGATACCCCAGCCTAGGGCTAGGCTCACCGCGCTGTACATAAAAATAGTATTAAAAGAGAAATAATCATGACAGTAAAATCAAATAGAAAAAAACGGTATGAAAATAAAAATAAGAAATAGCACTTAGCTGGTAAGTAGTATCTGTGGGCAGCAATAGAAGTGTGCCACATTTCTATTGCTGCCCACAGATACTACTTACCAGCTAAGTGCTATTTCTTATTTTTATTTTTATTTTTAAACCGTTTTTTTCTGTTGTTTTGTTCGCTGACGAAGGCTTTCTGCCGACACGTTCGCTGTTTTGTTGCGTTTTTTTTTTCAGGTTTAACCCTACTCTGTTGTACTCATTTTATTTTGTACTAACCTGATTGCAGTCTCTCCCCTTATTACCCCCAAATTGATTATCCATATCATTCAGGTTCATCTTGATACAGGCTTACGAAATTTGATAGCAATTATTTTGAAAATTGACTGCACCTGATCATAACCCAAAATTTTTTTTTTAATCGCTTATATCGGTATTTTTATTTATTTACATTTAGCTGCTTTAGGAATTAAAAGACTTTAATAACAATGAATTCGACTATCTTTACTTCAATATGTCGTTCTATTACTTCAGTGTTTCTTTCAGGAATCTCAGAGCCAATTAAGCCCCAAACCCTGATCAAAATGTGTACAACAATGTAAAGAAATATTTATTTTTTTAAACGTGCCTAAATTTTTTTAAAATCATATTAACTGGTTTCTTTAACCGATTACAGCTAGTGAAATGTATAAAATATTGCTACGCTCGGTATTGTTGATAATTCGTAAATTTAAGGGCTAATCTTGTTAGATGCTTACAGTATTCGCTTATAAATATCGTACTAGCCACTTGGGTGTCCTTAAAATTGTTAGCATACATCGATATTGTTATTGATTTATTCTTAGCAACTTCACACGTATGAAGAATTCACTAACAATGTACTAAATACCTTACCATGAATATAATCGTCAACAATTCAGATGGTAGCTCTTTCCTAGTATCCAACACGTACAGTCTGTTTATACATTATATTTTCTTCTTCTTTTTCTATATCTTAAGGGCCCACGATCAATTTATTGATCCTTTTGGCTCCTATGCATGTAGATGGGATTTGCAATGTTTCTGTTACTGGTGGGGATGAGGAAATTATGCACTTTTAAAGTAAGGATGCGTGGTAATTATAAAATGTGATGATGCATTATGATTTAAAACTATTCTTAATAGCAGAATTTAAAAATGTTATCCAGTCCATTTATGTTAAGCTAAACGAAAGAAAACTTTAAACGATTGATAGAAATTTTTTGCAATCAAGAATTTAACGGGTGCACATAAAAAGTTGACATTTCAGTCAACCATAATTACATTGAAAGTGTTTGTGGGTTGTTTTTTTTTTAATACGTTACTTTCGTAAAAAAGGGTTCCCGAGTTATAGAGTTACGAAAATTACTTTGCCCATCTTTATTAAATTCACAAATTATTTTTTTTCTTTTTAATGTCAGAATAATAAATACACTGCTCCACCATCTTATTGGAAGACAAATATTTGTTTTATATAAGAATCGAGTAGAAAGCTAAATATATATATATATATATATATATATATATAAATATTTTTGTGAACTAGCATTTCTATTATAATGAAAATTAAATGTTTGGTACTAGTTTTAAAAAAAAAAAAATATAATAAATATTTTTGTGAACTAGCATTTCCATTATAATGAAAATTAAATGGTTGGTACTAGTTTTAAAAAAAAAAAAATATCCCCATTTCATCAATTTACAATAATTTATGTTCATTTGGTAAAAAAATGTTTTAAAGTATATCAAAGAGGCAGTGTTTAATTCATCTGGAGAATGTTAAAGTATTTTAAAATTACCAATATTTTTTTTTATATTTTAATTTTTAAAAAAATATTTGTTTGCGATTTCCCTCAGATAAAATCACACATTAATAAATAGACAACGTCTTTTGTAAACAAATCCCGTCTTCTGAACCTATTTATGCCCTTACTATGCTGTTGATTAAAAAAACTCCATAAATTGAATACATTTTCCAATTAAAGTTTTTTTCCTCTTTTTCATACTGTTAAAATTTGGAAATATTTTGATATTTTAATAATTATGATTTTTTTTCTTTTGTGTTCAACATGTAAAATACTGTTTGCAGCGATTTTTAGTAATAACTCAGAAATTGATTAATTAAGCAGCCAAAATCCTTAATTAATGACGTAAACAAAATAATAAAAAGCCACATGACTTTTAATAATACAAAATGTTTGCATCATAGAATCAAGTCAATGACATCCACCCCTCGACTTTTGGAGGCTCTGCAAACTTTCTATTTTATCCCCAACCTTGCATTTGCAATTTATTATTAAGAATATATCCTCATACAATCTATACGCTTCTAAATTATTAGAGGTCTCATCTAGTCGTAGGGATTGTTGGACGCAAACGGTGGTTCTTAGGTTAGGTGACACTAATTTTTTGTTAGTCAGCTTCTTTCCCATTTCTCTACAATTAAGTTTCAAATGTTGTAAAACTAAATTCAGAAATGGGCTAAAATGCATACCCGGTGTCCCTTTTTGAATGCATTAAAAATATGTGGGGACTTAAAGATTTAAAGGTTGAGAATAAGCTAGGGTAAAGTATACCCTGAAGGGCAAATCTGGAATGGATTTAGTTCATATCGTGCTGGTGCTAAGTAACAATGTCTTTGATTATTATTATGGATTTTTTAGCATTCAATAAGAACGACTCTTACACAAGTTTTGCCTAAGATCATCCGAAAACACATATTATTGAAGTTGCAACGAAAATAACCGTATTGATGTGGACACCACAACATGAGGAACCATTGTTCTAAAGTACAATGATCAGTCTTTCTTTCAGACATTTTGCCCATGGGGCACTTACAATTTTCGGAGGTTGGTGGGCTGTGCCAGTTTCCTGTGTCCAGGGGCGTAGCTAAGGGGGGCAGATGGCAACATTTTCCCGTGCCGCACACTAGCTGGGGCAAAATTAACTTTGATGGCATTTACTGGTTGATAATAATCAGTTGCACAGTTAGGGGAGGGGCGTAAAAATGCATCTTGTTCCTTGACACCAAACACTTTAGATTTTGATTATATCAAATTCAAGAGGTGTATATTTGAGAATATTTGAGTTCAATGTTCTTATTTTACTTTTTTAATGCGGGAGGACATTTTTGAGGCTTTGCGTTAGGCATTAGGGCGCCCAGTGCAATACATCAACTGGATTTACTCAGTCTGTGGCGTGTCCAAGAGTAATCAGTTCGCACAAGCTTATAATCAGACCCACACTGTAACATTGATCAGTCTGAATGAAGGGGTGCCAAAATTTAGGGTGCTCAAGACAGTCGGGCAAACTCAAAATGCAGAGGTGGATTTTGGTGCACACTTGATTTTGTGTTTCTTTCAAACAATTTTGAGGTAGCATTTCAAACTTTCGGCTGGGGAGTGCCAAATTTAGCCATAATAATGATCAAAGGCATCTTCAATTGTGATTAAATGAGAAGTAAACTAAATTCATTCGACTTGTGTCACCCTTGAACTATACACTCAGATACATACATTTATAAATAAAATTTGGCAAGAAGAGAAAATTCCAACCGAGGGGGAAACATCATTGATAACCCTAATATGCAAGACAGGCTCCAAACTTGAGTGCACCAACTACAGGGGTATCTCCTTATTAAATGTTTCATACAAAATACTGACGAAGGTATTTGTCAAACGACTAAAACCCATACACTGAAGAATAACTAGATGATTACCAATGTGGATTCAGGCAAAACAAACCAACGATTATCATATTTAGATAAATGTTATGAATATAGTATTCGAGTACAACAACTCTATGTGGAATATAAAATGACCTATGACAGCACCAAGAGTAAATATATGTATAAGATTCTGCACGAGTTTTGCTTACCCAACAAACTGACAAGACTGAAACATGCAATATTGAATGACTCAGAAAGCAAAATCAATGTTCAAGAATTATATTCAGGGGAATTTCAGATTAGAGGAGGCATAAGACAAGGAGACTCACTGTCTTGTATGATGGTTAGATAGAGAGTTATAAGAAGTATACATATTGACAACCGACGATCAAAAACAGGATACTTTCTGAGGGAATCAATCCCAAGACGCACAACCAATAGGCACTCTCTACAATCAACCCCTTCAGTATCTTGCATATGCTGATGACTTTGCACAGCTGGTGACAAGTATTAAATGCGTATTAAAATCCTTTATTGAATGTGAAGACGCATCACTGCCAGAAGGGCTGGAATAAATAACCAATAAACAAAATACGTGAAAATGATAAGAGAAGAACAGACAGATTAAGCCAATTAAATTGGAAACCACATCTTTGAAGAATTAAATCAATTCAAATACCTAGGATCTTTATTAAATGAAAGAAACACATTACTTGCAAAAATAAAAGAAAGAATATCAGCCTGAAACAAAGCATACTTCAGAAGTCAGAAAATGCTCCAAAAGTAAAAACATTACAAGAGAGACAAAGAAAAGTATTAATAAAAATGTAAACAGACTATTTGTAACATACGGAAGTGAAACTTGGACCCTAAAAAATAACAGAAATTCTATTAAACACATGGGAGAGAATATTTCTCAGGACAATATATGGACCAGCAAAGGGTGAATATGGATAGAGAATACAAACCAACCAGGAATTGTACCGTCTATATCAGGATCCACGATAATAGAAATAACAAAGGGCAGACAACGATGGACAAGACACTTAGAGAAAATGCAATATGACAGAGTAGGAAAGAGGGTGCATCATCATCCCCCCATCCCGGAGATATGCCTGAAAGAAACGCTCCATATATGTCAATGTATGCACTTTTTTCTCATTTGTTCTAATTTTCAACGTGCATATGATGATACAACATCTTTTTTCAAAACATTATTCATGATCAATATTTTCTATTGACAAGCAAAAATCATCATTCCTAAACAATAAAATAACTTTTGGTTTCAAATTTCTAATCTAATTTTTTACAATCCTACAGTAAGAGCATCCAATCAGTATGTCCTCTTCAACTCAGTTAATATCCCATAAAGTGATACCTGTGATTGGTTTAATCAAAACATTTGAAGTCATAAAAGACATAATTAAACTTTGCCCCTGATTTATTTTCAATCCAACACTACATTTGAGGTTCCCCTTTGCTGTCAAATTCCCAAACTTGCCTGGCTGGACATTTAACAGTAAGAAAACAAAGCGAACTCGAATATCTAGCTATCTCTCCCCCCACCCCACCCATGATTGGCTGGACATTTAACACATATAGCAAACTCCACTTTTGACTGGATACTTGTGAGTCAACAGGGTGATATGTATCCACGTGATAAGTATCCACATTCTAGTGTCGTAAAACCTGTATGGACATATTCTAACGATTAAATACACCATATCTTATCACACACACTGACACTTCATGCTTGCTTTTACGTGTTCCAATAATAGGATATCTAAAGGCATGTTCTCTAACCAAATAATCCTTCTTTGATGAAAACAATCAGAACGTTTTCGATTTAAAATCCATTGATTAAATGTCCATTTAAACCGGCTAGGCACTAAATGTCCATTATTCTTTTCTTTTGAAACAAATAACCGGTTGTGGATAATTAAAAAAAATTAAAATATAATTAACTCATCATTACTTATTATTATTATTAGTATTATTTTTTTTTTGTTATTGATATATTTTAGTATTATAATTTATTTTAAAAACAACCATGTGCAAATACAATATAGAAAAAGGTTCTAAAACGTTGGGCCAATCGCCTCGCGTGTCAGTTCACTATTAGTAAACGCTTTGTCAGTCAGCTGATGTATACAATGTTGTCAATGTAAATAATTGGGCATTATTTATAAAACCCGGGCTAGTTAAAAAGTGTGTAATGAGATGTGATAAAATTATAATTTATATAGAAAATAATACATTGCCCGGGCATTATAAAAGGAAATACTATTTCGGGGTTAAAGCTCAATTACGAGCAATTAGCTCCGCATTTGAAAAAAAAAGAGATTTTAACTAATGCAAAAAGTTCAATTTTCTAATTAGACGATCCACATAAAAGATGGTTCAATTTATTTTAGGCCATAACACTGCTAATTGGTTTTTTTATATTTAATAATATATAATTTTTATGGGCAGTTTTATTTTAGGGGCTTATGCTATACACTACTTAGACAATATGAAATGCATACTTAGATTTTTTTTTTAAACATATATTTTTAACAGGATAAAGGATTTAAAGAGACCATCTATTTTATTGTGTTCTAAAGCTCACATAACGTAGAAATGAATGCAAAGCGCAAGACATTCTTGTTATTTATTTTAATGATCACTTTAAACATCGCCAAACAAGATGAAGTAATAAAACAAGGTAAGCTAACCATTTGCATGAGTTATAAATAACTATAGCGTATATGTGACTCTGGGAGATTGTGTTAATTATATCAGTTTCGTGAATCAACTAAAGACTGATTGTATAATATGCTTATAAATTTATTGATGTTTTTTTCCAGGAAATAACACTTTAGTGTGTGAGGGTAAGGACACTATTTTAAAAGATGGAAAATGCTTTACTTTACACCGTCAATACGCTACATGGTATGAGGCAAAGGTAAGCAAACACAAAACCATAAATTATAAGAAGTCATTACTTCAAAAAAACAACAACATATATTCACATAATTACAAAAGGCAGACAACTCTTGTGGGTGGGGAGGTGGGCTTTAGATCCTTAAGATCCTTAGTAGGAAGTTTGGTCAGGCAAGAATTTAAATTTTAAAAATTCATGAAATTTAATCAAGGTGAACATAATACCATACTAGCATTTCAATATATATATTAGATAACTGGAAGTCTTCTGCCCTTACCAAACGTGCCTACTCAGAACCAATTGCAGGACTGCAGACGGTACAGAATTCTGCAGCATGCATTTGTTTAGGGATAACACAAATCTGACAGAATCACCCGAGTTTTTAGAGATCTCCCTTGCGTTCCTGTAAGTGAGCGCTTTGGCAGCAAAATTATGTCCCTGGCTAACAGGTGTAAAGAAGGCTTTTCAAATATCTTATTTAAATAGATCTTTTTTTGCAATGTAGGCATGAGCTCATAATTCATGGTAGTTTGAGATATTTTTTTTTAAATTAACGAATATTTTTTGTACACCGGTGACTTGTGCAGATGCTATGCACATTAGTGGTCCTAGAATATTGTACAATTGTTATATTGTTAAAATATCAACAAAGCATATTTGATGGAAGGTTTAGAAGGCCCCAGGGTATTTGAACAGTTGTCTTTTACAAATATTTTAACCACATTCAATGTGTAAAATATATTGAAAATCCTTAAGCTTTGGGATGCAAATGCACTGGCTCATCGTATCCATTTTATGTTGACATTTATTTGGATAAAGATACATGAAAAACGCAATCTGTATTTGTAAATAGATGGTACACTTTTATATTTATTTGATCGATCGGTTTATATTGTGTTTTAAATCTTTCTTGAATTGACTTGCTTTCCCAGGCATCCCATCGCACGGTTTAACACTAACAATTCGTTCGCCTATCATGCTTCCACGACTATGCTACGATAACAAGCTTTCAGTGAAAAATATGATAAACAATATCATCAAGCTACTATGTTAAAACAAGGAGAAGATGAACTGTTGCCATGCATCCCAATGATTAAAACAAATTTTCCATTTGAATTTAAACTTCTGTAGGTTCCGGTGCGACTCGCATTTGCAATGACCATAAAAAAACGCAGGGACATTCGTTAAAAAGTGTGTTATTTAAATTTGGAAAATCCATTCTTCTTCCATTGGCAGCTCTATATCCCCTGCTTATGCGTTTCTTAAACCTTCTGATTTATTCGCCTATGCTGAGACGGAAAAACACACAAAAATATTATGTCTACAAAAGAACTCTAAGAAACATTATTCAAACACAAGCACGCATTTTCTTTCGAGATCATTGCAACGCATGCCAGGAACACGCTAATATTAAATAAAACTAAATGTGATTGTGTACATGCCTTTATGCATGTAAATGACTCGATCGATTGCAAGAAGTCCAGCCAAAAAAAACAAAAAAAACAAGGGATCGCAACTAAATATTACACGGTCATTTCTAATGAGTGAGGCACACTCAGGTTATTGTGCTGGCAACATCTTCATCAATGCTTAATTCCAAACGGTGCGCCTTCACAAATTATCTTTTAAAATTATCTTTTTTGTTGTGCATGCATTTCAAATAAATATTGATTATAAACCCATAAAAAGGAGTAAGTTATAATTGTAACAGCCAAAGAACTCGAAAAATGTGTTTTAGATTTTTTAGTAGAAAAAATGATTAACGTATGAAAGTGTATTTTGAAAAAAAAATATTTATACAATTAGCAATCACTTTGAATAAAAATTTATTTAGGTTTAAATATTACTAAAATAGTAATGGGATCTAAAAATTACCTGTAATTTTAATAATGTTCGAAACATTGCTATAATTTTCCCTCGAAATTCCTTGGTATCATTTAACATTACTTTCATTCACTTCAGAGACATTTCTTTTTCAAAAAATTTCGAGTTTTTTTTATAATGGGCTTACGATTTTACAAATGTCATTTTTATTTATTTATATTATTTCTTTAATTATCTACGATTGTTTTAAAATGTTATGAAAAGAGGTTACAATAAAATGTTAATTTATAAAAATTGTAAAATCAGGTAAGTAGGTTCTAGAGCAGTTGTTCTCAACCTGTGGGTCACGACCCTTTTTGGGGTCACACAACCCTTTCACTTACTTAAAATCAAGTCAGAGTGCAAACGAGGAAACGATGTAACATTAAACGTTGTTTTTTTCGGTCTTGTAATATATGTGTGATCACGTAGAAGCTGTCAACTGCTGATCGTCACAAATTTGTATTTATTTATTTTTAATAAAAAAAATATTGATGTATAGTTTTACATATTAAAAGCTTGCTGTCATCAAAAAAAATAAAATAAAAAAAATGGATGAGACCAAAAAAATTAGGAAAAAAAAATGTCAGTTAAACTCATATTTAAAACACCTTTGATATTTTAATTTTAAAAAAATACATTGAATATCCAATATAATTTTCAGGTCTGAATACAATTGCTGTCCATTTACAGGACTAGCTTTCTTTTAAAAAAGCAAACAGAGAAACGAACTAAAAGACTATAAAAAATATTTTTAAAAAAATAGAAACAAAATAGAAACAAAAATTGTCCGTACAACTCGTTTTCAAAACCCCTTTTTTCCTTATATTTTAAATAATACATTTAATCCTAATATCATTTTTATGCCTAAATCCAATTGATGTCTTTCAATAGGACTATTGTGAGCAGAACGGATCTGTTTTAGCCACGCTGAATTCAAACGAACTTTTGCAAAGTTTACGTTTTAAAATTAAAAATGGTCATGACATACCAGGTGAGATGCATGTAGTTTCTTATAAAATAAATGAAACGTTACAACTTTAATAATATTTATTAAATTGAAGCTGGTGGAGATAACAGGGTGTTCCTTGTTAGTACTTTCACTTCTTATTACTTGCTAAACAATTCAATGCGTGGCACATGGTTTAAAATCGGAGTATATGAAAATGTTTTTTGTTGTTGCTGTACTTTGTTTTGTGTAATTTGCAATGACCTTCTCTATTTCTAGAAATCGTAAGTTATTGAATATTTAACGTAATACAATCGTTGATCACAAAACATGTGTGCGGATAATGACGCGAAAAAAAATTACATAAAATGTTTCTGATTTTTTATATTATGTTTCTGATCATGCTCTTTAACAATAACCGTTAAAACGTTCTAAAAATGTATTTGAAGTATAATAGTGTATGAGTATTTATGTTCTGAATGCTTGGCTCAATCAGATTAATAGCGATCAATCCCAAGCTATTTATACTAATTGTGAAATGTGAAGTACGAAACTTTTAAGAAGACATAAGGATTTTTGCCGCTCTGTAAGTTGTTTGTGAACATAAGAACTAGTCCATATGATATAAAACCGCTAACAATTAAATAGAGCCTCGAGCTAATTTTACGAGTTTTTATTCAAATTACGGAACAAAGTATAGACAAAATTTGCCCAGGGACCCATGTGCTTAGAGCGCTTTAAATCGCTTTAACGATCATCCAAAATAGGAACACACATTTCACATGGGCGCAATTATATATTTTGTAGGCCATAATGCATTAATCTAATGCTCGTGCACACAAAGTAACAGCTGGCAAAGACGGCCGCTTCATATGTAGTGCCCATTGCTCGTGACGGCCGCTCCAGGTCTAGTGCCCATTGCTCGTGACGGCCGCTCCAGGTCTAGTGCCCATTGCTCGTGACGGCCGCTCCAGGTCTAGTGCCCATTGCTCGTGACGGCCGCTCCAGGTGTAGTGCCCATTGCTCGTGACGGCCGCTTCATGTGTAGTGCCCATTGCTCGTGACAGAGATTTCACGTTTACAGCGGCTACTGCGGCAGATTTTTCAGCTTATTGATAAGCGGTAAACCTTTTTTTAAGAACTTTTGGTCGTTAGCAGTTATGGCAACATGCATTGGAGGCCAATCACTTAGTAGGCGATGACTACGCACTTTCTGCTTACCGTAGTTACGAATGAAATGTTGATTTGTTCAGAAGAGTGCATGAGAGGGAAACAAAGGCTCGTCACTTAGTAGGCGATGACTACGCACTTTCTGCTTACCGTAGTTACGAATGAAATGTTGATTTGTTCAGAAGAGTGCATGAGAGGGAAACAAAGGCTCGTCACTTAGTAGGCGATGACTACGCACTTTCTGCTTACCGTAGTTACGAATCAAATGTTGATTTGTTCAGAAGAGTGCATGAGAGGGAAACAAAGGCTCGTCACTTTGTCGGCGATGACTACGCACTTTCTGCTTACCGTAGTTACGAATGAAATGTTGATTTGTTCAGAAGAGTGCATTAGAGGGAAACAAAGGCTCGTCACTGTGTAGGCGATGACTACGCACTTTCTGCTTACCGTAGTTACGAATCAAATGTTGATTTGTTCAGAAGAGTGCATGAGAGGGAAACAAAGGCTCGTCACTTTGTCGGCGATGACTACGCACTTTCTGCTTACCGTAGTTACGAATCAAATGTTGATTTGATCAGAAGAGTGCATGAGAGGGAAAGAAAGGCTCGGTGAAATCCGTAAATTTTCAAAATTTATTTATTTTTCTTTAACACTGTTTAATATTGGATTGAAGTAATTAATCGTAATGTGTGTAATATTTCCACTCCTTAAGTTAATTAAGTCACTTTCTTTGCAAAAATGTGTAATTTATTCATTATGTATACTTAAATCAAATCTTACAATTAGTTGAAATTTGCAGACTGATCTTTTGTCATTTGTCCCTTTTTTTATATGTATATAAGCATAGTTCAGTATTTCTTTAAAATTCGCATCTTATATTGTTTTCATTATGCCATTTATCGTTGTATATTGCAATTTTATTCGTTTTGTTTAGGCATTTAAATTGCTTTTGCTAATTTAATCTATTTAAGTCCTCTAATTTTATTTTTCTAAGTTGATTCCAGCTAATTCCTATTCATTCTAAAACATTCTAACTAAATTTATTTCATTGCACCTCATTCTTGTTTGCTCTAACACACTTTCCATTACCCTATTTTATTGTTTCACATTCAGTCTCTATCTTGCTCATTTCAGCTCATTCTAGCTCATTCTAGTTCATTCAATCACTTACTAGCTCATTTAAGTTCGTTCTAGCTAATTATGTTTCTTACTAATACTTTCTCACTCATTATAATGCAGTGTAGCTCTATCTGGTTTAGTGTAACACATTCTATTTTATTCTAGCACATTTTGTCTTATTCTAACTCATTCTAGCTCATTCTACCTCATTCTAGCTCATTCTACCTCATTCTGTTTCATTATAATACATTCTAGATCATTATAGTACATTGTAGCTCATTCTTGTTTATTGTAACACATTCTACAGTATTCTATTTTAGTCTATCAAATTTTTCTCATTATATCTCATTCTAGCTTATACTAGCTTATTCTAGATCATTCAGACACAAACTAGCACACTCTTAGTTTATTCTAGCTCATTCTGGTTCATTTTTCTAGTTAATTATACCTAATTATAGCTCATTTATTTTACCACAATTTTGCTCCTTCTAGTTCTTTATAGTTCTTCTAGTTCATTCGTCGTCATTCTATCTTGTTCTAGCTTTTTAGCTCATTATAGCTCTTTTTTTTTATTATCCGTTTAATCTAGCTCTTCCAAGTTCATTATAGTTCTTTCTAACTAATTTTAGCTCATTATAGCTCATGCCAGCGCTCTCTCTAAATCATGCTTATTAATTCTAATTCATTCTAATAATTTTATTTAAATATATTTTAACATAATACAGACTAATGAATTTTAAATTTCTAATTATTTTAAACTATTATAGCTGTTCCTTACTTGGACTTTTTAGACATTAAAACTTAATTGAAACCAATATAACACAAATAAATTTAAATTTATTACTTTGAATTTTAAAAAAATATAAATAAAAATAAAAATTCAAGTTTATTGAAACCAATCTAACATATTCTAAAAGATTTAATTTTTTTTTAAACATTCAAATTCACTCCAATTCATGTTACCCATTCTAAAATAATCAATCTCATTATAGCTTTTTGTACACTTTTTATTTGCAGAAATAAATAATTTTAAATTCTGACGAATTGGTTATCATTCTAGTATTTTTTTTCCAAACTTTAACACACAAACTCTTTTTCTAGCACTTTCCACCTCACAGGAATATGTTATATAAGAAAACTTAACTAACCATAACACATTGAAAACCAATCTGATAGTTATGATAGATGTTATAGCTTACACAATATTGAACACCGGATTTTTCTAACTCATTCTAGTTCATTCAAGCTTATTCTAGCTCCTTAATATTCATATTGACGTATTATAGAGTATTCTAAGTCAATATATTTTATGCTAGTTAATTCTAGCAATTTCTACATCAATTTTGGTCATTCTAGTTCATTCTAGCTCATTATCGTTCATTCTTTTTCATTATTTAGAAAGAACTAGAAGGAGTCAAAATGAGTCGGAATACATAAGATTGAGCTAAAATTGGCTAGAATCAGCTAGAGTAAACTATTAAGATTTACAAAACGCTAGAAAAAGCTAGAATGAACCACGAATGCTGAGTGGCCGCCTCTTTTAATCTAAAATCTCAATTTAGCGGTATGAAGCTCAGTTCCAGCCAAATCCAAGTCAAAGAACCCTGGATGGGAATCGTTAGCCTTTATCTAAGAGAAGACTGACATTTATTGAGATAGGTCCTTTTTTAAAGAACTGGGAGAGGTTATCACTTACTTCAATGATATTCGTATTTTCTCAAGTAGTTGGTTGGAACGCATAAAAGAGTTACGTGAGGTATTTATGCGTCAACTACAATGCTTTGGATGACCGTATATGATCAAACACTTAGAAAAGTATATATTTTTTCAGTATATATATTATCTATTTAAAATTATGAAAAATATAAATAATTGTAATTATTTATGTGTTACATTAAGTATGAATAAGTAATAAAGAGATATAATAAGTTTAAATGAACTTTTTATACTATTCCATTTGTGGGCGGGTCCCCGAATTTTCTTTCTTATGCTAGCAATATTAAAAGAAATAACAACACATACTCCTACATAAAAACTATGAATTTTAACAAAAATTAGTACACATGCACTTGAGTATCCATATTCAAATATCGAAGGGTACTGACCTCAAACTAATCATAACTCTGGAGCCCGTTTCTTTTTTCGTTACATAAGCTTAGACAACGCAATATGATCTATGTAAATGAATTGATGTAGGTTTAGTTTTGTAGCCATACACTTTCATACTGAAACCATTGGCGCATGTAAAATGAATACTTCCCAATCCAGTCAAAGCAAGTCTAGAAATTTTTCAGAAATTTTTATAATTTCATGAAGCTATACTTATTGCAATTTGAAAATAATTAATGGGAAAAGATTGCATTTCAATTTTTTTCAATCATCTATCTATCTATGTATCTTTCTATGTATCTATCTCTGTATCTATCTATGTATCTATCTATCTATCTATCTATCTATCTATCTATCTATCTATCTATCTATCTATCTATCTATCTATCTATCTATCTATCTATCTATCTATCTATCTATCTATCTATCTATCTATCTATCTATCTATCTATCTATCTATCTATCTATCTATCTATCTATCTATCTATCTATCTAACTATATATCTATCTATCTATCTATCTATCTATCTATCTATCTATTTATCTATCTATCTATATATTTATCTATCTATATATCTATCTATCTATCTATATATATATCTATCTACATATCTATCTATCTATCTATCTATCTATCTATCTATCTATCTATCTATTTATCTATCTATCTATCTTTCATCTATCCATCTATCTATTTCTTTTTAATCTATCTAAGAAAATATTAATCTATCTCTATTTCGGAAATGTAATGTTCACTTTTGGATGTAATTATTCTACGTATTTTTAACGTCATTGATTTCTTTTTAATGTGTTAAAATGAGAATATAGTAACTGGTCTTAACAGCTGTATTAGCATTGGATTTCAAGATATTGTCACTTACGTAAACATGTACACATCATATTTCCCACCCCCGCATATATGTACCTAAGAAGGTTAAGTTTTTATCATAATCAATGCGAAGCGTATCTTGTGCTGCCTTGGGCAAAGTATCGTATTACTCCTCCACCCATCCATACATTTTATAAAAGATTAAGGAAATAATCCACGGGTTGGTAACTCAATTAAGCAAAAAACAACAACATTACTTTGTTCATATTTGGATAAGAATAATCGCATCGGTGAATGATATGTGGCTATGTAGATTCCCACTGATTGAATTAAACTGGTCTATCTTATTAAAAGTATATGTGAAGGTTAGTTTTATTACTACCTTATAAATTTTATAAAAGTATATTTTGGAATAAATACACATGGGAAACTTATTAAATATTAAAAATGCAAAGCGAAACTTGTATTTATTTTTAGCAATTTGAAAGCAATAAATTAATATCTATTTCTTTTAATTTTAAGAAGGAGAAAATACATTATCCATTTTTTAACGCGCGGTTATCAAATCAAAAAAAAAAAACTTAAGTGTTTTGGATAAAATGTGCGATTTTGCGGTATGACATAATTGTCGTGTTTATTTAAAACAATTTTGTTTCCTCAATATTAACAATCCACTAAAATTCCACTAAAACAACTAATGTTTTGATTTTTCCGATAAATACGAATACACTGTAGTTCTGTAATATACCAAACAACAAATTCAACTCTGTTTAAATAACTTTCAAACGCACGTAAAATGATTAAGATAGTTTCTTAGTAGGTACTTAAAATGTATTTTTAATATATATATATATATATATATATATATATATATATATAAATGTATGTATATATGTATATATGTATCTTTGTATGTTTCTTATGCACTCCTACTCCATTCATGCGATTGCGACAAAACTGTGGTGAGTTGTTGTACAAATAATCAAAAATGATTAAGATATTTTCTTAGTAGGTATTTAAAATGTATTTTTAATATATATATATATATATATATATATATATATATATATAAATGTATGTATGTATGTATGTATGCATCTTTGTATGTTTCTTATGCACTCCTACTCCATTCATGCGATTGCGACAAAACTGTGGTGAGTTGTTGTACAAATAATCGGCCATTTAACTGATTCATTATAACCTTAACACAATCTTTCGTTTTTAGCTGTTGATCTTTAATTCTTTTTTTTCTTATATGAGCTTTGTAAAAAATAATTTCCATATGCGCTCCTATGTCATTTATCTGATTCCGATAAAACTTTGGTGAGATGTTGCGAGCATGTCCATAAAGGTTTCTAATTATTTCAACCGTTTTAAACTATTCTGTTTTGAGCCAAGGGCTCTTTTTTCAATTTTCCTTATATGAGCTATACATATATTTTCATAACCGTATGCGATCCTGCACCATTCAAGCTATTGCTACAAACTTTGATGAGTTGTTGTCCATAAGTTCAGCATTTGACTGTGTTATTTAAACACTTTTAAACTATTCTGTGTTCGGCCGTTGGCCCTTAATTCGTACTTTTTCTCATATGAGATTTGTAAAAAATAATTTTCGTATGCGCTCCTACGCCATTTATCTCATTACATTAATCTTGTTAAGATGTTGCCGCCAGCATGGCCGCAAAGGGGTTTGAATTATTAGAACCGTTTCAAAATATTCCAGTTGGAGCTAGGGGCCCTATGTTCGTGTTTTCTTATTTAACTATTTACATATATTTTCAAATCGTACACCATTCATGCAATTGCGACAATCTTTTGGTGAGATGTTATCAATAAGCCTGTGCATTTTACTCATTCATTACAACACTTTTAAAATATTCCGTTTTAAACCTTTGGACCAAAATAAATATTTTTTCTTATTTGATTGTTGTAAAAAGTAATTTCTGTATGCACTCTTATACCATTTTTCAGAATGCGATAAAACTTTAGTGAGATTTTATGCAATCGCTCACAGAGGTTCTTACATTATTACAATCGTTTTAAAATGTTTAGTTTCAAGCCATGGGCACTATGTTCCCCTTTTTCTAATATGAGTTATATACATATAATTTCAAACTGTATGCACTCCTACACCATTCAAGCGATTGCAATGAAACTGAGGTGAGTTCTTTTCCACAAATCAGATCATTTGTCTAAGTCTTGATAACCCTTCTAAAGTATTTCGTTTCTGGCTATTAAACCCTATTTTTTTTTTCTCATACGAGCTTCATAAACAATAATTTCCATTTGCTTTCCTCTACCATTTATTAGAATTCGATAAAACTTTAGAGAGATGTGCGTGCGCTGGAAAAGATTTTTTTAAATTATTACAGCCATTTAAAATGCTCCGTTTTTAGCCAGGGGTTCTATGTTCGTTTTTTTCTAAATAATTTCAAAGAGAACTAATGCATGGATGGATATCTTTTTTAATAAATTAAAAATAGTGACATTAAATTGTGTGTGTGACATATTAAGTAGGTTTCTGAAATAATACAACAATTCTATAATATTCCGTTTGTGGCCGTGGGCCCTAAATTCATTTTCCTTCCTTTTATTATCTATATAATTATCGTATGCATTTCTAAACCATTCATTCGATTGTGCTAAAACGAAATCAATTGAAATGCGCTTTACCGCAAATGTTTCTAAATTAGAAAAACTTTTGTGAATATTCCGTTTGGGTCCAGGGAACTTAAATTCAAATTGTTCTTTGAAGAGCTTTATAACTATAATTCCAAAGATAGCAATTGCATGTGTTGATGAAGCTAAATCCACTCGCAATTTTTTTCTAATTTAGTACAAATATTTTACAATATTCCGTTTTGTTTTCTTAAATAAGCTTCATGAATATAATTTAAAACGGAGTTATCAACACTACCGTCCTTGAACAAATGACACATTTTTAGTAAAGCAGTGAAAACACGTTCTTGCATTTTTAGTGTAGAGTTTATTTATGTTATTTTTATAAATAAGCTTGAATTTTGTGACGCATTTTAGAATCGGAAATCGCAATAAACACGTGTTGTAGTTTTTTGCTTTTTTTTAAATTAAAAGTATTCCTTGAATAGAGTCTTATTATTTTGGAGTTGGTTTGTGTTATGTAAAGACATTTTACATTAATCAATGGTTTCTTAAATAATTAAATAAGATATTAGAAAAAGTAGGTATTGAACTATAGTAATATCGTGATATTAAAGCTGGAATTTATGATTTATAATTGAATGTGAAACTATACAACTGGAACTCTCTTGCCAACAATGAACTTACCTATTGTGTGAGATTTTCGTGTAATAAGATAGAGGATCCTAATGTGTCAATTTTTTTTTTAAGTTAGCAATATTGTAAATTAATTTAATCAAATACAAACAGCGATATTTCATTTTGTGTGTGACCTAACAAGTTTTGTTTAATTGTGAAATATCATTACTAAGAAAAGAAATCTCTTTCCTTTGTAATACTCGCAACAATATATAATTTCGCTGTCAAATCAATTATGCCACCCAAACGAAAAGCTATTGATTTTTCTATACCTCAAGCTCGAAAGAAAAAAATTATCACGACTTTCGGAAACATACGAGCAACGAGAAGCAAGAGTTGGAACCCCTCTAGTACGCAATGCTCAAATCCGTTGATATGAAACACTCGAACAACGACAAGCAAAACAAGAAACCGCTCGAGTACGCAATGCTCATACCCGTTCATCTGAAACTCCCGAGCATTTGGAAGCATGTCACGAAACCGCTCGAGTACGCAATGCTCAAACTCATTCATCTGAAACAGTCGAGCAACGGAAGCAAGACTAGAAACCACTTGAGTATGTAATGCTCAAACCCGTTTTTCTGAATCAGTCGAGCAACGGCAATCAAGACTCAAAGCCACACGAATAAGCAATGCTGAATTCCGTTTGAATAAAACAGTCGAGCAGCGAGAAACAGGACTAGATTCTGATTCAATACGCACTGCTCGATCCAGACGAACACTGCACGCTGAATTAAATCTCAGTGCATTCCATTACGATGCTAATTATGATTAGAGTCATCATCTTAGTATGGTTAATGAAAAAATGTATATATTATGCGTGTATTGCAGTGCCCTTAAATTTTAGAATGAAATACCAATAATTTTCTGCGCGGGTGATAAAGTGAAATTGCCAGAATTACATTCACCACCGGTACCATTAGAAACGTTGGTATCACGTGACATAAGCCAATTGAAACATGTATTGGCAAACATACGCAAATACTATTCATGTTTCAAAATGACATCGTTCGGTGGAAAATTTTAAGTGCCATGCCAAAATTATCATCGTGCTGGATCCCTGATGCCAATGACAATCACAGATAATACATTTCTTTAAATTTATTTCATGGGATATACTGGTGAACAAATCGAGTAACATTGTCACATCAATACGGGCACTAAACGAGAAATCGTCGCAGTATTGCAAACGATACATTTGCAATTCAAAGAATTAATTCAAATGATTAGAATTGCACTTGAAATATGACTCCTTTACATGCAATTAAATCAAAACAAGTTATTTTCCGAAGAGTACATTCATTTACGTGATGCAATTGACAATGATGGCAATGTGAATCCAAATGAATTGGGGAAAATGGTTATACCACCTGTGACATTTACAAGAAGTCCACATCACATTCATGAATCCGTACACTATTCAATGACATATGTTCGCACATGTTGCCGCCCAAATCTTTTATTACATTTACATGCAACCCTACGTGGGGGAAATACAAGAACTTTTGTTAACTGGAAAATCAGCATCAGATCGTCACGATATTTCTCCTGGTGTGTTCAAACAAAAATTGAAATCTTTAATACATTTTTTGTCAGTACCATGTTTTTGGAGAGATACGCTGTTGGTTGTAATCCGTTGAATGGCAAAAAAGAAGATTGCCACATGCACACATTTGAATTTAGTTAATCGAACCAGATCAAATTGAAAAAGTCATTTCTGCAGAAATACCAGATTCCAACATTGATTAATACTTATTAGATATCGTAACCAAAAAACATGATTTATGGTCCATGTAACTTACTCAATATAAATTCACCATGCATGTCTGATGGGATATGCAATAAACGATACCGAGGAGATATAATTGCGGAGACAATCACTGGCAATGATGGCTATCCAATGTATCGTCGACGATCAACTGAAGATGATTTATAATCAATCACTTTAAAAGTACAAAACAATGATGTTGAAGTCGATAATCATTGGGTTGTACCGTATTCACCGTTACTCTCGAAAAAGTTTAAAGCACACATCAATATAGAGTATTGCAATTCAATGAAATCGATCAAGTACATTTGCAAATATGTTAACAGAGGAAGGAATATGGAAGTTTTTGAAGTGGACAAAAAATATCAGGATCAATCGATGAAGTCTACAAACTATCAACCTTGACGCTACATTAATAGCAATGAAGCAGTATGGCGCATTCTATCATTTCCAATCCATGATTGCCACCCAATAATTGTTCATTTGGCAGTGCACCTTGAAAACTGACAGCGAGTGTAATTTACAATATAAAATGCACGTGTACGAGCATGTCACCTTCGTCAACAACGTTAACTGCATTTTTCTCTTTGTGCCGAAATGATATTTTTGCAAAGACGCTACTTTACGCTGAAGTGCCAACATATTACACATGGAATGCATCAGCGAAAAGTTTTCAACTTCGCAAACAGGGTAGAGCATTTAAAGAACACTCCAAGTTATATACGGCTCACACATTAAGCCGTCTGTACACTGTTCACCCAAACAATGCAGAATGCTTTTACTTGCGAATACTGTTAATCATTGTACATGGACCAACATCCTTCAAAGAACTGAGAACAGTAAACGGTCAAGTATGTGCCACTTATCGTGAAGCCTGCCAAGAATTAAAACTTTTGGAAAACGATGCTCATTGGGATACTTCACTCTCTAATGCATCAAATTATGCTCAACCACAGCAAATACGCACTTTGTTTACAATCATATTGACAATTTGTTTTCCATAAAATCCAAAACATCTTTGGGAGAAATACAAAGACGAAATGAGTGAAGACATCCATCCTACATCATTTGCGTCCAACGAATCAAAATCCGGACATCAAATTTGCACCAAACGTGCATAACGAGGCATTGGTTTTGATTGAGGAAATATTTTTTGCAATCTCTAACAAAGCACTGGTAGAGTTGGGAATGACTTCTGCGAATCGATCTGTTAACAAGCTTTTCAATAGTTATTTGCAACGAGAAACGCACTTTGACATCGAAAAATTAGGTACATTTGTTCAGATGAATCTTCTAAAATGGCTTTAGAACAACTCATAGTATGTGACAGAGTTATGCATGAAATTACCAGACTAGGCGGTAGACTATATTTCCTAGATGTGCCCGGAGGCATAGGAAAAAACATTCCTAATTTCACTTATTTTGACAACAATATGATCAAAACAAATATCTCACTGGCTATTGAATCATCTGGAATTGCAACAATTTTTTTGGATGGTGGCCTCAAAAGCTGTTGATGAATTAAATGAATGTCTCAAATAATCAGTTTAAATGCGAAATTTACAGAAATCGACTTTGAAATCCAATATGCGTATAGAACTACATAGTGATGCATCCGCTGAACGTTTTGCAAAACAATTGTTGGACATTGGGAATGAGAAAATGGCAATAGAATGGCAATTGAAACATAAAGTTTTTCCAAATATCGTACAATATTACAAAAATCATCAGTGGCTCACTGCACGTGCTATATTAGCAGATAAAAACAGCTATGTCAATGCCATCACTTTAAGCATTCAAAATGAAATCTCAGGGAAAAAAAGGACAAGGTATAAGTCCAACGATACTGTTTCGAATTAAGACGAATTTGACAATTATCCAATCACTTGACTTGCAAGGCATTCCGTCGCACGTTTTAACACTGAAATTTTGCGTGCCTATTATTCTTAAAAGAAACATAAATCCATTACGACTTTACAATGTTCAGGCGAACTTATGATGAAAATACCATCAAAGCTTTTATTTTAAATGTAAAATTTAGGAGGAGACGATATACTGTTGTTACGCATACCAATGATTCCAACAGATATGCCATTGGATTTCAAAACGTCTGCAGTTTCCGTTGCGACACGCATTTGCAATGACTACCTAGAACGCTCAGGGACAATAGCTACAAGCTTGCGGACTAAATTTGGAAAACTCATGTTTCACCCATGGACAGCTGTATGTCCCCTGCGATCGCTTTGGAAAACCTTCTGATTTATTCGTGTGTTCACTAGACGGAAAAACAAAACAAAAACATTGTGTATGTACAAGCTCTACAAGAAATATAATTAAAATGCAACCAATTTCTCTGTTTGATTGGCATTGCAAGGCATGCCGGGTACACGCTTTTGTTCAATAATAGCACTTACAATTGTACTAATAAAAAAAGCGGATATACAACAGTTTTTGCACATTTAATGTTTTTCGATTTCCCTCAAATAATAAAAAAATAAGTCTGATAGTCTTTAAGAATCTGAAAGTATTTCAATATTTTCAGTTCTTTGGAGTAACGGTCAGCATAGCTCATTCTTATATATATATAAATATATTTATTTTTCAGTTTAGCTTCTTTATTGTAGGACGCATGATATGCTTATGCCCTAAATTACGTACCATTATTTCAAGTGCATTGTCTAAAAATCATAGTCAAACTCCTACAAATTAAGAAATGTTCCAGTCTAGATCAGTTTTCTTTTAGAAACTGCTTATAACAATAGTTTTGAATTACGTAATACAGTCGGGCACAGCATGAATATCCATTTTTCTAACCTACTATAACATTTGGCTAGTATGGGCAAATGTTATTTTAGAAGCAATTTCATATATTTTATTGGGCGCTTTCTTTGCCATCCTCCAGTCTCGTACCCAAAACTGAACAAGATCAATAAAATGTGTTGATCTTTGGCTGTGTGATTCGCACCACTTAACTTAACACATCGATATAATTTTGTGGGCCCCCTTCATAGCCTTTCAAAGCCTTTTTGAGTACACGAGGCCTGGGATGAAAATCACACAAATATATAGCAAATCATTGATTAAATGTATAATTATTATACTTATACTGGCAAAGAGAGCATTTCAAATGCGTTCAACTTTATATTTTAACAGAGCAAAACAAACATTTCATCCCTTGTGGAAAGCAAACAAAAACTCCCTCCATTACGTCCAAAAAGTTAAACAGATGCTGATAAAATTTCTAGCCTTCAAATTTTAACATTTTTAAATGTACATGTAATTATGAACAGTAAATTAAAATTATTTAAAATACATACAATTATGCATCTCTAAACATCACTAACGTTTCTTTGACAGTGTGGGTTGGAGCCATTGATATTACAGGAAAAGGAAATCACAAATGGATTTCAAGCAATGAAACCGTTGAGAGGCATCCTAACCTGTATGCTTACAAAGCCTCTTTTATGTTTCAACGTAGATGTCTTGTGATTAAAAACAATAATATCCAAGTCAATATCAAGCACGCTTTCTGTACATTTCTTGTTGACACCTACGTCTGCAAAGAGATTAATATCGGTAAGTGTGATCACATATTCTAATTGCATAGAAATAATTTTCGGTGAGAAAAATTCACTTTTTAAATTGACATAAATTGTTCATACTTTTAAACATATTTGAAATTGCAATAGTTTTTATTTGGAAGCATGAGTAAATCTATAATGAACATATGCAAATACAGTAGCGTAGAAGCACAGTAGCGTAGCTAGCGGGATGTGGACCAAACAAGGTAAAACCATCTAGGGAGTAACACCAAATTTATACAATTCCACGTTTACATTAGAAACACGGTTTGATCAAAATGAGTTTCATAAAAGTAAGACCGATCATGTGTACATTTTCCACAAATGTGACCAATCCCAATGCCTTTCTTATTAAAAGTTTAATTTCTATGTGTCAGAAATAAGTTGAGCCCATATTAGGTTTAACAAAAACATCATTTATACCATGGTTCAAAGGTCATTGATGTGTTTGGTAACTTTTTGTCAACGACAGGTAGCATTATTTTTATAAATTATGAGAAATAAAGCTTTCGAATGCAATGATCCAAAATACGATCTAAGTATATGAAACGAATCGGGAAAAAGGAAAAACATTTAATAATATTTTTTTTTACCATTTAACACGGCTAACAAAATACTACTTTGCACAATATTCACATAGATTTTAAAGCTGCGCCTATAAAACCCTGTAACCTATAGCCGCAAATGACTATTCAAACCTGCAGTGCCTCCGTACAGATTAAATGGCGTCGGAGCCGGGTGTGATAACAATAATAATAATATATAATATACTTTTTAAATTGTTTTTTCACCTTCTTATTTTATAGATTCATAGTTTAATTCTTTTTATTTATTTTTTTTTCCTTTGTTAATTTTTCTTTGTACGCGTAGATTTTTTGTTTCTTTCCAATTTTCTGTTTTAGTTTAAGCCATTCTCGTAGATCATTTTTTTAAAAATCTAGTAAGGTAGATGATTTAGATACCTATATTGTTTTCATTTAAATTTTAGAAAAGTAATAATATTAATTTATCTATTAAAATTCAATCCTTTATTTAAGATTATTTATGTGTATTGTTAAAGTTAATAGCACAGTATTTAATGAATTGATTAGGTATAATAAATATAAAATTTGTTATTCATAATGAATAATTTTCAACTATTCCTCTAGAGAGCTTTGCGTAGTCAGAACAAAACCAACAATTTTAAACTTTTCCCTTGGCACTGGGGGTAATAGATGCTGACACTGACTGTGTTTCCTGATATCTCGAATCTCCTTTCAACAGCCTTTTTCATTTAACTTGACTTAATTCACAAGTTAGATGCAATGAACATCTTAAAATAAAAGGATGCCATTGTATAAAGCATGAGAAAGAGACTTGTTTTTGGAGGACTCGTCTCTTTTTAACATACCTGTCTATTGGGTCTAACACACTGGTACACAATTTAAAATGTATAAGGAAAAAAACAAACCCTTAACTGACTTGAGAACATTTTACTTTGGTTTATTGTTGAGTTGTGTACTCCAGTAATCCATCAAATAAAATAAGGGCCAGTATGGAGTAGGCAGCCAATAAACTCATTCAATTAGGTCACATCATTCCTTTGCCATTTGTCTCCTTTTACTTTCTCGCCTTCCTTGTTGGTACCAGTACAGTTAACTATTGTTTGTATCATTTATTCATTTAAGTACAGAAGTAATGATTGAGAGGGAGCAAATATATGTGATCTGTGAAGGGAGTTTGGTTTCAAGGCAAATAAGTCATGCCACATTGAAAATAAAATACTGATAACTTAAATGGGGCCATTTACTGTGTTATAAGTATAAGACTATGGGTGTAGTTTTGATAGCCTTTTTGTTCTAAACTAACTTATTTGGAACTTTCAAATCTCTTGCTCACAGAACCATTTATATATAATATAACATTGATTAAAAAATAGAATCCTTCTTAGGAGTTGTCACAAGAATGTAACTACAAATTTATTACACACAAAAATGAACCGAAGCAGAATTTTACAAAATTTAAAAAGTGGCAAAAAGTACATTTTAGTTCAATTAAGGTGGTCCATGGGTCAATTTTATTTCTTCTATGTTTCTTAATTTTTTTTTAAAAAGTACATACAAACCATACACAAACATAAGGATTAAAAAAACACTAAAGTTTTTTTGTTGTTTTTTTTTAAAATTGTTCTCAGCTTTTATTGAAACAAATTATTGTAAATTATTATTGTATTGTATTTTAAAGGGAACTTGGCATACACATTAATAATAACATTAAAAAAAAAGTTTAAAGAAGCTTATTACACAACAGTTATTTGAAGAGTTACAAATGGCATGTATGTTGGGATCACATAGCTGATAAATCTTTAAGGGTAGCAAATGTTAAAATGTTTTTGAACTTTTCTATTTGGATTTATATATATATATAAAAGCGTATTGAATTTTGTAAATAATATCAATGAAAAGAAGCATGCCATGTTCGAAGGCAGTAGCTAGAATACTTTTCCTCCTGATTCATTTGGCGTTCCTAAAAAATCCGGAAAACGCAAAATTGAGAAAAATGAAGAAAAAAAAAAGCATAAAATTGTATTGTTTTTTTTAATTAGGGGCTGCATGAACGATGCATACACCATGTACGTATGCCTTTCATGAATTCAAAAACAACTAGAAAATTTAGACAGAAAAAAATTAACACGTGAACCTAATAAATAAGATACATAAATACGAAAAAAAATGTCATATGAGACATTTGTTTAAAAACCATGAATCATTAAGTAAAAAATGTCAATATAAATAAGCATGCAAAGTTTAAATTATGTAATTTTCAAAACTATTCATCAATTAGCGTCAGAAAAAAAATAAAATGCTTTGTCGATAAAAGTTGAAAAGAAAATGACAAATGCTTTTTAAAAAAATTGAAGGTTACTTGAACAACATTTGATGCATAAATCATGAAGGCATTCCACTCATTAATTTTTAAAAAAAAACAGTTTAAGAACATAGATATAATTGATAGAATATAAACGAATACATTTTCCCAACAACCCACTAGCCTCAATCCTAACACGAAAAATAATATCATTAAAACTTCTGAATTTAGTTTATGTGACATGTAATAATAAAAAATGACTCATTATGTAGAGAAAAGAACAGAAAAAACGTTGCAAATTTTGAAGCGTTTAGTAATAATACTTTTCCTCATAATACATTTGAATCAGAGATAAATAGAACATTCTAAGGGGACCACTTTAAAAAGAGATAAAAAATTCATTTCAGCAATATTAGAAATGAAGGAGTAAAATAAAATAAAATTTAAAGTATATCAATGTAAAATTATCAGGCAAAAGTAAAAATAAAAGATTTAAAAAAAACAGTTTTAGCAAGGCATATGCACATATTCTGAAAAAGCTAAGAGTTTTCTAGGTAACTTAACAGATTTTACACAATATTGTAGAACACGTTAATGTGTTTAATAAGAAATATATAGACGCAAGTTTACGAAATAAAAATATTGCAAGAAATATAATAAAAATGGTTATTTACACAATTTTTTAAAATAATTTTCAACATTTGAAAAGCATTTACACATTTATAAAAGTAACTGAAAATATTTCGGAACCAATCATTGCTAATTAGAAGTGAAAAAAAATTAAAAGAACAAGTCAAGAATGAGGAATATCTCAGCAAGCAATTTTCCCAATAATGTAGCAATTAAATTTGTTTTAAGTCTTAAAAAGCTACTAAGTAAGGTTAATATTTACAATTTAAATAATATACTTATCAAATAATTTTACAGTAACTTTCAAGTATAAGAAGCAGTGATTCAACATTTAGTCTCAATCATGCATTATTTATTACCAGTAACAAGCAAACAAAAATGTTTGAGAACTAAATATTCATTGCGTTAATCATATGGATAATCTATTTTTGAAGTTCCACAAAATGGACCATATCATAAAAGTGGTAATCTAAATGGTGATCTTCATTAAGTTGAAAAGTTGAATAAGCAGTAGGTCCAATAATTCATTAATTCATAAAGTCGTTGGGCCCAAGATCATGACGTTACAGAAATTGTGTCATAAATTTCAAATTTCTCAGCCCATCATTTTTCCCCCATTTTGACAATATTCCCTTATATTTCTTTGGTGCGATGCTAATTAAAAGTTTAGCACATCCACCTGATGTCCTGGCATTTTTGGCCTACTATTTTTAGGGTAGAATCTTGAAAAAAAAAACATGCAGTCAATATGATAAATTAATATATATACTTAATAATATATATCAATATCCAGGACCCCCCAGATAATTACCATTCATTAAAATTAGGCCTATATAGTATATAGGCTATAAATCTTTAATAGGTAAACTGGGGTATGCAGCGGATTTATCCAATTTTATGTCTAAAAGTAACCTATATTTAGGCTATTTATTGAAGAGTATAGTTTCTTAGAAATTCAATGAGTTAGACTACAAGTTTTATCGAATTACAATTACAGATAAGACAGTAGCTGAATTTCGCTGCCAAATAAAAGCACCTTTGATCTTGATATAATGTTAATAATTATAGAACTATATTTAAAATAGAATTTAAAAATCCTTAAAATTATAAACATAAACGTATTTTTTACTATCTTTGAGCTGTACGTTCCATTATTCTTCGTTTTTCTTTTGCGCTGCATGAAAACCTTGAAAATTTCTCGATTGATAATAATGGCGACTAAGATTGCAAACCAACAGAAAGTAGCATTCTTAATCGTCACGTGACCAACCTCACGTGACCAGCCGGGTCCGAATAGCCATGTGTGGCTATTGGAACACGGATCCCTAAAGCCACTTCGATATTTTAATACTTAATTTAAATTTTAAAAAATTTTCTTAAAATGATTTTGAAACAAAATGTATCGAAAGCCAGAAATGCTTAAAAAATAATTCGCCGATTTGTCACTAACACAACCATTTTACATTTTAGCACGATTGTCATAAAGCACGATGTCTTTTAATGGTCTCTCTGTGATTTCACGTTTATCTGCTAGCTTTACCTTTGGGCTGATCTACTAGGGTAACTTATACTTACACAGCATTATCTTCAGAATAAAGGATTTACTTCTGACAAAGGGGTGACCAATGCAACCTAAATGCATTAAAAATGTTTCTGTATGAGAAAAGCTGTCACTTGGTGTAAAATACAATTGAAAAGAAACTGCTAAAATCAGACAAAATTTGAATATCGGTAGAGAGAAGATAAAGGTTTAAAGAGAGTATGGCAGAAGAACAATGAATAGATTATGGATTTCATCTGCGAAAAGAAATTTCTAGGGAGATTCTAGGATTATATTAATCGCTGTCATTCTGAACTCCAGATCATTTCAGCAACGATAAAGGAATTTTCAGATTTTTTTGGAGCTGTTAAACCCAAAAGTCATCCAGCAGCAAATAAAGAGGTGTAATTCGTGTCTGTTCCAAAGTTCAACTCTTTCTATAATGATTTATAACTAGATGAAAATTAAGTAGAAATACCAAGAATTAGAAGACACTTAAAGGCTTATGATGTGGAATTTTACAAAGGTATCGACTAGTCAGTGTTTGCTGTTATGAAATTGATAACTTTTTTCATTGTTTTATGTAACTGTATGGAGAGACAACTGAATTATATTGACGAGATTATTATATAAATAAAATATACACAAGAGTTAACTTGTCTAAACAATGATAATAATTCATTTAAGCTATTGGAATTGGATAAATGTTGTTGTTCTTTTATGTCAGGGACAAATGAAAATATTTTTAGAGAGAAAAATAAGCTTTTTTTTTCCATTTCGGTTAAGAGTTTTTGTGTCATTAACTGCGTGAAAAATATTATTTTACCGAACTCTGAGCCTTTTACATGTTCATTTTTTAAATTTTTTATACTTGATTAACTTTAATACAGATTTCTCATTCATTAAAACTTAATTCAACTTGTGTCCGTTTTCAACTTTTAAATGAACAGTTTTCTGAAAGAGAAAAAAAAAAAATTGTATAGTGCTCTAATTTGCTTCTTATGTGTCTTTGACAGAAGATTTTTAAACTTATTGATTAATTTAAAAATTTAAAAAAAAGTGTGCTGTCTCGAATAAGATACTATTATGTTTAAAATATATTACAGTGCCCATAAATGTAATTAACACTTTTTGGAAAAAGCAACTATACCGTAATAGGATAGCTATTATATTATCCTAGTGTCTCATTTTTATTTACTTAGTTTACATGTTTTAATAATTGTAAAGCGCTTAGAGCTTTATGATAAGCGCTATATAAAAATGCCTAAATAAATAAATAATAGGATAGCTAATAAACTGCGCTTAGATTGGGTTTGTATTTCGGAGAAAAAAAAATCGAGTTGAAGCATTATGAGCGTAAACCAAATTATGGGTCTTGTTTAAAACTCTTTGCAGAAATGATAACACATTCGCATACTTAAACAATTCTCCTATAAAAATACAGATTTATAATAACCCTGAGAAGACAGTATTCCCTCCTCACTTCGAAACATCGACCTTTGCGACTTGACTCTGCGGCGAATTTTTAGATGTGTATATTCATTAAAAAGTTGCTCGGTTTTTGTCTGAGTCAGCTATACGTGTTAGTTGCCGGATGTGAGTAGCAGTGCCGAAGAAACAACTGTCCTGTGTTTTATTACAATTGTGATAAATGTTTGGAGCTAACAATACACCCCCGCATCCGGAAATTTGATCGAAAAAAATTTCGTCGACGGTAAATTGATCAACGGTAATTTGATCGAACAGAAATATGGTCGAATCTTTTTTTTCGTTTTTACGTTTAAATTTTGCTTCAAATGTCTTTTTGTACGCATTATTTTGTTTCACTATATAGTATAGTGCGTTCAAAAAGAAATTTGACGAAAATCTTAACGTGTGAACTGAAAAAAAGATTCGACCAAATTTCCGGTCGATTAAATTACCGTCGATCAATTTACCGTCGACGAAATTTCTTTCGATCAAATTTCCGGTAACCATACACCCCTCGTTTTCTCTGAAAAACGATGTATCAGTTATTAAACAAAAAAATATATTTGTAAAGTCTAATGTATCTTTTTTTTTTTCTTAAGTTGTCCATTATTTCGGTTTGTACGAGAGCAATGTTGGCTAAAGTGTGTCGAGTCTCGAGTCTGTAATAATGTTGAAAAACGTATTTCGGTTGAAATCAGGTTTCAAGTTCTAACTAGGAACATATTTGATAAATTAACCGGGATTAACGTGGATCGACTATAAATAGAACTTGGAAATCATCCAATTTAAGTTAGTGTTCAAGATGACCACAGTAATAGCCGGTGTATTCATATAATACAAAAAGAACATCACGTATATTACAGGATATACATATATGATTGTGTTTTTCACTTAAGGTTTGTTTAAATAAATTTACTACCGTCCTCCAATTTGCAACAATGTATTTATTTCCAAGTATCACAAAGCGACCATGCCAATGTGGCAGCATAAAACATCGTCCGTTGTTGAGATACAACTTTGTGTCCCAATTATTTCTATTTAACATCAAATTAGCACGCACGTAGTTTTTGTTGATTTCGATTACCACACAGCGATCTTCCTGCGTAAGTTCCAACCTCAAGTCACGAGGTACACAGCGTGATAGCTATTTTCGTCATACTGGAACTGTTGTTTCGTAAGTCTTTCTCAAATACAAAGGCATCTCTATTCCGGGATCGGCTACTACCTGTTCACTTCAGTCTTTTTTTTATTAACAAATGGTTGATGAAGGCATTGCTGTCACAAATGGAAGTAGATTTCGTTGTATATTAAAGAAAATGTGAAATTAAACTTTTTTATTTTCTGATGTTGTAAAATTTGAACAGACCAAGAATTTTCTCGCAATGCCTGACGCCGTTTGAGAAATCTATACCTGGTCTCACAAATACACACGGTTAAAGAACTGCACACGGTTAAGCAACTGCAACACGTTAATTCCTAGTTACGAATATTTATATTTTCATTATTAGATTTTGGAAAGACTAATAAAGCTAAAATATTTTTTAAAATAATAATTATAAAGTAATAATTAACAATGTTCAATTAATACATTTTTTCTTTCAAGCTAATGTGACTGCTACTTGTGATGAAATAGGACAAATATTAGTAGACGGCGAATGCTCTATATTGTATAATTCTACAACGTCAATGAACACTTATGAGGTAATCACATTTTGAACGTTGGCTAATGTATTCAAGGTGTATTCATTATAAATTTGACAGAAAGTGCCATGAAAAGAAAAAAAAATACCAGTCCCTCAACATTGGTTTCTTTTAATTTTTGATTTTAAAAAATATGAATTCATTTTTTGTATTTCTCTGTTATTTGTTTGTTTTTATTTGTTTTCTTTTTCGTGTTTTTTTTTTTTTTGGTTTTTTTTTGTTATGTAGGTTTTTACCAAGCACGGATGTTCTATTTCTAGCATATATCAATACACCCAAAGTGTCATTGCTTTTTAAGATTAGGTTCAAATTTGTCATGGTGCAAAGGTCACAGGCAATGTTTAGTCCATTGTTTGTANAAAAACGAGCAAGGAAGTTCTCTCAAAAGTCTTGTTCTATTCATTTTTTTTATACTTAAGGGTTTGAAGTTTAAAAAAAAAAAAAAAGAACAAATAAACTTGTTCTAATATAATTTGAAGGTTGAATAGAATATATATATATATAAAAAATATGAAGAACTGGTTGAGTTTAAAACGTTAAGGTTAAACACCGAGAATATGTTTATTTTTTAATGGAATTTGCTGAAACATGGTGGGCCAAAAAAAAATACTATGACATATCGATCTCAAAAAGTGTTTGTAACAAACCGTGTTCCTTAAGCATAGAGGAATAACTCTAGTGTTGACAGAGTGCTGGAAACACTAGCCTGGTCACCATTGGAGGAACGACGACGACAATCCAGGCTCTCCATGATGTACATGATAAATAATGGGCCGGTCCACTGTTCCAGTATTAAACAGAAACTCGTCCTTCTCCCCCATGGAGAGCGACAAGGCCATGACGGGCAAATCAGGCTCATACCAGCAAGAAGCCAGGATAGGAGCTGCTCATTCCTGCCCAAGAAAAATCATGGACTGGAACAAGCTTTCAAAGGGAACGGTTGAGGCGACAACACTAGACACTTGTGTGTTTATTGCCTCAAGCCTTCCAACCCCAAGTGCATGATTCCCTCACAAAGTGGCACTAGAAATCAGTGCAATTTCCTCATCAACAAGAGGCACAGAAACATTGCAAATCTCATCTACATGCATAGGAGCCAAAATGATCAATAATTTGATCGTGGGCCGGTAAGATATAGAAGAAGAAGAAGAAGGTATGACATGGCTTTATGAACAACACTAATAGTTGTTCTCATGGCACATTAGTGTGGTTATTAGTAAGAAAATAATAGGAACACGAGAAGAAAAAAAAAAAAGAACTATTTTTGTTTTAGTAAAGGAGGAGTTAATAAGATAAGTTTGATTGTGATTGGAGGATGCACTTTAGTTTATGATACAATTACTAGATTATAAATTAAATAAAGTATTGAAAGTGAGTGTAAATATATTCTTCATATTACCACTATAATTTAAATAACATTGTTCCGATGTCAAGGATGTATATGAGCTAGAATGATACATTGATTGCAGGCCCTCAAGATATAGACGGAGAATAATTGTGTGATCTATTTAGCAAAAACAATGGAGTGATGTAGTGTTCGTTCAACCTTTTTGCTTCATCGCGAAGAGAGCGACTATCGATTGTGTGTGGAATTGATAGAAATGGCAGTGTTTGCAAGTCATCACTTGCATTATTAATTAATACTTATAATAAGCCAAACCGAATAATAAAGAACTAAATTCATATCAAAGTTACAACCATAAACGTTTTAGTATTATTCCAAAGGGGAAAAAGCCATATATTAATAAGACACGAACAAATTGTGTCAATAGAACAATATGAGTTAGCTTTAATAATAATTGTACATTATACAGAATTAAACGTTTCGGCACATGCCTTCATCAGTACAAACAAACACAACACATTTAAATAAGTATAAATTAAATTTACATAATGTCAATATATATATCCTACCTAAAACAGAAAAAATATAGGAGAGGGCGCTTAAACCTGACAAAAACAAAGTAAAGAGATGTAGAAAGCATGTGCCGAAACGTTTAATTCTGTATAATGTACAATTATTATTAAAGCTAACTCATATTGTTCTATTGACACAATTTGTTCGTGTCTTATTAATATATTTTAAAGCTTTATTGCAGTCCAACACTTTTTATAATGGGAAAAAGCCAGCAACATTAATGTAAAAGAACATAGGGAAAATAAGAAACAAATAGTTAAAGTATAATACAGGAAACAGTTGGCTATAAAGCGACAGTGAAAAGAAAAGAATGCTAAGACGCAGAATGCAGAAAACTGATGAGAGAAAGAAACAATGCTAAACAAATGATGCTGCTAAGGTAGTCAAGAAGAACACGACACACATTTAATGAAACAAGAAGGTTGGCTACCAAATAATCCTGAAAGAAATAACGTGTTCGGATAAAAAGGAGTAGGCTAAAGAAAGAGATGTGAGTGTAATGCACATGAAGATAAAGCAGGAAAGTAATGGCGCTCAAGCAGGATGACACATGTGTGAAAGTATGAATGGAAACTTATCACTGAGAACAGTAAGGTAACAGACATGTTGGGGAAACAGTTTAAAGGCATGCTCAATGGCCCAAGGGGATAACCAATCAGGATTACACTCTACTTCATTGTGGACAGGATCCATTGGTCAACTGATCAACACTGAATGAAATAAAAGATGTGATCTAAACAGTAAAAAGGACCAACACCCCAGCATTAGATCTTATTTTTGCAGAAATGATAAAACTATGTGGCAATGAACTGCATAGGCATATACACGAACGCAATCCAGAATATGGTATTAAAAATAATGCCAATAAAAAGGGCACTACTATTATATTCCAAGTTTACAAAAAGAATCTGAGCTCGTCTGCACAAATTATTGAGAAATTTCCCCATTTAATGTAACCCTTAAAGGCATGATTTAAAAAAAAAAATTGAAAAACATCATATGTATGTATTATTATTTGTTTATTCATGAAAAAAGTTGTTAAAACATATTTTTTAAAGTTGTAAGTTTTTATTTTAAAAAAAAACAAATATGTTGTATATCAGGAACATTATGCACAAAAGACTAATTTGTATTCAGAAACATTACACTTTTGACGCAATTGTTTTTCTTATTTCAGCACAGATTTACACCCCATTTCTCACACAGAGTTTGTGCAATCCCTTTACATTTAGCGTATTTACATAGGGCACGTACATCAGTCTATTGATAGCCAATGCCCTACTTGATCAAGTCGAACGTCCTTTGGTGGGGCATGCTGGGCTGGGCCTCTTTTTTTTAGCGGCCATCATTTCTTCCACTATGCTGTTGCTAGGGCGACCTCTTTTTATTGCATTTCTTTGTCCAATATTCATTAGACAGAAAGCCACTTCCTTCTGGAACCCAAAAAATGTCATTTTGTCTTGACCATTTTCTTTTCATTTTGAAATTCTCTTGAATGGAATCCATGAGTTTGCCAGAGCCATGTCAATGAATTGGTAAAAAAGGCGCATATACCACTTCTTGCATTTTAAAACAATATTGTTTTGAGCCATTATAGCATCTAGCAAGTCAACACCAACCCAATGGCGATTGTACTCTTTGATGACAAATGGACAGCTAATGTCTATCGTTTTCTTTGCTGTTTTGTCAAAACGTTTTATGGTAGTCACTGGTAGCTTGCCTGCAAGTGTTGACAGCAGAGTGACTGCTTTTTTTATCCTTCCAGACCAAGGAGGTTACATCTATTCCCTCTACTTCTCCTACAAACTCATATGATGTCCCTCTAGCATCCTTTTTTCATTTCTTTTTCTATGGGAAGTTTGCAATTTAGTATTCTGTTACGACGAACAGTACCCAAGCAAAATATCCCTTTTTTAGCCAGATATGCCAACAGAGCAGGGCAGGTGTAGTAGTTATCAAAATACAGCCTGCAATTTTGGTTTGCTGGGATGATTGTGGATAGTCGTATCACAACATTGGCAGAAGCTCGAAGATCGGGTTGATCTGATTCCTTTCTTTTGTTCTCTTGACCAGAATACACTTCAAATCTATAAGCAAATCCGCTCACTTCGCAAAGCACAAATAATTTAAAACCCCACTTGAAGGGTTTCATTGGAAGATACTTGCTTTAAGAAATGATGAACTTTTGTAGAACATAGCTGTTCATCTACTGACAATTGTGATTCTATAGAAACCATAGCATTTTTTACATTGAGATGGTCTATAAGTGGCCTTATTTTGTGAAGTCTATCATGAGAAGGGTTATCTTGAGGTAAATGTTTGGGGTTATCATTGAAATGGATAAACTGGCGAATTTTCTCAAATTTATTAACTGCCATACAGTTCACTATCACGCTAAGTTCCAAATCTGGTGACCAATAGCTTCGCACATTTGATAAGCGTAAAATTGACCTGTAAATAATCATACCAATATGTTGTCTCAGTTCTGATGTATTGAGATTTAGTGGCTTGTTTATGTCATCAACAATCTTTTGCAGGAAATCATCTGAAAAAGGTGTTGAAAACATTCATATGGTGAGCTCATTTCTTGAAATACACCTGGAAGATTGTCATTCCCATGAAATTTAAGTTGATCCTCGTTCAAGACTAAGTTCTTCTTTTTCCATATTATCTCCGTCCTTTTCTTTTATGACTTTGAGTGGGATGGTGCAGCCTGTACAGTAAAAGCTTCATGCTATCCTACATCATTTGAGCTTATCTCAGCTGTCAATTTATCATGCAAATCTTGTTCTTTCAAACTTTGTAAGTCTTCATCGGGTAAATAATCAGGATCAACATCTGACAAATCTTCATCTTCACTAAGTTCACTTAAATTGTCTATCAAGTATTGCGACTCCTCCTTAGTAGCTTCTTTTCGCTTCTGTTCGACATAGCTGAAAAATGTATACAAGTTTATATTGATTACTATTGCTACTATAATTATATTATGATTAGTAAAACAGAAAAAAAAAGTTAAATAAATAAAACTAAATAAATAACATACAAAATATTGATCAAATAAATAATGGCAATACTAATACTATCAATAATAAAAATGGTCAAAACAAACAAAAAACAAACAAATATATTAGTCTTTAGCGACACAAAAATTGATCGAGCATAACAAGGACAATGGTCAACACAATGGTAATACTAATACTAGCCCTATTTAAAAAAATGGCCAGATGCATAATGTTGCACTTCTGCAACATACAAATTCGTTTAAATTACTAACTACAAATGAACTATCCATTCGAAAAAAGTAGTAATCAAATTAATACTAACCTTAAGAAAAACGAAAATATTTTTATGTAGATAAGATACTTTTGAGAACGCTGGAATGTCAACAAAAATAGTCGAGTCGACAAGCTGTGTTGTGTTGTGTTGTGTTGCGACACAGTGAAACCTATCTCGTGTGGCGGCTTTAAAAATGTAGGTACTAGCGCATACGCAAATTTCAGTATAGCTACGTAGCAGTAGCAGTACTACATTCGTATGAGTTCGTTCCAATTTATTTTTAACAAGGTTTTGAATGAGAAAAATGAGTATGTTGCATTTCTGCAACATGATGCTTTTAATCTACAAAATCCTAACAAAGCATAAACTAATACAACTTGAAAGGTATACTGAACAGATTCTAGGGGACTACCAACGAAAATTCCGGCAGAATAAATCAATCAGGAAGCTGTAGATGTGCCCGGTAGAGATGTTAAAAATACAACATCAACATACACCAAATATACGTGGAATACAAAACAACATTTAAATCCGTAGACATGGAATCCAGGAAATTCCCAGCTGGTGCATATGATGATGACATACGCAATATATATATATATATATATAAAAGAACAAAAAAAGTACTCGAGGGAGATCCCAATTAAGGATGGCCTCAGTCAAGGACAGTCACTAACATGTATCCTGTTCGTCATCACGCTAAAAAGCTAGAAACATGCACTTGAGCACTAGTAGTTGTTCGTCCGTCGAAGTCGACAAGGATTATCGAATCATCCGGTTAGGGGCGGGCGGTGGGGTTGCGATTACGGTGAGCTCTTAGGTGGCTTGCTAGACCGATCCTTTCTCGGAATAATCTATGACACCGTGGGCATGGAATAGTTGATTCAGACGATGACCAAATGTTGCTCTGTCGGACAAGCCTGCGTGTCTCAGCTGTGGTTATTCTATTAGCTTCATGGGATTTAGCCCCCTTCTTGACAGCAGCTCTCCACCTGGCTCTGTCCTGGGCTGTCCGCACCCATTGAGTAGGGTTTATGCTGAAGGGCTTTAGTGCCACTTTCAGTGAGTCTTTGTAACGCTTTTTTTTTGCCTCCTTGGGAGCGCTTGCCTATCGTGAGTTCTCCGAAGAATAATTGTTTCAGGAGCCGGTGGTCTGCCATAAGGGCTACGTGCCCCATCTAACGAAGCTGAGACTGCATCAGAGTGGTGAAGATACTAGGTAGGTTCGCTCTATCGAGGACCTCGGTGTCGGGGACTTTGTCTTGCCACCTGATGTGGAGGAGTGTCCTGAGGCAGGTAGTGTGAAAATGATTCAGTTTCTTGGCGTGACGCTGGTAGACAGTCCACGTTTCACATCCATAAAACAGTGTTGGGAGGACTGCTGCGCTATAGAACTTGAGCTTTGTTTCTCGACTTAGCACTAATGGAACCATTAAAACTACTTCAAGAAGTGTATTAACGAACAGCAAGCATAACGAACATTATATAGCCAGCCATGCCATACTTGGCAGACACGGCAATTGAGCGCTATTAAGCATAAAAAGAAATGATCTAAATAAAGCATTCAGTCAACTTTAAGATACTTCGGCCAAAGCTGGTCATGAGGTATATGAAGCAGAACAAAAATATACGATGATATCACAAAATAAACACGATTATCACAACAAAAATATAAATAACCACATCTTTGATAGAGTAGCTACTCTTAAATATCTAAGGGCAACTATAAATGAGCACAATGAAATAATGTCGGTGCTAAATAAATGAACAGTTCTTAATTACACTTTAAAAAGATACTAGGAAGCAAAAACTTCTCAAATGCATCAACGAAGGCAAAATACACCACTACTACAGGACCAGTGTGGTAAAATGACTTTGGTTATATGGGTTGAGGAACCACTCTTGTATGAATGTTAAGCCGCCTCGTGGCTAGTGGTATTATGTTATATCATTTTCACGCACCAAAGGACATAGTTATCGTATTAATTTATACCTAAATATCAAAGACTTAATAGCACAATTCATTAACTTAAATTAATTTAATTATTTTCAAGTGTTCTAATATAATATTGGATAGCAAAGGAAATTAAAAAAAAAAGTTTCATAAAATTGTATCTAGGTTCTATTTTATAATGTAGAATAGCTTTACTTATAGCATAACACTCATCATAATGGTTGTTTTTTCTTTGTTTTATAACTGTATGCAATCAGACCTTTCAGACTTAACTTTACGAGAATTGCTCTGCGGATCTTGCTTGCTGCTGATCTGGATTGATGAATAAGTAGTGCTATCATTTCAATATGGAGGAGGGTTCTCTCGTCCTCACAATTATTATTTTTCAAGGTTTTTCTTTTCATGATGTTCACAAAAGGTAGCGAAACAGCAATACGAAAGAAGGAGATCACTTCAACGTTTGAAGAGAGTTCTCCCATCCTTAATTGTGTAGCTTTTCAGGGCTCAGCGCTTCTCGGGCGTTCACGAAAGTGGATGAAACACTCACAGCTGCAAGTAGTGGGATAGCTCTTCCCTAGTACGTTGTGTAGTGAGTGAGGACTTACCAGCGATGTGTCTGTCATTGGAGTAGGGTCCTATCAGCACGCAGTCCTTTAGTGCAGGCAATGGTGAGGTCTTTCGGATGGGTAATGGGCGAAGTTCTTGGAATCTGGTCTCCGGGAACTGACCCTCAAACCAACTGATAACGTTGAACTGAGGCGATATGGTTATCTAGTGACCAGGCTATATGTGAATGTTGATAAAAGAAAGTAAGGGGTCAACTTTCCGAATATTCTTCAGCTAACAGATCCATTTCCAACGAATTAATAAATCCAAACCGCTGCGTAATGTTAAACAACTATGAAGTGGGTATATGAAATCGTAATAATAAAATTAAGTCTAGATAAGTAAATCTCGAAATGGCCAACACGTGTACCATGTTGGACGTGCGTGTCTAACATTGAGAACATATAAAGGTCAAATAAAATAATTAAATTCATTCTAATCAGAATGATAGTAAACTAAATGTTTAATTAATTTATATCCATTGTTATACAATGCATTTGAATGAAAAATATTATATCTTAAAGTTCATCCAGCTTATTTGGTTTTAAAAAATTGCCGGCTTTAAATAACACTAATAAGTTAACTGTAATATGTTATGTGGCGATCTAAAAAGGAATACTCTAATTTGTTTATAAATATATATGTATATAAATTAAATGTTTACTTTCTTTAATTGATGTATCAAATATCTAAATTATTATTTACATCGAAAGTTAAGCTAAACATTATTTTTACATTATGACTTAATGAAACATTACATTCACTTTTAAAATATATGTATATAAATTAAATGTTTACTTTCTTTAATTGATGTATCAAATATCTAAATTATTATTTACATCGAAAGTTAAGCTAAACATTATTTTTAAATTATGACTTAATGAAACATTACATTCACTTTTAAAACTTTCAATTTTGCTACAGGCAGATTGTGCAAAGAGAAAAGTGGTATTGTTCTTAATTAAAAAGAGAGATGAAATGCGCTTTGGCAGTGATTCGAAACAAACAAATTTTAATGGTACGTGTTATTAACGTAATCAAATTAAGGGCAATTCAACCAATACATATTTAGGTTGTGTTATTTCATAAAATAATGTGTTATCTTAACAAAGAGAACTATTCTTAGATAACCAAATTTTATATAAAGACATACATTCGTATAACTGTAACTTTTCAGTAAAAATTAAATGATTTTTCATGATATTATGACAGTGTCCATTTTTCCACAGATTCAAATAGTCCTGTGGACGTAATAGAGGATGTTAGGCTTGTTTGGATAACAAATGGTGGCAAATCTGAGAACAAATCTTTCATGTGGCCAACAGAAATGACCAATAATCCTGAAAGGATCAGCAGAGAATGCGTGGCTCAGTTTGTAGACGTTCTAGTTCTTGATGGTTATTGCAACGTTAAAACTTATTTTCTATGCAGTAATTTTAAAAGAGGTAATTGAACGAATGTTTAATTTTGTTTTTAACTTTATAAAGTTTTACGATATATGTGCTGGTATTGTTACGTACAGTTATAAGGTCGGAGAAATGTATATCAAATATTAATATATGGCTTGTGACAAACGGTACTTCACAAAGTACGACACTTTAAAATATTTAATTTTATGTTTTGAAAACAAAGGTCCCCAAATGTTATGAGTTTATATATATATTTATTTATATATTATTAATGCCACTAGGACTATGTCGAGGGTATGATTTTATTTCTTAATTCAGTACTTAAAGCTAATCTCACTCCATACTCACTCTAACATTCAATGACACTCTCACTAGCTCTCACTTCTTTTAATACTATCACTATACTAAGAAACACAGGTGGTTCAGCCAAAAAATAAATATTAAATTATTAACAACACCCATACATATGTATAGCAATGTCTAGTTAACTATCTATTAATTAGGTCTAATACGATTTTTCCATGAACTGAGTTGAGATTGGTGGTCTGTCCCCTGTAGGAAGGTCCATTACACACACAGGCAGCAGCCTTGTTGTTTTGGCCTCTCTACTGTTCTGCACTGTATCTAAACTCAACTGTACTGAGTCTAAATTAGCTCAATTTAATGAGACAAAAGTCAAATGTTCTAATTGTACTAGCTCAAGCTCACTCAAACTGTACTGTTACTAATTCAGACTAGACTAACTGTTACTAACTCAAATGATACTTACTGGCTAGAAATGAGAATAGCGAATAAAACGCAAAAGACATAGGAAAAAAATTACTATCACATCACATTATTAATAATGAATCATACGCAAACAGTAACTATTGTCCTATCAGGCTCTACTGACACTCTTCAGGTGAAAGTGAGTCATAAAGGATGGGGCCTTACATCTATACTCAAATTCTAAAGAATTGCAGACTGCAGACGGTATATACCTATACTCAATGTCAAGTAGGAAAATTTGTAATTAAGCCACCCCTTCACCGTGCCGTACTTGGGGTCGACCAGATTTCAAGCAAGAGTTCAAAATGTAAAGGACGCCTTTCTTTGCAGTAAATAGTCTATCTATCTATCTATCTATCTATCTATCTATCTATCTATCTATCTATCTATCTATCTATCTATCTATCTATCTATCTATCTATCTATCTATATATCTATCTATCTATCTATCTATCTATCTATCTA
>CAXITT010000440.1:419605-436084 GCA_964033795.1 Lymnaea stagnalis
TTTTATTCTTCAACATTTTCCCATAATGCAGCAGTTCTAAACCTGTGGGTGGCGACCCCTTTATGGGTCGAATGACTCCTTTAAAGGTGTCACATAAGACAATCGGCAAATGCATATCCTCTACAGTTATGAAGTACTAACAAAAACAATTTTATGGTTGAGGGTCGCCACAACATGAGGAACTGCATTCAAGGGTCGCGGCATTAAGAAGGTTGAGAACCACTGCTATAATGATAAGATGCAGTATTACTAGAAAACCGAGTTTCATGGTACCATACTATAATACCTGAGGCAAAGTTGACCTCAAATTAATGTTTTAAAAATCAATTAAATTGTGATTTTTTTTTACGAATTAGAAACTTTTAGAGATGAAAAAAAGTGACGTCACAATTTTTGCCCCCCCCCCCCTTTCCCCCTCCCAAAATGTGTCGCATATTCTCAACCCACCCCCTCTAAGCGTGACGTAATTTGCCAGTGACCCCTTAATGTGAAAATTTACTTATAAAATAGTTTTAAATAGATATTTAGCAATGATCAAACCTTGATAAATTACTACAAGGGAAAAAACGGCAGAGTCCATTTTGACCCCACTCTCTACTATAAAGAAATAAATCATGTTACATTCAAGTTTGAATTAATTTATCTACTTAATAACTCAGGGAAATGGACACTCTTGTGAAATGCATTTTAAAAATTACATTTTGTTTACACATTTTTAATGTGCATGGTTTTGAACTTTAAAAATCGAATATCTCAAAACAACAAAAATGTGACTCTGCTGTTTTTTCCCTTGTGGTCTTCATATATCTATCTATCTATATATTTACTTTTTATTCACGGCACATCCTATGAGATCTCCAGCGGTCCACTTCGCTGCCCGATTGCTGAAATTGTGGGCTCTCAAAATTGGGGGGGGGGGGAGAGCTTAAGACTTGTATTACCTCGACGTCCTTCTGACACCATTTACTATTGTTCACATTTAGGGCACTTCACATTGCAGACTAAACATTCTCATAAAAAATTATACAAAATGTCCTTTAATTGATGAATAACATTGTGGATAACGCAAGTCACAGTCTGAAGTTGTTCCAAACACGTAACATATTTGTAGAATATCCAGTTTTAAATATAAAGTTTTGTTTCAGAATAAAACTCCACTTTCTTCTTTTGTATCCTGTCATTATACAAAAAAGAGGTGGGGTATTCATAAATTACGTCACGTTCGTGAGAGGGGGGGGGGGTTCGACATTGGGCGTGAGGGATAAAAAATGTATGACGTCATGCAAAACACTTTTTTTTTTTTACTTTTGAAAATCTATATCCAATTAATTTTGAAAACATATTTTTTAGGTCAAAACATCAAAAAAAGAGGTGGGGTATTCATAAATTACGGCACGGTCGTGAGAGGGGGGGGGGTTCGACATTGGGCGTGAGGGATAAAAAATGTATGACGTCATGCAAAACACTTTTTTTTTTTTACTTTTGAAAATCTATATCCAATTAATTTTGAAAACATATTTTTCAGGGCAAAACATCCTCTAGTAATTTGTACAGTTACACGAAGTTGCGCACACCTGTTGCGCATATGAAAAAAATGACGCAAAATCTGTTGATGGTCATTTTACAATCCGCTCGGTTATGACTGCTTTGTAATGCGCTTTACGTGAAAATGTTCCAAGAATAAAAATGCTTTGAGCGGACATTTTCACTACTGACCAACATTTTAATTAATCCGTTATGGGAAAATGTAAAAAAAAAATTTAAAAAATTGAACTAATTTTAGTTATGCAAATGTTATGAATATTTTTGAATATGTGTATGTGTTCCACTAAAAGGGGGAGGGGTACATAATTTTTAACAATTTGTGACAGGAAGGTGTCTAAAAAGGTCATTCTCTTGCGTGACCTAAATTACGAACGGGCCCTGACTATTTCGTAGACATTCTAAGCTTCAAATCAAGTAGATGTTGTTCACATTTAAAACGGTATATTCAGCTTAAAATGCGAGACATTTATAACAAGTTTTATAATTTAATTTAATTTTTTTCCTTCTACGTTAGGTCCTCATCAGCCTTATCTAATTAAACAATTTTAAGTTACCATTCTTATGTAACATTATATTTACTTGATATGCTCTCAATTGGTGACCCAGCGCAAATCGAGAGTAAGTGCAACAAAATTATTTTGTAAAGGTTCATCAAGAGTATGTTATTTTTTTTCTTTCAATATTCAAACCACTCATGTAAAATATTATAATACCAATTTTAGATCAATTCATATTTTTTATCAGTTCATTATTTATTCTTTTTAATAGTATTAACAGTGTTAAAAGTCTAACTGCATTGTAGCTGGTTTTATATGATCACTATATTTTGCTTACAAAGAGAACCACGATCAATATGACAGACGTAAAAGGATCCCAGCGGATAACCGCACTTTAAAAATTTAACTTAAGATGTTTTAGGTTCATCTGATGGGGCCGGGATTCTTCTTTTCGGTAAATTTTGTCATGAAAATGTTGCTACATGTTTAAGATGTAAATCACAAGTTATTGTTACATTTGGGCTGCCTCAAACTTGCACGAAAATAGACAATGTGGTGATATAATCGGCTAGGTGTTGGCCCCCTCCGAACGGCTAAATAACCGATATCAGAGTCTAGAAGTCCGTTCCCTTCTCCTAAGCAAATATATAAACCTAATGTGTCGTAAAACATTCACTATTCAAAGAAATTCGTTACATTGTTTAAATTTAAAAAAAACAACATTTATTCTTTAATTATTTAAAAAAAAAAAAACACAAACCTACCATAATGGCGTTCACCGCAAAAGAAAGGAAACTCTTGTCAACCTTTTAAAATGTCCCTAGCTCAACAAAAGCCAACCAGTCACTCATTGAAAAACTGCGTTCTTGACGCTCATAAAACCTATTTCGCACCATTCACAGAAAATATGTCATAGCTCATTCATGAATGAGCAAAAGTGATGCGATTAATTGGGAAGTTCCTAATAGAAAACATCATCGCCCTCTTACAAAAATATACACAAAACAACGTTACATGATCTGTCCGTGACGGAAAATAAAGAGTCCAAAACCAACCATTATATGGTGTTTATCGGAGTAATAAAGTGTATGCAACACCGATAAACTCACATAGATGTCTATATTGCAGCCGACGGGTAACTCACGTATCTGGAAAAGAAGGCTAATGTTGTTATTATTACCCATGACGTCATTTGCATATTTATTTCAAATTTGTGCAAGGAAAGGCAGGAGTCATTCCCCTTTGTTGATATTGTCGATAATTTTATTGGATGAAGTGTCGGAAGTGGTGGCGGCGAAGGAATATTTTAATAACCGGTTGGAACAAGATTTGGTGTGAATAATTAACGAAGATTCAAAGAAAAGTTAAATTTTATGGTTTTAAAACTGAAATTTTATGTTTTGGAAATTCATGCAGAGAGTGTGGAATTGTCAGAATGTTAGAAATATTGATGAATAATAGAGAAATTAATTTTCGTATATGGTACTTGAAAGTAATGCGGATCTAGAAAGGCGTGATTAAATATTACGTCACTGTCACTGTTGTCGTCTTATTGTGGTCCGGTGTCCGGCGGTAAGTTCAAAATACCCAAAATCTTGATTCGTAAAATAACGAACTATTATCATTTGAAAATTTCATTGTTTTTTGTTGCTTTTTAAAATCATTCATTACCATGCATTTCTGAATCTAACCCAAAGGCTAAGGCCACAAGTAAGCAGCAACGGTTAGCAGCCGTAAAAAAACACATGGAATTTGAAAATGAACACAAAAATAATTATAAAACCAAGAAATAATGAAAACCCAACTTACAGTTGTATGAAATACACACTTTTAGTCCACTTTTACACACTTTATTACAGGTTCCAAATAAAAAAAAAATATGCACAAATAATAGGACCGGCACTAGGCCAACATGTTGAAAAAAAAATTCAAATTTTACTCGTTTATTACATATTTTCTTAAAATCGTTTTTCTTAAATTTCAAAATTGATCAGTTTTTTTACAATTTTTTGAAAATTACAAAACCAAATTTTTCGTTGATTTTTTAGTTTTTTCCGAAAAAATTTTTTCTTCCATTTCTTTAATTTTTACATTTTCTTGAAAATATTTTTCACAGATTACTATATATGTGTGTGTTTTCCTATCTTGAAAATTACATTTTCTTGTAATATTGCTTATTTTCGATCTTTCAGTAAGTTTTTGATAAAACGCATTGTCCCCAACCGTTCCCTTTTTGTACAATACGTGTCTTTGCACTACTTTTTTTTGGGGGTCGGCCGCCATCTTGGTTGACATGATCCGTGACCTTCTCACGGATCATGTCAACAATGATGGCGGCCATGCTTGGGAAACCCCGGGTATCTCTCTCAACATTTACCAAAAAAAAAAAAAAAAACTCTATTATTTATTTAAGGAATTTTGATGGGCCCCCAATTAAAGTGTATTTGATTATTTTGATCATGCTGCAATTTTATAGTTAGCCGGTTTTGGACTCCTTATTTTATATTTTGTTAAAGTAATGGGTGGTCCCAATTTTACCATTAAAAAAAGTTGAGGTTAAAAAACAATTTAATTGCGTTTGCTTATTGGGTATTGATGTCAATTTTATATTAATATGCTTTAAGCCTTATCGCAATCCAAAACTCTTATAATATGTCATGTTTTAGGTTCAATGGTCATCAATAACTTCCGTATGCTTGATGAGTACGGCTCTCCCGTTCATAGTGACGAAAGCAAACTAGGGTCGTACCTAAACATAACCTGCAGAGCAGAGACGTCCTCACTACCATCGAATCTAACGATAACAGACGATAAAGGCAATACTCATATATGGCAAGAAAACAAAACGTTAGTGTCGTTGATAAGACGAAAGATCGACTGTATGGACATAGGACAGTACACGTGTGAACTTGAAAACATTTTGGCACAGCACAAATACAGAGAACATCTTGCTCTTTGGGTTACCGGATGTAAGAAAATATTTTCTTTGGATATGTCTGCATGGAACTCAAATTTTATTGGATAATTAAAGCTGAACATTAAATACTTTTCAAGATAAAAACGTATAAATTTAAAAAAAAAACATGTTTTAAAAATGTCTAATATGTATCTGTAAACATAATGTATGTGGGACAAAAAGAAATATGATACTTATTATGTGGGACGGAAAGACTACTGAAATATATACAGTATTTTGGACGGAAAATTTTATGAAACATATACAGTACAATGTTTTACACAGAGAGAATTATGAAACGTATACAGAATTTGGGAAAGAAAGACTTTTGAAATACACACAGATTGTTTAACAGAAAGTCTTTTTAAAAGCAAAAGAACATGCACATGTATTAAAACGATAAAAAGAAGGAAAAATGATCAGTTTTAAGAGACAATACACATATACTTTACTATTTTAAATATGCATGATTTAACTTCATAAGTGTAATATGCTTAATTTTAATACAGTTTAAAGTTTCAAAGTAGCATACGACTAAGTTAATTATTTAATTTAAGCTATGTATCAAGCATCAAAAAAGATAGCAACTAGCATTTAATTGTGAAAATCAATAATTGAAATCAACATTTAAACATGCTTAGTCTCATTTGTTTTTGTTTTTTTTTTTAAATTAGTGAATTAGAAATAAAAAAAGAAGAAATAATATAAACGTGTGCTTATAAATAAGGCGTCAATTTCGCATTTAAAGCGAAATGAATCATCTGAATGATAACAATGGTTCTTTTTTAAACTTTTTATTGACACGAAAAATGGTATTCATAACATTTTACAAACAAGAAAGTATCTTTTTTTTAAAATCAATTGAAAAACCTAGCATCCTTAATAAAATTTAAAACAAAATTAAAACAAATTATTACTCGTAGAAAATGAAAGAAAAAATATCTGCTGAAAACAGGACAAACTTCAGTACAAATAAATACTCAAAAATTAAAACATTTCAAGAAAAAGAATTATAATGTTTTATTAAAATGTAATGAGTCAAGCTGTAACACAAGCAAGTTAAACACGCTATCAACAGAAATAAAAGAATCAGGCTAAAATGGGTTGAAACTTAGAAAAAGCAATCACAGAAGTGTCAAGAGTGAGTACCACGAAAACATCATTTGAAAATGGCTCAAAGTCAGACTTAGACTTAGATGAATAAATGATGTGGAATAAAGTTCTACAAAAGCTGGATACTATTATTGAAAAAAAGAAGAATCAGGTATGAGTGGAAGGAAGTTGTTAGGCAGGACAAAGCCCTACATGAGATGTTGCAGGTATTGGGGAAGGAAGTTGTTAGGCAGGCCAAAATCCTGCATGGCATGTAGCAGGTATGGGGGAAGGAAGTTGTTAGGCAGGCCAAAGCCCTACATGGGATGTAGCAGGTATGGGGGAAGGAGTTTGTTAGGCAGGCCAAAACCCTACATGTTCCATATTGACAATTAATCATCAACGTAATATTTGATTTTAATACGGTTATCAATGATACAAATACATTTTACAATTGTTAAATATCATCAATTTTACATGACATAGGTAATTGTGATTTGAGCGTGACTTTGAAACATTATCAGTGTTTCTATTTTCCTTTAATGATAAGTTCACAATTACATTTTACACACACAAAAAAGAAAAAAAAAATATTGTATTATATATTCTTCAGGTGCTCCAAGATTGTGTCAAGAACAAGTAGGGGGACAAAATGTCTCGTTTGGCCAAGTCATTAATTGGTCACTGAAAATATGTCTACTAAAGTCACGAGAGGAACATATTGTAAACACAGAAATACTTAAAATTAAGGATGCAGAAGGAGTTCCCATCGAATACATCAGAAAATATAAATATAGCCTAGAAGCAAGCGAACGATCCAGAATACATTTCATTTTAACTCTTGAACTATTCAACGTTTCACTGGACGATGTGGGACACTATGAAGTCAAAGTGCATTTTCAAAGTCTGCATTTCATTCGCTACAATTTGACAATATATGGTAATATTTTCCATCTTTTTAGCAATTAAATCAATTTTTACTTTCTACTATTTAAAACGTTTACGCAAATGTAAAAGCAAATATACACATTTTAATATCAAATGAATAGACAAGTAAAAAAACGACAACATTAAATCACATTAATTAGCGGATTTATTTAAAGAAATAATGAAAATAAGAACTCATGTTCTTAAGAAAGACACACACATAATATAATTTTTGAGCTTTTAAAAATTTTCTACCTAGGTGAAGGAATTCCAGTACAGTCAAGTGATAAATATTTGTTTCTTCAAATTGGAATACCACTTTTAATGACAATAGTCTTGACAGCTATTGTGGTCATTTATCGATGGCGTGCGTTGAAACATGGTAAGAACAAACTTAAATATTCACTTGATGTAAATACTAATTTCTAATGTTCAAACTGAACACTTGAGGAAAATGTATTTACAATTTAAGTTAATTAAGTTCGTTGAAGAAATAGAGTAATTAATTAAAATAATATAAACCACGTTAGCTTGTATTGACTCTATAAAAAATATCTAAATTTTTAATTATTGCAGAAACAATAATCTACAATCCACCGGAAAATAGAGATGACATATATGATTGCACAGCCTATTCTGAAATTATTGAACAAGCACGTTTTAATAATGCAATGAAATATGATTCACCCGTAAACTTCCGTGATCGAAAAGTAATTGCTGAAAACTTTACTGATATCTGCATCCATCATGAACAGAACACAGCACCTACATTACCGCCTCGACCAGGGACTAATTCTGACTACCAGCAGATTGACACATCTCAAGATATCGTACAACATTTGGAACTACCTACACCAGATGCATGATCCCCGCATAAAGCATGTGAGCCTGTTAAACCAAACATGTGTTAATGTTACAGTAAGCAATTGTGAAACCAAAGAAAATGTTCTTGGACATAAAACTTTTGGACTGATGAACGTTAAAAATATCATTCCCAATGGGCAACAGATCTCTTCTAAACCCAAGCATTATATTTTTTTTGAAAAACAAGATAGACCAAAATATGGTTTCAATAACAAGGTAGAAGACAATGTTCATGTTGCTTGTGGAAATGAAGAGTGTAAAAATAATGGACTTTTAGAAAAAAAAATGTATTTTATCGGGTGATTTAAAATACAAAAATAGACGGGTACGCACATGTTCAATGCACAAATAAAAGAATGCTTAAATAATGAGGCGATATCTACCGCCTCAAATACTGAGCACAGAGAGCAGCAACATAAAGAAAGAATCAGCTACTCTTTAATTGGAAATAACTACACAGATGATCAATACTTAAAATTTAACAAAAATGTCCAGACGGATGATCCCTCAAGTGTGCCTGGAAATGCAATTCATAAAGGATTGAATGCAATGCAAACTTTTGTTGAACGCCTAAATTTAAATGATTACATAACACCAATAGACAAGGTCATGTTTATGGAATCTTGTTATTATATAACTCCTGTATGCACTGATGTATTAAATGATTACATAACACCAATAGACAAATCAATCTCTATGGGATCTACTAATTTCATGACACCTTTAGACACTGATTTATCATGGTGTTGAATCATTATATTACACAGACTGACACCGAAAGCGAGAAAGTTAATTCACTTAAAACTTGTTACATGTCAATACCAGGTCTTTATGTGGAAATAAGCACATATAATGACATGTCAATATTTGTAGACGGTAGGAAACACGATTTATTACAGTCTTGACTTATTTTAGACATGTATAATACACTGGCTAACAAGGAATCCACCAATTCCGATATCAAAAATAGTCATGGTAGCTATCAATAAGAAATATGTTAAGATACGGAGAATATACAACAACATACAGGTAATGATACTGTCTTTGAAAATGACGATGCTGAAAACAGTAAAAATGGAGATAAGGATTATATAGATTTTGACAGTGCCTCGCATATTCGAGATGGAGGAAAGTGTTATAATATTTTTAATGGTTGTAACGATCATATATTATGTGTGTTGGTTTTCCTGTTACTTGTAGAGTTGTATTTATTGCTTACACTATTCATCCACATGTACATACGTCCATGTTTATCCAAACAATTACCAGAGAACTCCTTGAATTAGCACCACGCCAATGATTAACTGGTCAACATACACATAATAAAATAATATCTCTGTAGATCAGAGCAAAATGTAAGCCTTCTTATAACTTCTTCCATTTCACAATCAACATTAAAATGCTGTTTAATAACTAGATGACACCGTAGCAAGTGCTAATAAAAATATCTCCAACAGTCACTGTCCGTTTTTCTCTGTCCCATAATTCATTAACTTCCTGTTTTTCGTGCTTAACAAAACAATACATTATTTTGCGAAACAAAATTGATATCTAAATATTTGATCTGTGAGAATGATGCTGCAAACATTTAAGAGGACAATGACAGGATTAATCAGTCGTATTAAAATGAAAAGAAGCGCTAGACTTATTGAGAAACTTAAAGCATGAGTGATATTTACTTAAAGAAACATTTGTATTATGACAACTCCTGACCACAGGTAGCATTAAAAAAGATAAAAAGTTTGAACATAAGTTCCGTGTAAGATGTTTATCATGGTCATTTTCTTGTACTTAGAAACGTTTAAGTGGTTTGATGTTATTAACTTTAAAATGTAAAGTAATGCTATCTTATTTATATATATAGTTATATATATATATATTTATATATATGTAATATGTGTGAGTGATATTTTTATAGTCATGTAAAAAAAAAGTGTATTCATTCTAAAACAATTTCAGCGCTTACACCATTGCATATGTCTTATGTATGCGTTGCTTTTTGTGTGGCTGCTTTCATTTCACAACCGGCACTTGCCCTACTTAACACGGTTTATAATAAAAGTACTAAGTTGGAGGGAGATTAGCTATCAAGCAACAAGCGTCATGTGTGACGGTTAAACTCAAGTGAAAATACTTCATTGTTTCTATAGTAACAATTAAGTTAATCAATAAAGAGCCACGGGCATGGTGTAGGACTGATTGCACGAGCATTGCTTAAAGGCCGCATATTAATTTTATACATATCTAAATTATGTGACACAGTTGAACATTGGTATACTTTTTAATGTTTAAATAATTTAACTATAAAATTTCAATTTGCCAAATAATAACTAAATTTTTTTTTTTTGCAAAAACAAAACAAAACAAACAATATATACAAAAATGTGTGGTAACAGTCTGAGACTTAAGAGTTTGAATTAAGTTTAAGAAGATGCACACAATATGGCTTTTGTGTACGTAGTGTTCAATAATCCCATTGATACATTTATTATTTTCATTAAAATCGAGGGACGGAGGGGGTCCAATACTTTCATTTTACCCCAAACAGCACATGATACGTATCAGAGTTACGGAATAAATTGTATACATTATAAATCTTATTCGTTTCAAATTAATTTGGGAAGGTAAAAGGGTGTTTTTTGTTGTTTTTTTACTTTATGACAATATTTTTAACTAAAATGATACTACAGTTGTAAAATATTTATGTTACTTTCTCTTTTTACAAATAAACACATGTTTCATTATCATCAGTAGAGCTAAAACCCTTGTAAGGCCCTCGCCTGCTGCACCATATCCTTCCACTTCCATGGCCTTCCGCCTCCACCAAAGAACCCTTAACTGGTGTAAATCAGTACCCACATCATCGGGCCATCTCTGTCTTGGACGACTGGTGAGTCGTCTGCACCTAGGTTTCTGCCTATATATCACTTTTGCTGCTCTACATGTCCTGCCTAGCGTAGCAAGTCTTTTTTATTGCTGAGACTACGGGTGGATCTTTGTACATTTGGTATATCTCTTGGTTCGTACGGATTCTCCAGATACCATTTTTCATCATTGAGAATTACATTTTTCTGAGGATTGTTCTCTCCCATGTGTTGAGGTTTTCTGGTAAGGGTTCAAGTCCCACTAGCGTAATTTCCTACTGGTCTAGTGATTCTAGTGTATATTGTTTTTGTTTTTTTTCCAATTAAGCGGATTTTACTTTTTAGTAGATTATATAGTTTTAATCAAGAACCGTTGCCTGCTGTTATTTTTTTTCTTTCACTTCTGACATTATTTCATTGTGTTAGTTTATAGATTCCCCTAGATATATGAATGTAGCCAGTCTCTCAAAAATGGCTGTTTTGTATTGATGTTATCATCAATGTGTCAGTTTTCTGACATAATCCTATTTCTTTGTTTTTGGTTCATTTATATCAAGATCAGCCATGACTGACGCATTTTCAAGTTCCTTGAATGGTTTGATTATGTCGTTACTGTTTCTACCCAGTAGCGCTATATCGTCTAAACATACGTTTACAAATTAAGAAAATCAATTGAGTAAACAAAACATGAGTACATTAACATCTGTGTACCCACAATTATCAACATCCAATCATTTTAAATAAATGAAACATTATTCTTATAAATATGGCACTTTTTGAATTTTAAGTTCATGGAAGAAAACAAAAAATGGGTTAATAATTTTTTTTTTTAAACAAAACGAAAGTAGACTTTTGTTTTTACTTTATGAACGGTCAATGGGAAGAAATTTTAAAGATGGTAAAATCTTTTCTGTAAGAAAAAGGAAACAAAACTCGTCGAAAACGGTTAAGAAGTTCATTTTATCAAGTATACTTTGTTTTACGATGTTCTGATAATTTAGTCAAAGAAAAAAAAGTAACAGAAACTTTCTATTATTCGGACAGATACAAATGAAAAAAGCTATAAAAACATATAAAACATGTTTCAGTGACAACATTTTAATACTATATGATTTTAGTAAACTTTCCACACTAGAAACAGATACATCCAGTAATTGATTTGAAGATTGCCTGATGCAGGAAGTTATTAACACACTGAGACCAATAGTATATGTAAGGAGATGTCTACGAAAATAGAATTATATTACTTAACTATTTTAAAAAATAATGTTTGGATATACTTTGGTCAGTCACAAAATTACTTCATTACACAATCATAATTTTGAGTTAATACCATGATGATGTTGATATTACATTACATATTATATGAAAAATACCAATAGGGTGTAACATTTTTTTAAAATATTGCAAATGACATTGTACAAAGATATAAAGTACATTTTTGGGAAGATTGTCATGAGTTCATGTTCCACTTAAAATGATTATCACACTTCAGAAGAAATACATGATTTTAAAAAAAAAATATTGGTAGAACAATGACAAACACATTGCTTTAAAACTCATAAGTCAAATATTGTCAATTTTATTTTACTCTTTGCACTAAACATAAAGAGCATGAGCTTTGAAGAATGAACCCATTTAATGGTATGCGTATTTTATTTTGGAACATGTTTAGAAAAAAAATATTGTTTATATATTCACATTCATTTGGAGATAGACATGGGCAATGCAAACAATAAAAACGTATTTAAATACTTTATGACCAGTGTATTACACACCATGTTAGTTTTCATTTGCATGGAACAACATTTTGAATTAACAGAGATTTGGCATAATGTTATAGTATCTTTTCTATTAGGAAGTGAAACTAAATATTTTGAAAGTCAATATTACACTTAAAAAGCACATTTTTGATGACTCAGAGATTGGAATGTTTGTTTCACATTTTTATTGGAATTTTTTAAAATAATTATTTAAAGGCTGGCATAAAATCTTCAATATTAGAGAAATTGAAATAAATTTGTGTTGATGAGTCTTAACCGAATAACTGACATGTTTCTTCATTTATGGATCATGTACTTTTAAACCCTCTAATGGCGTCAACTGCTATATAGTTAGGAAAAAAACAATCTGCTGTGCACACTAATCATTAAGTATGCACCTATGCTTCGGATATCAAATTCAGCTCCAGAATGTGGCTGGCTTACCTCGCAAGATCATTATTTCATTTCAAGGCAGCTATTTTCCTAGTGTGCGTAGAATGCTTATTTTGTAAGCAGGACACGGGTTTATCCATGACACTCCATGTAGTTGCTTATAACTGATATAATATGGTTAGTTCTATAATTGAACTATTTCATCCATGTTTTAGTTTTGATGCCTACTGTGGACCGAAATATCTCGATCCCCATTTGGGGATCATAACGGATACTGACTTGATGCTAATTGTAAGAGTAAATGGCGCGACAACATGTCCTTTCATTAAATGAAGGGAGTGATTTATAAATGACGATGCGTTTCCAAGTCTTGATGAAGAAGAGGATTCCAATGACTATCTTACTCCAGATCGATTGGATTAAGTGTCAGACAATGAAGATATTGATGACAACATAATTGATGATGATAATGTACCATGCAAAAATTCTGCTCACAAACAGGCTCTTATTACCAGATGAAAGTCTGTGAAGGCAAGGCTACAGGCACTGATGATGAAGCTGGCGTGTCAAGACTTAGCGATAATAATGCTCAGAAGATTTACTTCGACAATTTCTTCACGGGGTTCTCCTTGATGAAATATTTCAAATATATTGGTTCTAGGGCAAAAGAGATTCCCCTATTCAACAGAAATAACAAAAACACAAGGAAATTGTTATGCACTGCCTTCTATTGTGAGAAATTAATCGTCTATTTAAAATTATGGCTCGTTCAAACAGTGCCTAACAAAGGATGATACCATATGGAAATACAATAACTAAAATACAACCCCCAAAGCATTTGCTAATTTCAATTAATAAGATTTATTTAAGTATTAATATAATTAAAAAAACAAAAGAAATATAATTGGAAATCATCAACTTACAGAGTATAGTGGATCGTGTAAAGGTCCAAAATTAGTAAAATGTGCCAATTAATAATGATTAATGATGAATGCGTAATAAAGCATATGAATACACAAAGAATAATACACGTCTCGTAAAGTTAATAAAATCTATCTCAATCCCTCTGAATCTCCGTCACTGTCAATGCTTTATATATGAAGCGTAAGCACTGCCTTCCAGAAACTACTCAGCCATTTTTTTACGTTTCTCGACAAATCGAGAACCTTCGACAAGATACTAGGAGACAAACTAACCATGTTTAATTGGTAGTAGGTAGTAAACACGACACAACAAAATGACTAAAAAACGCCCATCGATGAACGTAGCGTTTGCCAGGAATCTAATTTGGGATCAAGCGAAGTTCACGAACGGGGAAAAGTGTACTTCATATCAATATAAAGAAAACTTTACGTGGAATATGCGGCTACATAATTGTGCCCCAGAATTAACTTTGGGTGTCACATAAAATGACTTTGTAAAGCTAATCAGCAACTACAAAACCATGAACCAAGGTGGACCAATAGAGTACGGCTTACTAGAAAGCAAAACGAAATAATAAATATAATATAACAGACGCATGCGTGGGGGTCGATGAAATAGATTTGAAATTCCAGCAATTCAGAATCACAATAAGGTGCAAAAGTGATACATTCCTTAACTTACCAATGCTGTTGGCAAAATTATCAGGCATTATATTGCCTTTCATAATGTTAAATTATTCTGTTGGATTTCAGAATGTCTAAAGCATAACGTATATTGCCCTTTTCTTTACCAATATCCCAAACAAAAAAAGTATATGAGGAAATATTTCTGGAAACAATTCAAGAGTGCTGCTCTTTCGATGTCAGAACATCTGGAACTGGTCAATACTTTGAACAAAAAGAAATGAGCAAACAGAGAAATAGTACAGTGTGTAGGACCAATGCAAGAAAACATATAAACAAATATACCGTTGCTCTGCATCTGAGTGCTTTCCAGTATGTCAATGAAAAAAATAGTATCTGCAATGATCCAATTTAGTTTATGCCACAAATAATTTTTAATTTTGGACAAATTCCGGTGAAATTATCCAAAACACACTATTTCGTTAACCCGCAATTGTAAATATACAACAATAATGCAAACATATTCGGGGAAAATCGGTAGTTAAAGGCACATTTTAAATACAATAAGTATGCACGTAACATGTTAAAAATTAACTAAAAATTGTTTTAAGTTTCAAGTGTGGTTTTAAATACCTATAAGAGGATTAGTGTGGATTTGTTTCGAAATTCAAACGATGTATGTGCTTAGAAATTTTTTTCTAAAAAAATTTGGCTCCCACAACTTTTGTTATAGTGATAGGGCGTGTAACAAGGTGACTTTGTGCATGCTAAGTTGATGTTAGGGAAAAAACAATGGATACAAAATATTGTAGATATGTAACGAAAGAGACAGGCAGCCATGTTAGAGGTGAAAATATAAATGTATGGATATCCTGCATATTTTTTTACCAGAACCAGCTACAACAGGATATCAATCAGTTAGCTGAGTGGCAGATGAGCTGGGACAGGAACTTTCATCCTGCCAAGTGCTAACACTGTCAGTCTCTAGAAGTAGTACCCCTCTACACCACACTTACGAACTGCTTCGCCATAAAATTTAGCCATTTTCCGCTGGTACGAGCAACTTATTAAAGTGTGCAAACAGGCCAAGTAGACCTTTAGGTTCTTAAAGGGAAATCTAAACAACGACCACTCCATTGTTCAAAGAAAGAGGATATAAAGCAATGTGCTGGAACTTTTTAACATCTTTTCGGGTCCCATTCAACCAGCGGAGCAACGACAGCTTGGAGGCGGTCTAGCTAAATGCATCATTTTTTTTCTTTAACTAATACAGGACTACTTTTAGTGTTGGCGGCATGTAGGAAATATTGAGTTGATCATTAGTGTACGACAAGACTATTATCCAGGGTCCCTATGATGTAAAATATTTAAATAAAGGCTTGTCCAATGATCCAATATTGAACATTAACCAACCCCTCCACCTATTTTATTTTAAATAAAATGAATACAATCTTAAACCGAATTCTAATCCCTTCCATACATATACTACTTTCTTTAAGAGACATCATGTGCTGCCTTCTGCAAAATGACCTCCGCCACAGACCAAGATTCAATAAAAAAATAATTAATAAATTCTTGCAAAGGATTGTAGTCCCTTCTATACCGAAACTAGCATATTTTGCACTTCATATGGTTTGTTCTTATTTAGATGAGTTAAACATGGATTAGTGAATGCTATTTGGCTATGGAATTTTGCTGCAATGATAAACTTAAACGCCATTTTCTGTTTATAAGTATGTTTAAGGGTTAAGTTTTTATAAGGTTAACGAGTCTCACCCACCAAGGGTGATGTTTTTGTATGAACTCCAGAAAACCAACATGAGGTTTTCTCAGTTTAGACCATTCGACCAACCATGTGCTTAATAGAAAGGAGGAGGCCTCCCTTCAGCTTATACCACTCAAAAACAAAAAAATATATATCAATATTTCCCTAAACATACATATGTGTGTGTATATATATATATATATATATATATATATATATATATATATATATATATATATATATATATATATATATATATATATATA
>CAXITT010000440.1:436467-496503 GCA_964033795.1 Lymnaea stagnalis
ATATATATATATATGTATTTATGTATATATATATATATATATACAATTATATAAATATATAATAATAATAACAATAAAGTTTATTTGAAAAACACGCTTCATCCCCAAAACCTCGAAGCGCGGTACAAAGTCAACCATATTAGAAAATAGAAATAAAAACAATCTACAATTTACCACATTTAAAAACAGACGCAACAATATAAAACTACATACGAGTATACCCGTCAAAGTCTTTCATCCCGTTTCAACCATAAACAACACAAGCCAATTTACATTAACTAAAAAGATGGTAGATAGCATCAACCCAGAAGGTGTTTGCGAAATAGATGTGTTTTTAAATCGGTTTTAAAGGACTCTAGTGTCTGGCTGTTTCTGAGAGCGACTGGAAGTGCGTTCCAAATTGTTGGGCCGGCAAATGCAAAAGAACGCTTTCCGTAAGTCTCAAGGCGAACAAGCGGTATCGATATTTTGCCACTATCGGATGTTCGGAGCTCTCTAGTGTGTACATAAGGCGTCATGAGTGCTTTGAGATAAGATGGCACCAGGTCATGTAATACATACATAATAAACCTTGTTTGAAAATCACGCTATTAAAAGAGAAATTCAAAAATCTATATTATACCACATTGAAACACAAAATTACAAAAACAACAATTGAGATTATTTAGTCTAAATCTTTCATCCCTCAAAACCATAAAACAACACAGGCCAAAACAAATCTATGAGATAATAGGTATCTTGAAATGACGGTAGACACAATAACCCAAACAGATGTTTGCAAAAAGATAAGTTTTCAAGCGGTTTTGAAAGACTCGTGTAGCTGGCTGTTCCTGAGAGCGACAGAAAGTGTGTTCCAAATTATTCGGCCCGCAAATGAGAAAGTGCGCCTTCAGTAAGTCTCAAGGTGAACATGTGGTATCGAGAGTTTGGTACTATAGGATGAGCGGAGTTGTCCAGTGGGTACATAACACGTCTGAGCGCTTTGAGATAAGACGGCGCCAGGTCATTCAAGGAGCAGTCGCACAGAGTTGCAATTTTGTACTCTATGCAAGCATGAACTGGAAGCCAATGAAACTCTGTCTAAAGTGTTTTAGCATAGATATGCATATCTTAAAATAAGCAATCAATTGGAAAACCTTATAATGACATCACAATGTCCGTACACATTAAAATGTGACAATGGGCTTTTCTAAAATTTTACCTCCCATATCCCCAGTAATTTTAATGAAAATAAAACAATTAACTAAAATAATTTAAGAAATGTAAAGAAAAAATGTGATGAAAAATAAATGAGAAACTATGTAATTGACTTAGAATCTGTCAACAAATAAAAACAAATTTAAAAACGGATGATCTCTTTGCATTTTCCCACCTAAATTGCATTTACTTTTGTGGTATCAAATATTTCTTCTTGAAAATATCAATCAAATTATGAGGGTCATTGAAAATATTATGCATTTCAATAATTTATAATGAATTGAACGCCGTCAGGCATCACTAATGTTTACAAAAAGAACAAGTAATGAATTTGAATTTCGGATAAGCAATCATTTCATCACATATGTTTTGTACCCTTCCGTCACATTTTTTATAAGGTAAAATATTATTAAATATTTAACAGCACAGTAGAATTAAATTTTAAAAAAAGATTAAGGCTTTAATTTATTCTTTTCACTAGTTTTGTTTTTGGTAGATACAAGAATCCTATTATATTTTGCACTCCATGCATTTGGTTGTTATAAATGTTTCGACATTTGATCCTAATCATTTGTAAAATCACCTTATTTTATGTTAGCACGTCTTCATTATTTTTATTATTTACTGAATTCGGACCCGTCGAACACAATATAAGGTCTGAAAAAATCTGTAATGTTTTCATCCCCGTCAAATAAAACATAATGATCTTCTTTATATGTGGTATCTTCACCACCGTCAAATACAATATAATTATTTTCTATCATGCTCTTCTTTTTTGATATCCTTAAAACATCTGTGTCAATCGATGAAATGTAATCACTGAAAAACATGTAAGAAGCAGCGTCGTTTGGTGTAATGTAATCATTTAAGCCCATAGAATATACCGCTTTCTTTGGTGTAATGTAATCATGTAATCCCATGGCATAGACCTCGTCCTCTAGTGCAATATAATCATGTAATCCCGTTTCATAGACAACCTCCTTCGGTGTAATGTAATCAAATAATCCTTGTTTTTTTACGAAATCATTGTCGCTGGTTACCTTGGCAAACTTTGCGTATTGATGACATGAGGAATAGTTTCCTATAAAAGAGTAGTTGCTTAATTCAATATATTCTTGACTTTTTTTCTCTATATTTTCAGCTGAAGATGCCCATTGATTACTGAAGTATTGGTCCACATGTTGATTTGAAACTGATACTTCCTTACAATCGTTCCTATCTGTAACAATGTATGATTTAACAAAAATGTCTTCCAAAGAAGCATATGTAAGTTCTGGTTGAGGCATATCATTTACTTCTATATTATGAATATCATTATCTTTAATGTTTACACCACTCATCTTTTCATTGGACGCGCTATTCTTCTTAGTTGATGTTGCTTGTTTTTGATATACTTCTAAGTGGGACAAAGTTTGTTTTTCGTCAGCATACATGTAATCCGACTTATTTTCTGGTCGAGGGGGTAATAGAGGACGTATATTTTGTGCACACGATCTTACGTTATACGTGATATTTTCAGCAATATCGTCGGTGGTATCATAAGTGTTTAAAATTGCTAAATTAAGAACATCATCAAGTTCATCAACTGACATGTATTCTGTGCTGACATTGTCTGTATCCAATGGATTGTTTTCTTTGTTGTCTGTTACAAGATCTGTAGTTCCTTAAAATAACAAAAACAAAAAAAAACACAATTTAGAGTAATTAAAATAAAACAAAATAACTAAATGTTAACACTAAATTATGAGCATAAATATGTTTGTGTAAAGAATAATTTATTAAGACTTGACAATAAATGTAATTTTTTTATAGTATTATCTGCATGTTTAATTAATGAAGGATTCTATTTTTTTCGATATTTGAAAAAGGTATGAAAAAAGAAAATTTACAATTAGCTATAAATATTAGGCTAATTTAATTGTGTAGTGTGATTTAGTGTGTGTTAAATACAGATATGTTTGAAAAAAGTTTTGAATGCATCTATAGAAAATGTAAATATACTTTTTCTAAATACAACCAATCCTAGAAACGCTCCGAGAAATGCCAGTATAACTATCAAAATAATTGCTATCCCGAAGTGAGGAAACATATTCACAGCGCCTGATTGTTCGAGTTTGTCATTACCTGAATGAAAGATAAAATGTAGTTAAAAGAAAAGAAAAAAACAAACAAACAAAACAAAAAAACACGTCTTTCTTATTTTAGAAGTTGTAAATTAAATTGAAACAACCGAACTTGAAGGCAAAAAAGGCGATGGAGATGAGATGCTCCAGAAGCATTTTTGGAATCTGCTGTAGGGACCATATCTCCGATGATACAGTGAAAGGAAGGGTTCGCCAGGCAATTGGGGAGTATGATGACCTACTGTTGACTGTGAAAAAAACGCAAACTACAATGGTACGAAACCGTAACAAGGAAACAAGGGCTTGCCAAAGAAATATTGCAGGGCACAGAAGAGGCGGGAGAAGAAGAGGAAGACAAAGAAAATATTGAAGGATAACATCTAAGAGTGGACAGGCTAACACTGGTTTATGCTGTGCGTAGTGCAGAAGACGGAGACGAATGGAGGAGGATAGTTCACGTGTTATCTGTGGCGCCCTAACGTTCCAAGTACTGAGGGAGATGATGATGATGATGATGATGAAATTAAATTATAAAAACAGTTAATTTAATGTAAATTTATTTGATTTTTTACTCCATATTAAATGTATAGTCGGAACAACCGCCTGAATATATGGAGGTCAAAACGCAAATTATATCTTTTTTAAGGATTAAAAAAAAAATTAAAAATAACAAAATTCATACCAGAAATGCTAAAATTGTAGAGGATGGAATGTCCACTTTGAAAATACACTTTGAATTCATAATATCCTACATCTTTAAGGGAAATATTGAATATATCTACATGTAAAATTGAATTAACTGGTGTTTCGTCTCCGACTGAAAAAAATGTATACCTTTTTTTAAATTCTAATGGAAATCTATTTGAAAATTTAATTAGAACTATTTCTGTTTTGCTAATAGTATGCGAAGCTAACATCAATAAACATATTTTAAGAGTCACATTTGTCATATCGCCAATTGAAACTTTATGCTCTGTTGATTCTTTTTGACACAATTTTGGACCACCTGCAATACATAATAAACAGTAGTTTATTGCATTCGTGTGTAAACATAAATATTAAATTTAGTAGTAATTTGACATACAAATATAATTCTTAAACAAAAGTAATTTATTTTATTTATGTCCAATTTAAATACGTGTAAAAAATTAGCCCCTTAGCGTAACAAACAAGTCTTAAAGATTAACTTTCTATGTAAATAATGCTAGATTCTTATTTGTTAACAGTAGAAGTTGTCCGTATCGCTATAATGTAGAGGATTTAATCTCTAATGATTTTTTATTAACTACAATAAAATAGAATGATACTTAAACTAGAGCTAAGTACAAAAAAATAAATGTTCAAGTTGATTTAAAATGACAAAATCAAAGTTAATGAAACTGAGAATATTCACTTACAGTATAGCAATGAACAGGTACCGGTACAAAGTTGAAATAGGTTCACACATAGTAAATATTAATATAGACAATTTACAACAGTACAAACTTATTTCTGTCTCTCTTTTTCTCACAACAAAATAGTGTTCTCTATCTCCCATTTTCGTTCTGCTTATTAATAGTCTTTCTTACAGATTTTTTCCAGAAAGGGCTTTTGCATTGTTTCTATGTCTCGACTAATCTCGTATGTTCTAAACAATTCAAATTGTGAAGACTTTCGACTTTTTTTTACATTTAGTTAAGGTGAAGGGAGGCTATTAATAATTAAACAACACCCATCGTGTTGCCTAAGTGGGGTCATCCAAAGCGCACGCAGGAGACAAGATGGCGTAAAACACGTCGTCAACATAACAAGGAGTTTGAATAGTTGACATGAAACATGTTGAGTTGTAGCGGTTCATCAAGAATGGAAAATACCTAGTTTGTAGCAGGCTTCTCTTATTCTCCTTTTCATGCATTATTTCATAATGTTATTTTATACAACTGTTTTTAGAAAAATTTTGTTCGGCATATTGTACATTTTTTGTATACATAAATAATTAACAGCAGCAATGAAGAGAATTACATGTACATTGTGGAGTGTTCCAGTCAGTTAGATCAGATAGATGTTACAGTCAGATCAGATAGATTTATTCAATCAGTTAGATCAGAAAGAATGTTACAGTCAGTTAGCTCAGATAGAATGATGCAGTCAGCTAGATCAGATATAATGTTGCAGTCAGTTAGGTCAGATGGAATTTTACAGTAAGTTAGATTAGATAGAATGTTCAAGTCAATTAAATAAGATATAAATTAATTCTTACATTCTCTAACCCAAACATAAATATGTTTTCTGTGAATTATCCTTTTTCCCATGTCTTCAATTTCGCATGTGTACTGCCCAATCTCGTTACAATCAATATTTTGTTTGATCAGGGACAATGAAGAACTGTTTTGAAGCCACACTTGAGTAACTCGTCCATCTTTCGTTATAGACATATTACTGGGTAGAGAGTTAGTTTCTGCTGTACATGAAAAATTTAAGTTTGAACCACTTTCTTGAATAAATAAATCATTAGTTTCACTCTCATTAACGCCAAGCATGAAATTCTTGATATACACTGAATCTGAAAAGAAAAATGTGAACAGGTATAAATGAATTGTAAAAATATAAGCAGTGAACTGCATTGCTTAATTTTACAAGAATATTTAGTATTAAGCCAACGAATCTTAGAAAAGGAGATACAATTGAGTGATCTAAGCAAAAGAAGTACATATCATTCTCTGAAAGTGACACAAGACATGCTCGATGTTGTATAGTGGTTACTAGGCATTATTTTAAAATATTAAATCAATCTACACTATATTAGTTGTACCTTCCACATATTTAATTTGAAATTTAATTCTTCCACTTGCTGTCCTTCACCATATACTGTTTTCTATCATCCCAATTTTTATCAACCTAATTTGATCACCCACGAAGTGTGAACTCTATAAATTAAACTTCTATTTTGTAACTCCTCAATAATGTGAGGGTAGAAATACTCAAATAAAAGTATCATTTGTACATTCCTTTTTCTTTTAAATATTTTATCGAACAAAATATGCTTAAGACTGTTTCCAATATTTTTTTTTTCATTAAAACATAAATATATTATTAGCATGTGTCATTTGTCACAATAACAGTATTATAACTACACATCATATAGTATTTGGTCATTATGCAAGTGTTTAAATAATAACTTAATTGCATGTCTTTTTAATAATAACTAAAAAAAAATATTTAAAAAAACTTTACTGAAAAAAGTCTTTTATATCAGCAAAAGTTGTTTTCAGGATAGAATGTTTAACATTTCGAAAATGTATGCCTAGCATTATGATTCAAATAGTGAATAGTGGATTCTGTTAAAATTCGTTGAACAACTTTATTTATTTTATTTTTTTTATCATTGTATTTCACTTGGTTAATGGGACGCACTAAATGTATATGCATTTTTTAAAAAAAAATACAATGTTGTACTTTAAATAAATGTTATTTGTTCGTTAATCAGCAAAGGTTTGATTTACTTCAATATAATTCAAAGCAAGGGTCGACAAACCAATGTCAATTACACAAAGCCAGGTTTCAAATAAAATCCTGAGGAAAACTAGAGCTGAATTATCATAATTAAAACTATTTTAATAAGCTCGGTGATGGTCATTTTGCATCTGAGCAGGTTCATAAAGAAACGAAGGCAACATTGTGCCCTTATTGTATCTTACACTAACAGTTAGCACTTAGGTTGGTAAATTTAACTGAGGTAAACCACTGTGTCACGCGATTTAAGCTCCGCAGCTGGCTTTCCAGGCAATTTCCTAGCTCTTGTTACATTCTGCTCTGTTGGCTTTCCTGGCAATATCATAGCTGTTTTTACATCTGCTCTGTTGGCTTTCCTGGCAATACCATAGCTCTTGTTGCATTCTGCTCTGTTGGCTTTCCTAACAATATCCTAGCACTTGTTACATTCTTCTCTGTTTGCTTTCCTGGCAATATCCTAGCTCTTGTTACATTCTTCTCTGTTGGCTTTCCTGGCAATATCCTAGCTCTTGTTACATTCTGCTCTTTTGGCTTTCCTGTCGATATCCTAGCTCTTGTTACATTCTGCTCTGTTGGCTTTCCTATCAATATCCTAGCTCTTGTTACATTCTTCTCTGTTGGCTTTCCTGGCAATTTAATAGCTCTTGTTACATTCTGCTCTGTTGGCTTTCCTGGCAATATCATAGCTCTTTTTACATTCTGCTCTGTTGGCTTTCCTGGCAATATCATAGCTCTTGTTGCATTCTGCTCTGTTGGCTTTCCTAACAATATCCTAGCACTTGTTACATTCTTCTCTGTTTGCTTTCCTGGCATTATCCTAGCTCTTGTTACATTCTGCTGTAATGGCTTTCCTGTCAATATCCTAGCTCTTGTTACATTCTTCTCTGTTGGCTTTCCTATCAATATCCTAGATCTTGTTACATTCTGCTCTGTTGGCTTTCCTTTCAGTATCCTAGCTCTTTTTACATTCTTCTCTGTTGGCTTTCCTGGCAATATCCTAGCTCTTGTTACATTCTGCTCTGTTGGCTTTCCTATCAATATCCTAGCTCTTGTTACATTCTGCTCTGTTGGCTTTCCTGTCAATATCCTAGCTCTTTTTACATTCTTCTCTGTTGGCTTTCCTGGCAATATCCTAGCTCTTGTTACATTCTGCTCTGTTGGCTTTCCTGGCAATATCCTAGCTCTTGTTACATTCTGCTCTGTTGGCTTTCCTTGCAATATCCTAGCTCTTGTTACAGTCTGCTCTGTTGGCTTTCCTATCAATATCCTAGCTCTTGTAACATTCTGCTCTGTTGGCTTTCCTGTCAATATCCTAGCTCTTTTTACATTCTTCTCTGTTGGCTTTCCTGGCAATATCCTAGCTCTTGTTACATTCTGTTCTGTTGGCTTTCCTATCAATATCCTAGCTATTGTTACATTCTGCTCTGTTGGCTTTCCTGTCAATATGCTAGCTCTTTTTACATTCTTCTCTGTTGGCTTTCCTGTCAATATCCTAGCTCTTGTTTCATTCTTCCCTTTTGGCGACATTCTCTGGAGGAACACTTCTGGGGGGCTTTTGGTTTTTTTTTGATTTTATTATTTTTTTTTTTTAGTTTTAGCTTTAAAAAAAAAAATTAGATTAAGTATTTTACTTTGCCAACTTCTATCAAATTTACTTTTTTTCCATTTGATATTTTCTATTTATAGCTTTTTTTTTTTTTTTTATTTTTTTATTTTTTTTTTTTAGTTTTAGCTTTAAAAAAAAAAATTAGATTCAGTATTTTACTGTGCCAACTTCTATCAAATTTACTTTTTTTCCATTTGAGATGTTCTATTTATGAAGGTCACAACTGGTGTTTTCTGAGCCCATCTCATGTCACTATTTACAATTTTCTTTATGCTCAAAACGTTAAGAGCATCACATGAGTTAAAAAATGCAGACGAGAAAGATGTAAATACTTTCTGCAATTTCCACAACAGTTTTAGAATAACTAAATAGGGGGATCAGCATATTACTAGCTCGGATGATAATGTCAATATTTGCTTTTCAATTTAGATGTCAAAGTATAAAATATTAACTTTTAACTTTCCATAAAAGTTGCTTTCCAACAGAAAATTGTGTTTCATAACGATTTGATTCATTTATTTATATTAATTACTTGAGATATTTTAAAAGTGTAATATTTGTTTTAATACTTTTAACAACATTTTGAATTTCAATTACATATTTTGTTTTTCTTTCTCAAATCTACTGGGGGATAATCTCGACGTAAGGCAATATGTTCTCTGGTAATGTCTTAAAAGTTTGCCTTTTTTAATGGCTTCATTAAAAAAAAACAAAAAAACTTTAAATTATTTTAATGATTTATTTATATCGAAAATATATTCAAAAATCTATATAAAAATATCTTTTAAGCATTTACAGTTAAATGTGATAATTTTACATTGATATGTTTCCTGTTTGTAGTAAACACAGCATAGAAAATGGCAACGATAAATTTAAAATATAAGAAACATTTACATTTAAATAAAGAAAAGTTATATTTATATAATATATATATTAATATATATATTAGCTATTGTATGTTTTAACTTTAAAAAATTAGAGTGTCTCATTACTTGAAATATTTTTACTTTTTTTTTCAAAAATACTTTCAAGAACTTTAAGAATATTCATGTTATTTACCAGTTATACTAAATTAACCATTAACCATTACATGTTTAGTTTTCATTTTATTTGGTTTGTGTTAAAATTAAAGGAAGTATTTATTAACTAATACATTAGTTATACAATAATAATAAATTGTATGGCTTAAACAAAATACATTAAGGCAGTGGCGTAGCTAGAGGGATGCGTGGGTGCGTATCACCCCGAGTGACATCATTTTATCGGTTACACCAAATAGAAAAAATTGCATATTTATTGAGCACACACGGTTTGGTCTAAACTAGATAAAGCGATAATCGATCACACATACATTTTTCACAAATGTATCGAATCCAAATGAGTGCTTTATTAAAAGTTCAAAGTTGATGCGTTAGAAATAATATGACGCGTTGGATAGGTCGGAAAAAAAACTCTTTCATTATTCAAAGCTGATATAAGTGTTCGAAAAACTCACTAAATTAGCTAGATTTATCTAAATTCTGAGAAAATGTGCTTTTCACATATATCAACTATGATATGGTTTGACGATTCAAAGCATAAAAATCTAATCGGTAAAATTTTTTTTTAAAAATTATCATGATTTCTTTTCAAATTTATAGGGTTAAAATTCTAAGTATATAGTATTTTACACAAATTACAATATTTTAATAATTTTTTCTATTTTATTTATTTCAAAAACGTTTTCTTGAATAAAAATTTACTATTAGACTTCGAAACCAAGAAATATTGAAAAATGAATATTTCCCCTGATTCGTCACTAGTACCACCCACCTCTTAAGTTCTGAGCACGTTTGGCACATTCCGACTGCGGGGTTTTACCTGCCACATTTATGTGTTATATTTTGAATAGTGCTCTGACAGTTGTTTTTCGACATGTTGAAGGTAATTATTTTGTTTTTTTTTGTATTGAACACAACAAAATTCAAGCATTTTTAGTGTTCAAGATTATTATGTCAAACAACTTGGCGTGGTAGCCAGCAGCTAAAAAAAGAAAAGATATGTAACTCACTAAAAATCAATACCAAAATACATTGTTCGATATGTCAATCAACCAAAATGATAACAAGGTTCAGGGTTCATCAGACGTTACTCCAACTGCTTTTGATAGTGTTTCTCTCGATACCAGCAGAATACATTCAATAAAGTAAATAGCCGTGAAAACGAAACGATTGAAATAAAAATACAACTAAAAGACATGGATAATTTGGAATGAAAATAAATGTCTGCTGAGAGTGTTAATTTAAACCAAGATAATTTAAATTTAATACTTCATGACAAAAAATATGGAATATTTTATTAGATGCTTCTCTGTAGAAAGTACAAGTTCCAGATCATTTTCGGTCAGAAATTATTTAAATATAGAGCATCTTGTTTCAGAACAAGGAAGGACCATTTAGCGTACTGACAAGACAGGATGCGAAATAAAAAGGAGGCGTACACCACAGAACAATGTTTTTTCAGGAAGATGCCAATTGGTAAGAACTACTTTGGTTGTGGATGTTTGATTCACTCATCAGTCAGAAACTGTACCTTTTTTTGCTGCAGATTGTTTGCTGCTACTGTTACAGAAACAACATTCAAATTTGTTACTGGATTTGATAAGTGGTGGGAAAATTGCCAAACAATACAAAATCATGAAGAATCGGAAGTGCGCCAATGGTGCTTTGAAAATTGGAAAGCATTGGTAGCAGGACTTCGGATGCACAAAACAATTGTTGCCGAAAATATTGCTGCTGCTGTTAAATCAGTAAACGATGAGTTTCATGAATATGTTGCTTCAATTGAAGCTCTTTGTGACCCTCTTGAAATTTAGATACATAAGGTACAGCACAAGGTCTTCAGCATGCTGTCTGTGATTTTACGTTTCTCTACTAGTTTTAACTTTTGGTTCTTTTACTAAGAAAGTTAATCTTTCACTCAGTATCTTCAGACTAAGGCTTAACTCTTGATAAATGGGTATGGGCCTTAATGTTGTGTCTGCACGATAAGCAGAGTCTGCTAAGTCTGTTACTTAGTGGAACATGCTATTGAAAAGACACTTTTAAAATCAGACTAAATAAAACTTTTGGTAAACAGAAGAATAAAGTTTAAGCAAAGAATGGCAGAAGAACAATTAATTGATGTTGGACTCTCTCTACTGGATACAAAAGTTGGGGAAATGCTGGAGTGTATTGATCGCTTTTATTCCGTATCTCCAGACCAGATGGTCAGCAATCAAGGAAGTAGTATATATGTTTCGAAGCTGTTCAACACAGTAATCTAGTATCATTGAAGTGAAGAAGAAATTTTGGTGTCCGTTCAAAAATAAATATTTTTTCTATGCTGAGTTTTCAGAAGAAAAATATTAAAAGAAATATCTAGGATTTGAAGACACATACAGACAGCTGGTATCAAATTTACAAAGTCTTGGACTTATCAGTGCTTGATGTTTTAAAATTTATGGCTGAATCGGACTTCCTAGAATTTCTTCAAATATTCTCTCAAAACCTTAAATTATTTCTTTTCATCTTTCTGTCTGTGGCCTAATGTGAACGGAGTTTTTCAAAACTAAGTCTTTTTAATAAGAACTTTTTACCATCCACCAAGGGGCAGTCAACGCTTTCTGATCTGACTCTGCAATCAATTGAATGTGATACGTGAAAGGATATTGATTTTGATCAAGTGATTGACAGGTTTTCACTATAAGGCCCGGGAAAGGAACATTTTAAATTAAATAAATTTAATGCAAATCTTCGTAAAATTTAAAAGTTTTTAAAATAAATTGACATCATGATGTTTAATGTATGTGCTTCTGTTCTTATCATTTTATACTGCTGACTCATCTTAGGAAGAAGAAATCCACCATGGAAGTTGTTGAAGGGGATGACACCATGCGTTTACCGCACAGAGTAACACCAACCCTAGCTACACCACAGTCAACTAGGGTTAATTTTGCCGTCAGTGATTAGAGGAATTAAAACTTTAATAACAAGGAAATGGTTTGCTTGGGTTTCATTATTTATGAAATGACTTTGGTAAATAGCTGTAAATTTAAAGAATTGTGTCAAAAAAATTAAGGTTAACCTGAAGAAGGAACACAACAAAACAACTGACGCGTCGGCCGGAAGCCTTCGTCCGTGAAAAAACAGAAGAAAAAAAAACAGAATTAAATTAAAATGTAAAAGATAAAACCTAGCCTAGAAGTAGTATTCAAGAGAGCAGAAAATGAATTTGCAACAATTAACTGTTGGCACTTACCCTTTTCAATATCCATACACATGAAGTAATGTCTGAAATCGCAAGGGAAGTCAACCAAATTTAATTCTAAAACAAAACCCACGCAGTCACTTTTGTGATCGTCAAAGTCATCCACCCGGGTCTCGTTTTTGATAGTATCTTTTATTTCAATCCATAAAGTTGGTTTCATGTCGAAAATGTTGGTTATAATCCAAACTGTCGAGCAGCGAATTTAAAAGGTAATACAATATTAAACAAAAAATAAAATAATATTTAAAAATCACCATTAACTTTTTGCACTAACTTTTAAATTTCTTTAAAACAATGTTAAGATTTTTTATGATATAAATAGATTTACATACAAAATAAATTTCATTTAAAAAACGAACACTCAATGTTATTCAAAATAGTTAAATCAATGCATTTGATAACTATTATTATTGTTACTATTTTATGGGGTACGTTTCCACAATTGATACTTCTCTTGAGACTGAGACCTACCGTTCGATTGTTTTGGATTTAAAGCTTCAAAATCTTGTTTCTGTTGTCTTGCTCTCATTACTATTAGAATTGAACAGTATATCTGAAGTAAATGTAGAATGTCATAAAGAACATTTAGTTTTAGAAAAATAAAAGTGATATATAGAAAACTATATAAACATTTGACATCTTTGAACTTTCTCATCAATATATTTTTTTGCCTTTTTTTTTCGTAATTTTTTTTTTTTTTTTTTTTTTTTTTTTTTTTTTTTTTTTTTTTTTTTTTTTTTTTTTTTTTTTTTTAATTTTTATTTCTTTTTTTTTTTTTTTTTTTTTTTTTTTTTTTTTATTTTATTTTTTTATTTTTTTTTTTTTTTTTTTTATTTTTTTTTTTTTTTTTTTTTTTTTTTTTTTTTTTTTTTTTTTTTTTTTTTTTTTTTTTTTTTTTTGAGTGCAATAAATTATTTTTTTTAATTTTAGAAAGTATGATCCACTTTTGGTATTTTTGTTTTTGTATATTTTTTATAATAATTTTTTGGCTTACATGTTAAATGACCAGACATTTTTGGAGTCCTTTACTGTTTGATTGCAGACAGCATTATTATTTGGTATAGATCTTATGCCATTCGAGATGACGATATCAAGTCACTTTGATTTCAATGAGCAACAAAATTATCGATGCAAACTGTTGTCTTATTGTTTGACACATGAAACATCTCATCATTAATTACTCGTTATCTTATAACAGTAAACAGCTCCATGCAAACATAGGAAACACATCCTCTTTATTGTCATCTCAGTAATGGACCACACGTTCTTTGCTATATCTTTTATATATACAACAGCCTAGCGCCAGCACAGTCTGTAAAACCACTAAAGCCTTTGATTGAAGTGGAATATGTCTTTGTTCACTGTATAAACTGAGTAAACCTGCACTGGAACACACAAGCTTACATCGGTTTAACTTACTAAGAAGGTGGTGAGATATGCAAGCAAAGATGTTAGCAGATATAATTGTGGTACATGAATGCAGTTGCCTTTCAAGGAACGGAAATAGAAAACGTATTAACAATGATGAGAAATGCAACTCTGCTTGAAGGCGGGTGTCCTAAGTGGTTGTTTTTACCCCTAACTAGCAAGCTCGTGTAATAGATTGTTTAACGTACCGGCGAGACGTTTCTAGTAACAGTTTAGAATTAAGCACTAGATGAATCTATGGACTAAACAGCACCGGGGAAAACTTCATCGGCTATAACAGTGAAGGGCCCCAATCTGCGTCGGCCGTATCATAGGATCACATTTTGAATCAGGGATTGCGGGAAATGTCTTAGTGATCCAAAGTAGATAATCCAAAGCCTTACTAGGTAAGGTTTAATTTAAAGGAAGGTACCCTTTGCCGTTAAAGGTGTAGACACATGGTTTAAAGAAATGGCGAAACTTCTCGGAAGCTCGGCCACTATTGAAGAAGGGTAAGGTTTACAAATCGGGATCCTGGATATGGGTCCATAAGGATACCAATTGGGTTGGTGACGTAAATTTTATGATAAATATGCCTAATGCTTTTATAAAGACCAAACACATTTATGTAGGCATTTGCATCGCGCAATATACCATTCACATATGGATAGATTTCACCATATGACTCGCAAAATGTACATGTTTACCTATTCAGTGTAAGCAGTACGCTGTTTTGCTGCGTGTAATAAGATAATCAGTTTAAGCTGCATGCTCTTTATCTGCTGGTCAAAATATTTGCTTTTTTTATCAACACACTTTTGTAAGATTTAAAGTGCAAACAAAGTTCAATGCTTTTCTTAAAATTAGAGGCATTTCACTTTGGCCAAACACTTTATATATTGCGGCACACCATATAGTCGTGTAACTCCAGTTCGTCGAGGAACACCATTTAGTCATGGCACACCAGTTAGTCATGGAAAACCAGTTAATCAAGCATTCAATTAAGTCGCGACACAGCAGTAAATCGAGGTGAACCAGTTGGTCGCGACATCCACGTTTTTCGCGGGACCCAAGCTAGCCGCCGAAGACCAGTTGGTCTCGCCAACCCAGTTAGCCACGGCACACAAGTTAGTCATAGCACACTAGTTAGTCGCGGCACACCAGTTTGTTGTGGCACACCCGTTGCGAAACTCCCCATTTGCGATACTTAATTCTGTGCATGATTTACTATAAGAGCTTATTAGGGTTACAGGTTATCTGAATGGATACTTAGAATTGGATTAAGGAAATAATTATTTTAAAAGCCAAATACAACACGGCAGCAACCATCAATTATAACTTTTTTGAACAACGCCCTGCTAAAAGGTTGAGATATCAGTCAGTGAAGTGTGATGTGATTTAAAAGACGAGTTTCTCGACCCTCTACATTACCTTTAACTGTTAAACTCAACAGATATTCCATCTAATCATCTCTGTCTAAAAGTGTACTCAAACCAATATAAGATTCCGAAATTGGTTGGATGCTATTCTCGTTGAGATCCATGTACCCTGTGGGATCCCGTTCCCCAGTGGGATCCCATTTAAATCTTAATTCCGTTATATGTGGGATCTATTTCTCTTTTGGGGACCGTTCCGCGGGGGAATATCGTTCCTCCGATGGATCCAATTCCTTTTAAGGTCCATTTTATGTTGGGAACTATTATCCGATAGCGATCCCAAAGTATTCAAATTCCCGATTGAATCCCCAGTGCCGTGTAATCTCTTTAACTCTTAGATCCCAAACCCAACGCACAGAACGCACGACGTGAGGCGATATGAATTGACAACTTTTGATTGTGCATTATATCGCCAATAAACAACGGTATTTTTCATTAAAAGAGTCGTAATGATTATGTTTTGTTAATTTTACTGATATACTGTACCTATTTGAATTTAGACGTATATATTTATTAAGTACATTACCCCATGTCATAATGTCGAATGTCAAAATTCAGTGGTCCTTAAAGAGGCCATGTCACCCGGGCCCCTAAATCCCTAGCTACGCCATTGAATGCACTACTACAACTATAGTACATTTAAGTTAAAAGGGGGCCTCAGCGAGGGCCCCTTTCATAATTATACCGCATCAGTTTTACCAAAAAATTATTTTTCAGTGGATATTAAATTTAATTTAGAATGTTTGAGAAATTTCTATAGTTTCCAATGTATTTATATAATGGGAGCTTGCCACTGGATACAACCAAGATCGTAATACCATTTTACCAGGATCGGGATCCTCTACTCATATTAGTAGGATTTGAATACCAACGGGATCAAGAACCCAACAGGAACATGAACCCACAGGGATCGGGATTTCCTGTCGGAAAACCACGTCCTACTGTAATCGGGATCCCACCGGAATCGAGATCCAAACTTAGATTAGAAATCCATTGGATTACTAATGTAATCGGGATCTAAATGGGATCACGATCCCATCGGGATTGCAATCGGGGTTCTTGGAAACATTCCGAAAACGATTGATAATAATTTTTCTAAAACTTTCTTTTCCAAATGGGATCCCGATCCCAAAAAGATCACCATATAACGTAAGTGTTACTGAAAAACAGGGAATAGATAATTTACATAATAATATGAGCATAAAAATTGGGTTAAACTAGAGACAAACATTATAAATAGAGTTACCTCATCACGGTGCAATTTTATTTTACCAGTTTCAAATACAAAACATCCACCCTCATGAAACTCTTTACCCTTATCATCACATGTCGCAGATGTATCTATATGTGCAAAAAAGATAGTTGTATAATCAGGACGGGACAAACTGTGATATATCATGGGGATATCAGGTAATTCTGTTGTAGCGCAAAATTTGTATTTAGAGGGATAAAATATAATCAGGTTAGTTAAAAGAAATAACTAACAATTAAACTAAACTAAGTATCGGAAAAACTTATTCAGCGAACACAAAAAACAGCAAAACATTCTAAAATTTAAAAAAAAAAAAACATAATTCCGCTTCAATTTAGTAACTAGGAGTGGAGAACGGGAAAGGGAATTTTCATCAAAACATAAGTAGGTGAGAAAGCTATTACAGGCAAAATGTGATGGATGAGAATAAAAATAAGTCAACTACAAATATTTGAAAAAAGTAGGTGGATGGTGAACATGTTTAACAAGTGAATGATGACAGAAATTCACATCATGTGGGTCAAGATCTCGTAAGTCTGAATAGGTTTGTTTTCAAAATGTGCGTGGCTGGCGCCTTTTTCATCACCGCCATTGCTTCTGGTACACACACGTAAGGTCCCCGTTTTATAAAAAAAAAAAAACAATATTACTTATATTTGGTCAACCATAACCTAAAACTATTTTAAATGTCGTGATTTACTTTTGAAAAAAATAGTTCTCCCTTCATCGTAAGTAATCGCAAATTTCAATTTGACTGTCTGTTTAGGTTTGCATTTCGGCAATTTAATCGTCACAAAATTTGACATTTCAATTGATATATAGTTATATTTATTATTCCCCTCAAAACAATTGTTAAAAATTATATTTAATGGCTTCCCCTTCCCAAGAAAGAACATGATCTCCGTTTCCTCCAAAAATCTTCAAAATGCCAACCTCATCGGTGTCCTTCTGGTTGGTAAGCAATAATTAATCTTCAAATGCATAATCAAAACACAGGGCTACCTTAGGGTCCTTTAGTAAAAATAAACAGCTGACGGGGTAGCATTCAATTTTTTACATTTCAATTCAATATTTGGCTTTATTATTGCAAAAGTGGTAACGTGTGTGATATGTTAGTTTCATTTAATCAAATATTAAATCCAAACAATATAACATTATATAATATAAAATAACATTTTTGCTTTGATTTTAAAACAAAATAGTTTTATGTCTAATGCTATATGTAATGTCATTTACATTATATATTTAAAGAAAAGCTTACCGTTATTGCTAGCCATACAGAAGTAATAGACTGGGAAAATACAGTGTCTGTGTGTATGAATCTCTGGTAAGTTATTGTAATACACCTCAAAACAGTTTTCACTTAAATGTGGGGAGCCATTTTTATACATAAGTTCATATGTACTTGGAAGCGATTCATTTGTAGCAATCCATGAGTACTTTTCCTTTGGCATAATATCACTTGCTCCTAACCAAACTGGGAATACATTGATGACACAGTTCATAATATGTAACATACTTCCAATGGTGTCTTTACTCTATCAGTTTTGATATGGTTATATATGTGTTTAAAAAAACATTTATTTGATACAAATTCTGAAAACAATAAAAGAAAACGAATCAAATCATTATAGATGGTAAATCATCGCATCTCGCGATACTAAGGACCTGGATGAAAGACACAATGCGTATTTAAAATAATAAGACTTAAATGTAAACAGTTTTGACGTTGACAATTGGGCAGGTTTGACGTTGACAATAAGGTGGGAAAAAATGTGATCCCAAAATAGGACTTTTACTTTTAAAAATAGACATATCACGCGATGTTATCGACATTTCAATGGCAGGAATTTGGTGATCATTTTTAATTCTTTTGCGAAGGCTCATCACAATTCCTAATTTAAAAGACGTATCAATGATGTTTACGTTTCAAAATCATTAAAAGTTTTAAGAAGTCGTTTTCTGTTAAATGTTATACGCCTACCCTACCTCTTTTCGAGCCCCCAAGCTATATTTTTGTTCTCCAAACATTACATTAAAATACGAAATCTAAATGATAACTTTATAAAACATTATTGTCACTAAACGAGTTCATTGGCAGATGATTTTAACGCTAGAGAAATACGTATAATGTCTTATGGTTAAATATTGGGCTGCTCTAACTTTTTTCGTACCACTATTTTTTTTTTTCTCTCTAAAAATTGTGAAAACGTAATGTTAAATTTACCCAAAAAAAACCCTCTAAATACCATTTAAATATATTTTATATTATTGGAATTTAATATACTGATCTCTTCATTAGAAATTTAACCAAACGTGTGCCTTTGTTTTTGACAATATTATAGGAAAATCGTAAAACTAATAATTATTTTTTATAAAGAAGCATTTCTTAACCGCTGTAACAGTCTTGAATTTTTTAACATAAATTTAACAAATATCATAACTTTAAACGCCCTCTTTACATTTCGGAAAGTATAAAAAATAAAAATAAATGTATGTTCATTTTTTTAAAAGAAAATCTTAACACATTTATATTTTCAAAATTAGATTTTCAATTTTGTAAAATGATTGGGTTTTGATTTTTTATGGGCATACTTACGTAAAGGTACAGTTGTTTGTATTTTTAACTCCACTGATTTTTGTATTTGTTAACATGTGTTTTTTTAGTAAAAAAGAATGCAACATCTCTTTATCACAACTGTACTATATTTGCATTCAATTATATTTTCATCCTACCCTTGACATATATGTATTTAAGAGACTTGATTTTTTAAAAATGCATTCAAAATACTTTTTTCTAAGGCGTAATTTATGCTGCCTTGGGCAAAGTAACGTAGCGTACCGACCTCCCCCCTCCCCCCAAATTAAATCAACGTACCAACACTCCGAGTTTAATAAACATATTTTTGAAGAAAATAATCCCCTTTATTGAAGCCACCTACGTACACGAACATATATTTGTTGCACTTTATATGGTGTGTTTTTATTTGTATAGGTGATAAGTACATTGATGAATGCTATTTGGTTATGGAGTATAGCTGCTCTGATAGACTTCAACGTCATTTTGATATTAAAAGTACATTTCAAGTTTACGTTTTTATTATTAAGTATTATTTTTGAATAAATAAACAGTCAAAACAAATTTAATGTTAAAAATACAGATTAAAAACTGTTTGTGTTTGATTAACAATTTTAAAAGCAATCAGTTATATTGATTAATTATACTTTTAAGAAGGTGAATATACATTATCAGTTTTGTCACGCCTGGTTATTAAATGAAAGATATTTAGAGATTTTGCTAAATAAGCAATTTGCGCCATGACGTCATTTATATGTTTATTTAATTCAAACTAATTTAAATATCATTTCGTAATTTTAACAACATACTAAAAACGCACGAAACGAAAGATGTTTTTGTCTTCTGATCAAAGTGATTACGATGTAATCTTTAGATCATAATTTTTTTTTAAATTTAAATTTGTTATCATCAATTTCAATTTCGGATAAAATGCTTAAAATAGTTCATTGTCTGTTATTATCAATGTATTTGCAATTTATAGTACTTAAATATTTCCTTTTTAAAAAATCTAATATATTTTATTATTTGCACATTTCTGTAAAAATGAAGGCAAATCGCTATTATTGTTTTAAAGAATCCGAATGTTTGGGAATCTCTTCGTTTCTTAGGCGTTATGGCCAGCCTAGCTTATTATTATATACATGTTCAGATTAAATTAAATGAGAGCACTATTTTGTGTAATAGAAATCAATACATTTTAATGGATTATAGAGATCATTACTTTATTGTCTTTAATTATTGTCTTTATTTCAAATGAAAAACTATTTAATTGTTTTATGTTAATATTATTTTACTGCTTTTTATCTAGATAAAACTCACCACTTGTTATGTGATACTTTTCAATTTCTGAACTAAGCACTTGTAAAAGATCTCTCGAGTTCAGAGCGGCTAAGATATACCCTTGTTTCTCACAGGAGTCCTGTTTCCAAAGAAAATTAATTATGTTAATTCAGAAACCTGAATACATTGGAACTGTATTGCGTATATTTGTGGTACGGCTAAATGTATCTGTGTATAGACATACATATTATGTTTAATAAACAAACATAGTGTATAAAACATTAAACACACTCAAACTATACATCAATATAATGAACATTTGTTTTTTTGTATTTGGTTTATTTATAAATTTACAAATTCAACGACTGAATACATTCTCAAGATATTACTACTTTTTCGTAACCAATTTCTATTGATGGAATGCTTTGATAACAAAGCTGTACATTGTTGTTTGTTCGAATTTTCAAGAATTCCAGGCAAAATTTCAAAGCTACGACGCTGATAAACTGTATCACTTTTTTGGTGCACACATAGAAGAATTTTCATAGAAAATACACTGGCGTAGATTGAAATCTTGAAAGATGTTTTTATATATTTTTTTTAATTAATAAATGATGACCACGTAATATTTTTTCTTTCTAAGACATTTGTAATGATGCATTTAAAAAAGGGGTGTTAACCTTATTTAATGCCATTTAAATAAGGATCATGTTTACATCACAGTGTCAGTTAAATTAGGATCACGTTTACATCATATACTGTAAGTTAAATTAGGATAGTGTTTACATCATAAGTTATCAAATAAATAATGTTCAAGTTAGTGTTATATGACTAATCATCACGTTTACATCACTTAGTACCTAATAAATCATGATCACGTTTGAATCACATAGTGCCTCATAAATCATGTTAACGGTTGAAAGGTTTGTTTTTATTCATTTATTGTTTTGACTAAAAGGATATATCTTTTGCATGGAAATTATTGTGAATTTAGATATTTTTATTCACACTTGTATCATTATGTGAATAAAGTAGTACAATTAAAGAAATGGGGAAAAGTGAAAGGACACATCGAAAGAGAATGCTCAAACAATACACGTTTTATTCAACGCAAGAGACGTCTCACTTCACCTGACATACTGAGGCCCATACAGGAAAAGTATGAGTTGCGCTTATACAGAGGGAAGTGTGCGTTGTGGTTATCAAGACATCGACAGTGCATTCCCCCAGTTTGATTGTTATCACTTGGAATGTACTTGAATTTGATAATCATACGTACTGGATAGGCTTCATTTGAAATGGTTGTCCTTCGCTACACTTGATTTTGATCAGATTCTTTGTTCTTTAATTTGTTAAAATTAATTATTGTAAGTTCACCATTTGAAATTGTAGACTTATGAGAATAAATCTTGGCTACAATTGTCGATATCTTTAAGAATTCCCCAGTAATTCTAACTGGTCAAAAGAGTTCACTGCTGACCATGTTGTTAACATCTGTGTGGTTGTTCCATTATGATTCTTGGAATTAATAAATCCGCTCTTAAATAGCTGTCTTTCAATTTCCAAGGTTTGGCTTTGGTAGTGACTAATGAAAATGTACGATATGTGACTTACGTTTAACTTCTTCTGGCACATGTAGGCGGGATTTCTTTAGAAATCTTCTGTCACAGTTTCAAACGATCATAGGGTGATTAGGTTAATTGTAGTTATTGCTTTCATTATTTATTCACATTATCTGACGTCTATGAATTATCAATCCAATCACGATAGCCAAACCTCAAAGACTTTGCATCACTTTGTAATAACTAAATATTGTACACCACATGAAATAATATCTCCATAAATCAGAGCAAATATAAATGTCATAACTTGTATGTGTTAAATAAACATTAAGATGTTGTTTTATACAAAAGTAATAATGGCAAGTGCTAAGAAAGAAAAAAAAATCCTCAAAGGGGATTCTTTCGGCGGTCTTCTTACATATCTTACAACTCTCTTCTTCAATTCCTGTTCCTTCTTCTTTAAACACAATACATTCTTTCGAAGCAACATAAATATCTAAATATTTGCTCTGTGACAGAATACACTGAACGTTATTAGATCGACTAAAAACGTCAAATAATTCCTCACTTTAGAAAAATGTTGAAACAATCATAGTTGCAATGCTGAGAATAAAATATATACGCACACCATCAATAACTTTTGCTAAAGTTAGTTTTAAAATTCCATTATCAAATCTAGTATGTCTACTCACATCAAATTTATCATGCTCAATCTCTGTCTACTTTTTAAACATGACTTTTCCTTCCGCCACAAAAGCTAGCCCACTTTTCTCGTGTTATTTATTCTTCACTCTTAAATCACTACACCTTTGTGCCGTGAGAAAAAAAATTTAGTGTCGTGTGAAAAATCATTGTCATATGCATGGGTTACAGATACATTGCGCCTAAATTTTACCAATCCTTATTATACTGTACGTTAATTCTGCAGTCAAATGTTGATGGCTGTACGAATATGTTTTAGCTTTCTAATGTCAAGGATAATATAGAGGAAATATAATACTTTATAATAATGAAAAAAGAAGAAGAAAAATTTGAAGATGATGTTGACAAGAAACATTTCACAAACTACTCTTGATATCTAAAAAATCCCTTTGAGGAATGTTCTTCACAAATTGAAATATTGAAAGCATCAAAACTCAAAATTTTTGAAACAAAATATATGAGCGCATTTTAGCAAGAAATGTACCTTACTTGCCACTGAACAATTTATGTGCATTATAAACAGAAGTGATCAATTTTCGCCAACATTTTTATTCGAAACATTATAAAAAAGCTAGTCGACAAGCGACGCAGCATACGTCACAGAATTGCTCATAGATGAGTGAAGACTTCATGAAAGACAAAGTTTGTCCAATGGGGTGGGTTTGAGGCTACAACTGTGATTGCGTGAAAGATGGAACTCTGGAGAGAGCTACACACAACTTTCCACGAATGAAGACCGGTTTTGTTAGATAGAGGCATTTCTTTTTGAAAGTTTGTCCCTGTGCCTTATTAATTGTCATTGCAAAGACTAATCTAAGAGGAAGTTGTACCCCGTGTAAAAGTAAAAGGTACATTTGGATCTGATTGTGTGAGGGAAATCCTGGAAATAAGGACACGTTGTGCGGTAGCAGCTGTAATAATTCGACACTCTAGCACATTGCGGTAATTGTTGGTAACATTCAGTCTAGTGCCACTACAGAGACCTCTTGCTGGCATGACATTTATGAGCAACATGACAATAGAACCAATTTTAATTTTGAGTTGATTCGGAGGCATGCCAGTTGGAGTAAGACCGCTATGAAATTCTTCTAGGAATGACAGTTGATCTGCGGGATAGTCTGTGACGATGGAGTCAACACTGGTGAAAGTTACGTCATCGGTAGGGCTAAGTTTTAAGACGACTTCATTAAGATGTAGGGAGTATTCGTTGGTGACGCTTTATATAGCTCGCGTACTGAGTTGTTTCGGAGTAACAGTTGAGAAGTCAATGTCACCATATAGTTGTTGAACGGGATTATAATTAACAGCAAAACAGTATAAAGGAAATTTAACAAATTTTCCATTTTTCCGCCTCCTACTTCAAGAAGCCATTTGGCGTAATCTTGTTCGTGAGGACAGCTCTCATATTTGTTGTCAGTGTAAGGCAATGCATGTTACGCTACAAAGGATGTTTGTTAATTTAACTGGCAACAGTAAATGCACCAGAGCCACGCATAATTACGGGGACGATTAGTGGGAAATCCCCACCCAATAGTATTGAATTGCCTCCAAATGGCTGCGTGTCACCCGTGTGGTTACGTAATAACCTGCCAACTGCCTGAAATGCGTATGCATGTGTCATTGGGGCCTCATCCCATATTATCACTTTGTATTTCAGAAGATGTTGAGCGATGAGTGACGTAGGTTTGATGTTGCAAGTGGAAGTCGTGGTAAGCTTCAACGGTATTTTGAAATGGAATGTGCAGGACGTCCACTTGGTAACAATGTTGCAGCTATTCCTGTCGATGCTACGGTTGTAGGAATGTCTCCCCCACCTCTGATGGTATGAATTAGGGTTTTGTACACGAATATTTTGCCTGTTCCTGCAAGATCATCTAAGAAGAAGCATGTTTGTCGCGGATTGTAATGTTTGTATGCAGCGTATAAAACAGTGTCAACAGCGTATTTTTGTTATGTGTTGAGTTTGGTGTAGTTTTCCGTAGAGTTAGGCTGTTCAGCATAAGCGTCGAAGCTAGTTGATAAATGACACAATGGAAGAATGTCAATGGCATGTACTTGTAATTTATGGAGCCTCAGGCCTCATGTGGTTGCAGTATGTCATTCATTTCCGCGAGAGCATACATATAAGCGGTGTGTGTTAAATGTTTAGTGAGAAGGTCCTCAGAAAGGGAGTAGTTGTGTGTGTCCCAAAGGCGTGGAACGTCATGTGGATCGTTGAAGACACAGACGATAATGAAAAGTGGTCGCAAGAAGGATGGCATTTAAATTTGGGATGCCTCTGTAAGAGTATCATGCCATATCTTTTCGTCTTTAAGTAGACCAACTTGTTGGCATTCTTCTCTGAGAGTGCCATTGACCGTTCTCAGATGATGGAAACTTGTGACGCCAACACGACCTTTTAAGGAGAAGGCTGCGGTAATAACTTTCGCTGTCGTTAACGGCACCATTCTATCGATCACTTTTGCACCTACTCTGATTACCTTTTTCCATTTTTAACAGGATTGATAAAATTGAAATTTTAGGGAACATCATTGTAATGTACCTTCGCAGCTTCGGTATCTGTATTTTTGAGTTTAAATCATGCTATTAGCTTAGTGTTTTTTGTTGGATTATTTTTGTAGCGCTTGTTCTTCATAACCTTCCCGAAAGAAGATGACTTTTGTTGCTCTGGCAATTAAACAGTAATCATGTAATAACGTGAGATATTTGGGAAAGACTGTGCTCTTTCAAACGCTTCACAGCTTCTGGAGCACTCACGTAACTATGTTCCAGGAAATTCAGTATTTCTTCATTTTGGAAAGCACCTTCGCCAATCTTCTTGTGACGGTCATTTGGTGCAGCGTCGTGTCCTTTGTAGACATTCTTAGATAGATACTTGGTACATTGAATTGACGCGCAAAATTCACGTTAATATGAGCATTAAATTTCTGTGAACAATCCAATGGTTGTCGTCATCCTACTTGCCAACAATGACAACGACGGTAGACGGGCTATCCCTTGTTGTTTTTTGTTTTTTTTTGAGTCTCGGAGTTGAAGACCTTTGGGAATTTTTTGGTACACGTTCCGTCTTTCACGGAAGGCGACTTGGCGTTGAGCGCACCACATAGACCATGCAACAGGCATTTTGTGGCATTTGAAAAATTATAGGGTGTATTTTGGGATTTGGAAGCTCAGCGCAGACATATTTGTCTGTATCATTTTGGACCTTTATTTTTATTGCAAATCAAGTATAATTAACAGATGGCAATGAGGTAATCCTCTTTTTTTTTTTTAATCAATGACGAAGATGTAAGCGATAGCATTGCCAAATATATTCATCTGCAGAATATCAGGTAGGAAATCTTGCAGTTTGATATGGAAGACGCGAGCAACGATATCAGGTCTCTGTTCCGGTCGCTCATTATTAGAAATGGCATTAGAGATTTCCGGCACAAGAGGATTGCAGGTGAAGGCTATAAATAAGTCAGGAATTCCAGATTTGCGGACAATTATCATTGCTTCTATGTAGTTCTGATGCATATGCCTTGGACTGCCTGGAAAGGATGAGGGAAGAATTATAAATTGTCCAGGGTGGACATTATGATCTTGTGCTTTCGCTGCGACAGCATCGAGCAGGCCCACGTATTGCTCGAGACGCAAATCTTTTTGATGGCAGCGCATGTAAACACGCGCCCTCTAATCTGACATATGGGTGGACGATGTATTGCTGAAAGAGTTTGCCACTGGAATGCAACACGCTAAATGAAGATCTCATGGCAAGTCTGTAAGCATAGAATTGGAGCTGAGTGACTCATGTTTTTTTTCGGTGTTCTCTTTTCCTCAAAATGGGTCAATTGTATGTGCCAGCTTTGGTCTCCGAAAAGGAATAGCAGTCGATTAACCATAGGGTCACAGTTCATATTGATTACGGAGGTGCGTTTGCAACCATTTCACCTTTGGTATATGCAAATGTCGCGCTCTGCAGGTGGTGGCCATTCTTTCCCTATAAAGATAGCAGCAACATCAGTTTGACAGGACAGGGCATTATACCTTATCATATCCAGAGTAGGACTTTCCATAAATACCATTCGTACATCAGCAACAGAGTTACTGTGAGTGAGGATGTCATGCATTTCATTTAAGACTTCGCAAAGGGATTAACCTGTCGTATCATTTTGTCTAGCTGCAGCAACAAAATGTCACTGCAAGAGATTTTACAATCCTTTTGCAAACGTATAGTGGTAGCCTCAGAAGAATCAAGGATATACGAAGATATCCTGGTGATGTGTTAGGATTGGTATATAAGGGAGAGACTTGATAAAAAACCTGACCTTGTGTTCTGAAAGCATTATGTCCATGGCCAGATGGTTGAGCGATGTGGGCGCCCATTGAAGCGAAAGCTAAAGCAGAGTTGTATTTACCGATTCAGTAATTATTCAGTAATTTTGGGAGAGCGTGCTCTTGGCAGTCAAGAGGTTTAATAATGAAATAGGAGGTTGGGGGAGCGAAGGCAAAGACGCTTTTCCATTATGACAAAACTTCATGCAATGTCCTTTTTTGTTTACTTCTTATGGCCAATGAAGAGCTTTGCAATAGGGCAAAATGTAGTGTAGGTAGACCAATGTTATGTTCCTTGCCGGGAATGGTGGTATCTTCTTTAACGGCAGCGGAATCCGTTCTTTCAGTGGAGAGTGTTGTTAAATTTGCGTTGAGAGCTCTCTGACGTTGGAAGGTTTTGGAACAAATGGTGCATTGAAATTCCTTTGGGGAATCCGTTGGTTCAGTGGAGTGTGTAAGCAAATGTGCCTTGAGATATGTCTGCAGTCGGAATGTTTTAGAACAAATGTTGCATTGACATTTTTCAATGGAGTGTGTAGGTAAATTTGACTTGAGATATCTCTGAGGTCGGAATGTTTTAGAAAATATGTTGCATTGAAATTCATCTTCGGAATCCGTTCGTTCTTTGCAGTGTGTTTTGAACTGCGATTTTACATGTTTTTCAGGAAGATGATAGTGGCAAGGTGACGTCATATCACAGTGGTCAGTTGGCTGTCAAATGTGTGTGGACATACACGCATTGTCAATAGATGCAAACGGAAAGTAATTACGAGTGAGAGGTAAGAGGACTTCGTAATGGCCATGAACGGAAGGACCGTTAAGAGCAGGGATAAAGACAAATGATGGGATTGTAAACTCGGGGACAGTTATAAGGACGTTCTCGGAACAAATGATGAAATGTGGTGGAAAGTATTTCGGACATCGCGACAATGTCTGCCTCGCCACCATAGACTGTGGAAGTATTCCTGTACTGAGCGTATTGTTGAGGAGAGTGTATGACTACGTTTCCGTCACTGAGAACAACGGAGAGCACGTCACCGAAGTTATCCCAATGTTGCGAAACAAAGTTTACAGCTATTTTGCAAAGAGGAAGAGCAACAGTTTCGTCAATGATCTTTCTCCAGAAATATACGACCGATAGAAACAAACAGTTACCTGAAGCAGGATTTGGAAAAACAGTGAATGAAGTGTTGTTTCCATGAAATACATGCGAAGCGGTGGCCATGTTTGCAAAGAAAGGGGGAAAGCAGGAGGGGGGGTCGGTAGCGCCACCGCAGTGCACACGTTAAATTTATTCACCCACAACTAATATATTATTTCAATAAAATATCTTTATTACACAACAAGCTACATCTTAAACTGCCATTACTCACAAGACCACACTACACAATAATAGGACGTCATATGCCTTTTCGCTTCATACGTCACAAAATATCAAACATTTAATAAAAATATCTTCCGATCTAGTAAAGTTACTAGAGAAAACATGAACTCAAGTAACGAAAATTTAAGAATACCAATATTTGCTACACACTTCCCTCATGATAATAATAATAATAATAATAATAATCAGTGGTGTCTTATAGCGCGGTACCCCAGCCTAGGGCTGGGCTCTCCGCGCTGTACATAAAAATATTATTAAAAGAGACATCATCATGACATTAAAATCAAATACTATATTGAATTAAAGAAGAGCATAAACCCCAGGACTTTACAAGGCAATCCATGGACGGCAGCCAACAAGATCATTTATCGGTCAGGGGAGGGGAATCATTTAGGGTAGTAGAGTTTAAAGAGATGTGTTTTGAGTGCAGTTTTTGAAGGCCTGGGTGGTGGGTATATTGCGGATGTGTAGTGGCAAAGAATTCCATTGTTTTGGGGCGCACATGATACGTCACTGCACACTTTTTATTTCCCGCCCTTGAACTTTATTAATATTCTCATGTATTAACCACTTTTAAACCGAATATATTTTACACAATAATAAAATAAAGACGATTTCATTTCCGAAAAGAAAATATTACTCACTAAACACAATGGCGTTATTAAATAAAATAATTAGATCATTTAGCGTAGTTATCGGGAATTATATTTTGCGAGGAAGTGAACACATTATTTAACCACACTCTGGCGCATTTATATCTAGCCTGCGTGGCGGTGGTGGTGTTTGGCCTTTGCTGGCGAATTATAGATACAGATTGTTTGAAGGAACGTGCTATTTAAGAAATTATCCAATAATGTAATGGTAACTTAACCTACACGAAGGAGAAGAACGTCAATTGGGGAACTTCAAATTTTATGTTCATATATTTACTGTCGATTTAGGTGTGTTTAATCTTTATTTCAGGTTTTTCAGATTTATATGGCAATGAAAAATAATATTTTTATTACAAATGACTTATTATTTCAACTCATTTTTTCTTTCATTCTGTTTGTGCTTAAATTAGTTTTTTTTTTTTTTGTTTTTTTTAAATAGCACACTATTTAAAATAAAATAACATTGATTTACCAGTAACACAATTTATAGATAACTGTTTGATAAACCAAACCTTTTGTCGCTGAGAAACTGGACTGACAACGACTAAACGCCTCTAAGCCAGAGTCCCACACCACCGAGGCGACTCGGCGGTGTCACATGGCGTTTGACTCTTCATGGCGTGCCAGACTAGTAGGGAGGCTCACCTTCCGAAGCTAAAAACCCCGACCACCTGCATGACTTCTAGCGCAACGGAAGTAACGCAATAACACGATTACTCGTTGCCGTTAAGGGATATCAGGTGTGGATGGCGGTTAAAAACCCATAACGATGATTTTAGCTACGCGGCCCTGAGAAAGTCACTTGTAGGCGACCGTTTCGTCCAAGCTTTTGTCCTGACCGGACAACTCCCTTGACGGTGGGGAGGGGGGTAATGCAAAAACATTTCTCCCGAGAGGAAGCACAGTTGTTTAGGGAAAGGTGATTGGATCGCGAACGCTTTAAACGCATCGTTTTCAGTCAACCTCCACGTCAGTTGGGAGATTCCCAACGTGCTTCCGCAACCATTGGTGGCGGCGAGTCCCAGCCTCTGGTCCGTGTGGAGGTGTGGCCGGGTAAGAAGGTTTTAAGAGCTCGAGCTCAACGACCCACCGACACCATATCCAATGTGACGTCGTTGAGACAATAGCGTGGTCACAACGGAAGATTAACGCTCTACTTTGGCTTCATGTGAGTGAACCCATTAAGCATCAAATTATGTAACAGTCTTACCGCTTAATGAAAGTTTCTGCACGTGAATATATTAAAGAACATATTTCCAAAGATATATCATCCTTAAAGAGGCTGCGGTCAACATTACAGTCTTTACTGAGAGTTTGCAGTGAATGTACATAAAAAAGAAGTCAAACGGAGTGCCTTCTTTTGAAGCCATAGCACCTAAATTATGGGACAGTTTGCCTACGTCTTTGAGGGAAATTAGAAATGATAAAAACGTTTTTAAATGACATTTAAAGAAATTTTCTTTAAATAGAGTTGTGTTGTTGTTTTTTTTTAAATTAGGGCACACTAAGCTGGCTTGAATAGCATGGACACGAGCACTAAACAGGTAATTAATAACAATCACTTTAATTTTTCAGCCTAGTTGTATTTTTATGGCTTACATAAGGAAACGTTAAATGGTACACGACGTCACAAAAGAGTGGATATTATGAGTTATGTGTCCTTAGTCATTTGAAAATGTTTAATATACAGCACGTGTACTACTTTTGGTAAAGATCCATCGATTCATACAGCAGTATCATTGATAATGTAATTTATATAGTTTATATAGCTAATAGAGGAACAAAACATTATTCTAGAACCTCTTGGCGCAATAAAAAAAAAATTAAAGTTAAAATGATCCAGTCTTTTCTTCTGGATGCGTGTCAAATTAAATCCAGATCCAACAATCCATTTAGAACTTAATGCGGAAAAATGCTAAACATAGCCATAAAGGATAACATTATACTGTATATTAAGATGATATTAAAATGCAATGAACAGTTATAATTGTTTTTTGTTTTTTTTATATTTACCTTAGCTTCGTGCCACGTAACTGCTGTACGATTTAAAACAAAGCATCTGCCATCTAGAATAAATCTGTCTTCACCTTCACAAAAATATCTACAGCTAACTGAAATTTAATATATATATATATATTGTTTAAATAAAAACAATAATTATTTTAAAATTGAAATTCTGTTTACTTATTTGATTGTTTATTTACTTAAAAAACTTATTTTAATCTATTCTTAACCCCATATGCCTTCTTCTAATTGACACTATTTGAATACAAGAAAAAAGTTTTTAAAATTATAGTAATGAAAAAATACTTGTATCAATTTAGAAACTTGTTTAGAAACTTTAGGAGAACTCATGAGCTTACCTTTGTTTGACATACCTATTAATTTTTACTCAATTATTTTAATTTAAATCTTCGCAACAAAACTTTTAAAACATGGACATGTATCCCATTCAAAGAATGTGCTTTATGAGAGTAACTTCTGGCAGCACTCTAAAAACATATGGGTTTTTTTGGTTTTTTTAAAAAATATAATGGTCATTGAAAATAGCTAGTTCCTTTGTATTGTCCAGAAATATCAATTGATCAGTATAGTGAAGTTTGTCACGATAAACAATTGACGAATTAATCGTCTATATTTCTTATTAAAATATATTTTTTCTCTACATTTTCAGTTTTTGTTTTTTGTTAAGACAAGCCATTATTTCACAAGGTGTGTTATTCAACTTTATTATCTTACCTTCTTTGATCCTGAAAATGATATTTTTTTCGATGAAACAGAAGAAAATCCAGTAGATTATTTTTATGTTCATCTTGTCTTGACTTTTAAAATCCCTGCACACGATGTTGTTGTTTTTTTTTTACAATTTTTTGCTGAAAAACATTTTAAAATTTCAAAAATAAAACGTGCATATTCTCTTAGTATTAATTGTTTTCATATATCAGTAAATTTAAAGGAAATAATGTTAACACAAAAATAAACTTGAAAATTTTGTATAATGAAAAACTCACATAATTTAAATTGGATCATTTGGCTTCCCAAAAAAAAGCTTTTTAAAATTGTTTTCTTTTCTCGCAAAGGATTATTTATTAGCAAGAAATAGCCACCCTTGCTAATGGTTGCTCGTCTACGCGGTTCAGCAGACTATAAGACATTTAAATGTAACTAAGGAGATGGCGCCATCACCAGGGCCCAATTGTTTCCATAGACCATGGGCTTAGGAGGTGCAAATCCTAGACCTTAGTGTGTTGTTGCTTTGTCATTTATCTTCATAATAAATATTCGCTCTCACAGCTTAGAATGTAAAGATAAAGAACAACAGTAGATATGATTCACTAGCTTTAAGACTTTTTACGAATGACGGAGCTTTGATGTTTAAATATGTATATGCCCCGAAATTACATCAATTTGCATTCAAAGTGTGTGTGTGTGTGGGGGGGGGGGGGGGGGGTTACATCTTCTTGGCAAGACTAATACGGCAGGAGGCTTTATCGCTAACTCTCTGAACTTGGGTTATTTGAATCAGAATACATAAATGTATCTATGTAAGAGGTCTGCTTCTCTACAAATATCATAATTATGTTGAACAACGAGCATGCTACCAAACTACTTTATACGGGACATAGCATGCGTTCCCGTGCTGATCGGACGCTAATTTTAACAGACGTCGAGTCTAAAAAACACGGTCTGCTTGTGGCGAGGTTTAAAATGTTCTCCTACAAATCCTGTTAGAAGTATCAAATACACGAAAAATGCAAGATTTTAAAAGCGACATTAGCATTCTATAGAGCAATATAGAAGAGTCTCGATACAAAAGTAAAAATCAATCTCGATCTGGTCAATGTTTTTTCTGGAGAAATCGATGTCACCTATGAGTAGTGGAGAAGCAATATTCTTGACCAAGCCAAAAAGACAATCCCAATAATAAATTTGTTGCACAACTTACAATCCTATAGGAATAAGAATCTAAATGAGAATGTTAAGCTAAGAACAAATGTGTAGCACAACTTACATAGGAATAATAATCTAGATGAGAATGTTAAGCTAAGAACAAATGTGTAGCACAACTTACGATCCTAAAGGAATAATAATCTAGATGAGAATGTTAAGCTAAGTTCGTATGAGCGGTAGAAAGCAAATAAAATTAAGAGTTCTTAAATCGTTTGGCGTGCTGATAACGTCCAGGCATTTAAGTCAAACAGTTGACGGCTGGAACGTTTGGAGAAAAATAACTCAAAGATGGGCGAAACGTTTGAAAATTCTTTGATATCACTTTCAAAACACCAGGTCCAGCCAATATCCACATCAAAAAATCAGCGATCTGAAAATAAAAGATAGAAACACGCCCGTGATATCATTTTTAAAAAAACCTGGACAGCAGGCCCCATTGAAAAGCTTTAAACAAAGTCAACAATAGTCTATGCTTCCAAAGATGGATATTCCAGTTATCATGCTTGGTTAAATTAGCCGATATTCTCTACATATTGTACCAAAACTATGAAGCTTGCAATCTTTAATTTAATTTTAATGTAATAATTCTATTATAATCGATATCATTTTTCCTAGATATTTAAGTTTTTTTTGGCAGACAAATGTTTGTTTTTTGCTGAAGGAAGAAAGATGACATATTTTATTCAATTTTTTTTTAAAGATTCAATGTACAAATATGTTAGTCTGAACGTACATTGATTATGTAAATAATTTAAATCAATTTTCACCACTCGCTTCCACTTTCATGTATGTATATAGCTTGGAATATTTTAAAGAAAATTAATTTTGATCTTTCTGGAAAATTTATAAACAATTTTTATTTCTTATTCCTTAACATTCCAGGAAACTAATTGAAAATTGTAGAAACATAATTGGGATATGAATGTAATTTTAAAACGATTATAGAAAGAATCGAAGCTTTTAGGATCATAGAAAAAAACTTCATGAAACTTATAAAAAGATAAAAAGCGATATCACTAACATCCCCAGAAAAGTATAGAAATCAATAGACCTGAAGGACAAATAATGAGCTTTTAGATCCTACACTATATCCAAGTGGAATAATACAGAACTTTCTAGAACATCTTAGATTAAATTTAATGTCGTACTCTAAACTTCTAAAAAGGACATTTCTGCGAATGTTTTTTTCGAATACGAAAAATTATACAACTAGATGCTTTATTATAGCTAAAGTATAATTTTTGTTGAAAGAGAGGTCAAGATGGAGTCACATTCCATAATTGTACCAATTAAATTTTACCTGAGACTGGGGGCCCCATAAATATAAATTCAGTAAAGTAATAACTTTAAAATTTAAAACCTTGGCATTAAAATCGTTCTTAAACATGCCATAGAAATTTTAAAATAAAATTATTGAAATTTCTGGGAAATTAGATCTGCACTAAATGGACAAAATATTACACATTTTAAATGACAAATATGTCAAAATGGACAATGAAGGATATTGCAGGTGTCTAAATTGATACAACCTACACAAATATCAAAAGGCTTTGAAAGTAGTACATGCTTTATGTTAATAGATTGGCTTAGGCTTAGCTTGGTGGCAGTAATCATCATTTTCTTTACTGAATTATCGGTTGATTTAAATGTATTAATTTCCAATCCATTAACTCCCGGTCTTCATAACCTTCATGATCTTACCGAAAGAAAATCCCAGGAGGAATAATGAACCACTGGTGAACATGATCCTGATGGAGAAAGAGATCAACTTGAAACTGGTACCCACTGGTAACGCGATCACTTTGGGAAACGGGCTCTAACTGGGATATGGATCATTTTGGAAAACGGGGTACCATACGAGAATGCAATACACTGGTAAACATGATCTGATCGCAGAACGGGATTCAAAGGGCATCGGGATCCATCCAGAAAAGTTATTCCAATCGACAATCCATCTGGATCTGCATTCAATTAGGATCGGGATACCTATGGGTTATTAAACCCACAGGTATCGGGATCGATTCAGGATCGTAATCAAAGTGTAAAACGGTATACCATAGGTATCGTCATCGCCTTGCATGGGATCGGGAGACTGAAGTACTCGGAATTCCACGGGGTTTGTTATCTACCAAGATTGGAACCCAAAACAGAATCAGGATCACTATGGGAACTCTCTGGGAAAACCCCATCGGAAAAACAATTGGAAAACTTGACCTCAATATAAACAGAATCTGATAAGGATCCTACCAGGTTCGTAACCTTTTCTAAGGACGATAATTATACATACGTTATTATATACTTGCGAGAACGCGGCATGCATTGCAATGCCACTGAAAGAAAAAGTGTTTGTTTTTTAATTAGGTTTTTAAAGTAATGTTAAAATATAAAATATGTTTTGTTTGTTCCGTTTGGTGTGTACACAAATAAATTAGAAGGTTTTTCGACGCGTGAGCAGGCCACACACAGTTGTCCACGTGAGAAGCATGTATTCTCAAAATTTGGTCTACAAACTTGTTGATCCACCCATTATATTTAATAAATAAGACGCCCCCCCCCCCCGGCCGGCCCTAAAAGCCAAATTGTAAAATTGTTGTTCTGATTCAGAAACTTAATTATTATGGCACACAAACTGAAATGTCGCTTGTATTTTATTAAATTCCATCCACCCAAGCAATAGATCTGTTTGAAATTAAATGTGTATAGCTACTATAAAATAAAATACATTTGCGGGCTAAAGCACAAAAATTTATCAAAATTTTATCGCAATCAGATGATTGGCATAGGAAAACATAATAAAATTACATTTAGCTCTTGACAGTATCAGAGGAAAATAAAACGAATTTAGGACCTTGAGCCCCAAACGGAATATTGTAAAATATGTGTAATAATTCAGAAGAAAATTTATGGGACGGGCGTATGCACAACAGCTCATAAAAGTTATAACGCAATCGGATGAATGGTATATGAGCGCATTCGGGATACATATATACATTAATTTTATACACGTACTAACAAGTACTCGGCATGAGTTGCAATGCCAATCAAAGAAAGAAAGTATTTGCATTTTAATTATGTTTATATTTATCTATCTATCTATCTATCTATCTATCTATCTATCTATCTATCTATCTATCTATCTATCTATCTATCTATCTATCTATCTATCTATCTATCTATTTATCTATCTATCTATCTATCTATCTATCTATCTATCTATCTATTTATCTATCTATCTATCTATCTATCTATCTATTTATCTATCTATCTATCTATCTATCTATCTATCTATCTATCTGTCTATCTGTCTATCTATCTATCTATCTATCTATCTATCTATCTATCTATCTATCTATCTATCTATCTATCTATCTATCTATCTATCTATCTATCTATCTATAGATCTATCTATCTATCTATCTATCTATAGATCTATCTATCTATCTATCAATATATCTATATATCTATATATATATCTATCCATCAATCCATCCATCTATCCATTTATCTATCTATCTTTTCATCTATCCATCTATCTAGCTATTTACTTATCTAGCTATCTTTTTATCCATCTATCATCTAAGAATTTCTGAACCCATCACTATTTCACAAATTTAATTTTCGCTGGCGTAAAATAAATGTGTTTGATATTCGTAGGTATAATTGTGTAAATGTACTTACATTTTTTTAACGTCATTGATTTTCTTAATTGGTGAAATGAGAATATAGCATTTATTTTGTCTAGCTCTAACATCATTGGATTTAAATAAATTTCCATCCACGTAAAATTGTACACACCCTATTTTATAACCCCCATATATATAGATCCTTAATGTACCTCCAACAACATACAATGATATCTGCCCTATTCTCCGCGCAGAATTAGAAGCAGCCGTCCAAGCACTTTAAACAGGAAAGGCCACAGGAGTGGATAATATCCATGCCGAATTGTTGAAACAACGAGGAGAAGCAATGATACGTGCCCTTTTCATTATTTGTAACAAAATCTGGCTTACGGGAGAATGGTCCAAACCATGGACCCAATCGCTCATATTCAATCTCCCCAAAAAATGTAACTTACAGCTATGCAAAAACTATCGCACAATTAGCCTAATAAGCCATCCAAGAAAGGTCATGCTGAAGGTCATATTGAACCGACTAAAACCATATGCCGACAGAATCATTGCTGAAGAACAGATGGGCTTCAGAGAAGGACGGGGCACTACTGAGCAGATTCTAGACCTCCAAATACTATGTGAGAAATATGCTCAACACCAACAAAATCTATACCACGTCTTCGTTGACTTCAAGAAAGCATATGACAGGGTTTGGCAAGCTGCTTTATGGGCCACAAAGAGGCACTACAACATCAATACAAATGTAACCAGCATGATATGCAACCTCTATGATAAGGCCACCAGTGCAGTCTTACTCACCAACAACATTTGAGAATGGTTCAAGACCAATGTTAGGGTACGACAAGGCTGCCTGCTCTCCCTCACTCTGTTCAACATCTTCCAAGAGAGGATATGCCTCATGCTTTTTTAGCGCATGGAGGTACAGTCAGCATTGTTGGCAGAACACCAACCTACAATTTGCAAACGACATAGATGGACTGGCTGGGAACGAAGAAGAGCTAGCCAACCTGGTAAAGCGTCTCTTAAAGACCTCGTCGTCCTACGGCATGCTAATCAGTGCCGAAAAGTCAAAACTGATGACAAATAATCAACTCTGAAATTAAGGCCGGGGAGGAAAGATTAGAGAATGTAATTCACTTCAAATACCTAGGAGCCATAGTTTCAGAAGAAGGCTCCAAGCCATAAATGATGTCCAGGATTGCGCAGACTACAACAGCGCTAAATAAGCTCAAGCAAATATGGAGTGACAAAAATATAGCCCTCAGCACCAAAATCAGGCTGATGGGCTCATTAGTTCTCTCCATTGAAGAAGAAATATTGCAGGTCACAAAAAGAGGAGGGAGTACAAGACGAAGACAAATAAAAAGATGGGAGGACACATCAAAGAGTCGACAGGCCTAACACTGGGCGATGAAGTGCTTAGTGCAGAAGACAGAGACGAATGGAGGAGGATGGTTCACATGTCATGTGTGGCGCCCCAACGGTCCAAGGACTAAAGGAAATGATGATGATGATATATCTACCTAAGAAGGTAAATTATTTGTCAAATTAATTCTTAGGCGTAGCGTGCGCTGCGTTGGGCAAATGAAACTGTTGTATTACTCCTCCCCCCCCCACACCTCTCACTTCCCAAAATGAATGAAATAGCAAAACGAGGTATGTGGAAGCTTGAAATAAGATAACAGGACAAAAAACAAGGACGTTTTGGCATAAAGCCTTCCTCAGCCAACAGTAGAAATGAAATATAACAAAGAATAGAGCACAGTAGACAACTCAGGAAGTATCCATTCGTGTCTCCTGAAGTGGGAAAACAGGAAGCGAGATAATATAAATATTGACACTGTGAAAAATGAAGTCCACAATAATAATGGACCAGAATATCCATGGATACATCAACAAACAGCAATAAGAAAATAGATGAAATAAAGGGAAACAGAGAAACATGGGGAGTTTTAAAGAAATTACTAAAATCATCAACGGGAATTTAACCCCCTTACATACGCAAAAACCACATTTTGCATTTCACATGCATTGTTCTTATTCTGATGAGTGATAAGTGCATTGGTGAAAGATATTTGGATATGTAAATTTCTGCACTGATTGTATTAAACGGCATTTGCGTGTTAAATGTATATTTAAAGGGTACGTTTTTCACTACTATATCAATTTCATTGAAATCAATTTTTTTTAAAGAATAAAAGTAAAAAAAGTATTAAGTGTTAAAATACAATACTAAAGTTGTATTACATTTTAACAGACTTAAGCAATTTCAAACTCAATCTATTATATGTATTAATTTTACTCTTAAGAAGGGGGAAATACGTTATCAGTTTTGTCACGCATGATTATGAAATTAAAAAAACAAAAAAATTAGAGCTCTAGCTAAAATAGGCAATCGTGCTAGATTAACAAATGCTTGACTTTTCGCGATACGGGTGTTTAAGATGCAATTCTTAGATCATAATAATTTGATTGATATTTTTTATAACTTTTAAATTGGGATAAAATGCTTAAAATAATTCCGTAGCTATCACTTTTAATGTATTTCTAATTTATAATAATAACACTTCAATTTTTGCTAAAAATAAAAGTGGAAATACAATAATTTTTTTTAATTCGATTTCCATAAATAATAAAAAATAACTATCTTTGCTTTTAGGAATCCGAACGTACTTAAATCATATATCCCTTTTAGCGTTATGTCACTCTTGCTCATTTATGTATATATATATATATATGTCTTTTATAAGAGAAAAACTGATTCTCTTATATTGTTATTTTTTTTTAGAGTGATGTTATTTTTTTAAAAATAGTGCTTAATTTCAAGGTTATTTAAAAATTCTATAGATGTTATTATACGTTTTTATTTTATAAATACAACGCCAGGTGGCTATTACAAATATCGGCAAATCGCAGCTCGTAACCCGCATGCGGCTCTTTAGCGACCTTTGTGCGGCTCAGCCAGTTCGGTCGTAAGTCGGTTTGAAATTGATCTCCTGGTAATTTTTGGCTCTTTTAACTGATGAATTTGCCGAACACTGTGCTAGTATATGTATATTGCATTTAAAGAAAAAAAAACAATTTAGTTTATGGGTTTGTCTTTGGATTTTTTCGCATACGCTTTATACGTATTAATGGATCATAAATCCATCTTTATATGGAAGGATTTTCTGACCGGGGTGTTATGAAATTTTATGACATATTGTTTTGGGCCGGGGGTCCTGAATTATCTGCTATTGGTATCCCACCTGTATTAATTTCTCATGGCGATTGTGATACCGACGCGTTCAGGAACCCACCAGAATTTTTATCCCACTCAAATACGTGATCGAACGGAGTTCGGGACTAAACTGTGAAACAAGATCCCGCAGAGATCGTGATCCCAAAGTGATTGAGGTCCAACCAGGATCGGGATACCGACAAAATTGCGATCCTCCGGAAAGCGGCATCTCACCTGAAAACAGGATCCCACCGGAAGCAAGATCCGACGGTATCGGGAATCAAAAAGATCGAGATTACACAGGATTTGTTATCCCCTTAAGATCGGCATTCAAACGTATTGAAACCCCTATAGGAAACTGCATGCCATCGGAAAAAGAAAATGGAAAATGGATATGATTGGAATACACAGTAATTGAGATGCCCCGCATGGAAGGAAATGTTTGCAAAAGTTATGATATAAATACTTTTATCTATCTATCTATCTATCTATCTATCTATCTATCTATCTATCTATCTATCTATCTATCTATCTATCTATCTATCTATCTATCTATCTATCTATCTATCTATCTATCTATCTATCTATCTATCTATATATCTATCTATCTCTCTATCTATCTCTCTATCTATCTATCTATATATCTATATATCTATCTATCTATCTCTCTATCTATCTATCTCTCTATCTATCTATCTATCTATCTATTTCTCTCTCTCTCTCTATATATATATATATATATATATATATATATATATATATATATATATATATAGTGTCTCATTTGTATTTACTTAGTTTACATGTTTTAATAATTGTAAAGCGCTTAGAGCTTTATGATAAGCGCTATATAAAAATGCCTAAATAAATAAATAAATATTTAATTTATATAATATTTATTTCAGGAAGTGAGAATCAAACGTTTTAGATTTAGTCCCGGTGTTTAGTTGTAATATGTGATGTTGCATTTTGTAAATAGAGGAATGTTTCAATACACGAAACAATATTAGACCAAATAGTTGATCCTTTTTAAATTAAAGTATTTATATGGTGTACATTTATTATAAACTTCTAAATATCAGACAAAATAAGTTTATATCTATTTTTTTATTGCTGGCATCTGATAATCACATGGTACGGCAATGTGAAAACTAATCTTTGAATAAAGGGCTCAAGAGAAATATTGATACTTTCGATATAAGGTGTTTGTGACAAGCCCCGAGCAAATCAAGAAGAGATCATATTTGGTACAGCCCAATCATTCAGTTTTATAGCTTAAAAAATAAATTCGTTTGAACACCTTGTCAGGTGTCTTTCAACCAATCTGCAATGGAAACCTTGCAGGCCATTGATCCGGTTTCAGTTATATTAACCTTAACTGAATGGCTTCCAAATTTATAGTTACACGATATTTTTTTTTAATAAATCTAGATGATTTATACAGGAGAAAGTATAATTTTTATATTTACTTTAGCGCTGTTTGTTTTATTATTACACTTTCGCTTTATAATATGATCTTGCACTTTGTTGTTTTTTCTTTCAAAATAAGACCCAAACGTATACGGTTATTTTAGTTAATCCCAAATAAATTCTTAAATGTCCATATCAAAAATAAGGTATTTAATCCTTTAAAATTTAACAAGAACAAAAATAAGAGCTTTTTGTTGTCTTTATTTTTCAAAAATTTCCTTTCTAAAATAAGATTAAGGATTTTGAAAAGCAAGAACTCCACAATGCTTTTAAGTAATGACGACCTAATCTAATTTTCTAGCGATCCAAAGTGTGTTTTCCTTAACATAACACATTCATTAATGTGCATGCTTTTAAGTAATGACGACCTAATCTAATTTTCTAGCGATCCAAAGTGTGTTTTCCTTAACATAACACATTCATTAATGTGCATGCATTCACACATGCACAGATGTTTACACTGTGCCTCTAATTGTAGATTTTTTTTAAAGGAATATAAGGAGTCCGCTATCATGTCGATAACACATTTCATAATGTCTACTCACTTAAAGAAAAGACGAACACATTAAATAGAATGTTTCCTTATGCCACGACTCAGCAGTTTGATGCTTACTTTGGACGTGTTTGATACATCTAAGGACTGACAAATAATGTTGATATATGAAGGCAACCAAAACAAGCTTCCTTCAATAGAGGAACGTTTAGATGAGACAAAAAAGTGAACGAATGACTTTCAAGTGGCACACATCTTATCAGAAACAAACACACATTCTCACCGGAAGTTTTATTGTTGTATATTACTTTGTGCATCCCATTTAAAAGATTGTTGAATAAAAGCTGGAATCTAAGGTTTATGTAAGGGTTGAAGTTAGCGTTGATATATATATTTTTTAAACGTACTTTAATAAGCACACATCAGGGTTAGCTCGATCTGACATAGTTTGATTTATTTAAATACACTAGCTTACATACCAACAGTATTTAAATACACTAGCTTACATACCAACAGTATTTAAATACACTAGCTTACTTACCAACAGTATTTAAATACACTAGCTGACATACCAACAGTATTTAAATCCACTAGCTTACATACCAACAGTATTTAAATACACTAGCTTACATACCAACAGTATTTAAATACACTAGCTGACATATTAACAGTATTTAAATACACTATCTTACATACCAACAGTATTTAAATACACTAGCTGACATACCAACAGTACTGTATATGATTAATGTTTTTATTGATATATTTGAACAGAACAGTATTATAAATGCTGGAAAGTCACCTGTCATAGGGTAAATTTTGAAGTGCTATAAATCTGCACGATTTGTTTTTTATAAATCTGAATTCTAAACAAAATTAAACAAGATAATGTTCAATTCACAAATCATTTTATTTGAATTTAGAACAACAGCAAAATAGAACATAATGAAGTGTCTGATTCAGAGTGTGCATCATCTTCAATAGCAGTTTGCTTGATTCAGAGTGTGCATCATCTTCAATAGCAGTTTGGTTGATTCAGATTGTGCATCATCTTCAATAGCAGTTTAGTTGATTCAGAGTGTGCATCATCTTCAATAGCAGTTTGGTTGATTCAGAGTGTGCATCATCTTCAATATCAGTTTGGTTGATTCAGAGTGTGCATCATCTTCAATATCAGTTTGGTTGATTCAGAGTGTGCATCATCTTCAATATCAGTTTGGTTGATTTAGAGTGTGCATGATCTTCAATATCAGTTTGGTTTTGTTCCAGGACAAGTTGATTCTTCTTATTTACATTCAAATCAGAGGGAAAATGTCTTTCCTTGAGCCCTCTTTCTTCTGTAATGGCTGGCTCTGCAAGTGAAAGATTCAATTTGTAATAAAAAAACACAGCTAACACCGTAAAGCAACTATTTATTTTCATTTCCTTAACACTTCCGATGTGTAGTAACTGTCGAGTATGAGCGTTCATTAGTAATTGTTGCGACTCAATATTATTTTCATTGGTTGTTGAACGCTTTTCCCGCGCTTGACTCTTATAATTAGTGAACGCTCTTCCCGCCATTGTCTCTATGACGTATTTTTATACTGATTCGTGACGTGTTGTCAATGCAGTATTGTGACGTATGTTTTAGTTGTGCGGCAGTCTTAAGTGGAACTTTGGAGTGATATGATGTGTGTTATTTAGGTCTGATAGCGAGCTGCGCTATATTCAAGTGTTATGTATATAATATTTATTTAGACATTAAAGTTATAATTATTATGAAAAGGAGTTGAGTTTGTTCAATGATAGTAGGAATAGTACGACGCCTCAACGTGTGAAAAGAACTTGACGAATGTAATCAATCCAAGAAGACTGTAGGAGTTGACATGGGGGCTCGTCCGGGATTGGTGAACCTCGTCATTTTCATAATTTGAGGTAAAGTACAAGAACATTCTAATTATTCAACTTTAGTGAAGTTACAACCATCGTCGCATGTTCCCGTATTTCAATGTCAGAGTCCCGCTGCCACCATGTGTCAAGTTTATATGAGTTGCGTATTATGAGATGCATACGCCAGTAACTCCATCAACCACCTACGTCCTGTATTAGGCTAGTTATGCAACAGGCTAACCTCGCCTGGCCCTTATTCAAGTTATAAATGTCTCTTTTGCAGCAAGTTACTAACCTCGTGTCCAGTTACAGTGATATAACTACGTCCTGCCCTGTATGAAGTTACCAATTTCGTGTACAGTTACAGCAAATTAACTACGCCCTGCCCGTAATCAAGTTGCGAACCTCCTGTTCTGTTCCAGTGAAATAATTACGTCCTGCCATGAATGAAGTTACCAATGTCGTGTTCAGTTACAGCAAATTAACTACGCCCTGTCCGTTATCAAGTTGCCAACGCCCTGTTCAGTTCCAGTGAATTAACTACGCCCATCGCTGTATCGAGATATCTACGTCCTGTCGGTAGTGAGCTACCAACTTCGTGTCCAGTGAGCTGTGAAGTCCTGTGGCCTGTCCGGTCACTCAGTTGAACAACACCCTGTCCTGTTGCAACGAGCCACCAACGTCCCACCCCGCATCAAGCCTCCTATGCCCGATCCTGTATTGGTGAGTTATCCACGAACTGTCCAGTGTCGGCGATTCGCCTACATTCTGTCCAGTGAGCTGCCTATGTCCCGTGACCCGTCCCGGTCACCCACACCTCAATGACTGTGTCCCAAGATCTGCCATATAGTACCATTGAAGTTTGTGAGAGAACCATTGACAGTAAAGAACCATTGACACTTAATTAAGCCCAGTGTGTGTTTTAAATAATATTTAAATTCTATAGGACATTTCACGAACCAGGCAAGTTGGATTGTTATTGTTTTAAACATTTTTTGCATAAATTTTCTTATGTATTTATATTTTTTTACCTGGGTAGAATTTGGCTTTCTGCTAGAGTTGGTTTAAAAAGACTGCGATTGATCCTTAAAACTTAATTATTGTTTACTGTATGATAACCCTTAATTTGTATTGCTATGGCTGGATATGTCAGTGGGAAATGGAGTTTAGAAGAAATTAGGCATGTGGGAGTGATACTTCGTTATACGGGAGAGAACCTAGAGGAGTATATAAGAGTTTGAAGAACACGTACGGGAAGAGAGAGAGGAAGATATTAGAGCCAGAGAGGACGAACGTATAAATAGACAGAGAGAGGAGAACGTATAAATAGACAAAGAGAGGAAGAGCGTATATATAGACAGTGAGAGGAAGGACGTATAAATAGACAGAGAGAGGAAGAACGTAGAGATAGACAGAGAGAGGAAGAACGTATAGATAGAGATAGACAGAGAGAGGAAGAACGTATAGATAGAGATAGACAGAGAGAGGAAGAACGTATATATAGAGATAGACAGAGAGAGAGAGAGAGAGAGAGAGAGACAATTTGAACTAGATAAATTTGATAGAGAAATTAGACTGGCAAAGTTAGAGGCAGAACGACGGGAAATTATTTTAAAGAGACAGGAATATTATTATAGCGATAGTGACGATGACGAGAGTCAGGGGGAAGAAATAGATGGCATTGCCAGCATTCACTGTGAGAATCCCTACAAAAAATTTAATGGATTTTGTTTTAATGTAAGTGAAAACAACTTTATTGACGACTATGTGGATAACGGTGGACATACTCATGCTCCTGACCCCAGGCAAGCGCCGGCCTCGCAACCACGTTTCATGTCTAAAGATACTGATGAACAAAATGATATTATTTCATCTGCTGACGACTCAATTTTTTTTTTAAAATAGGAATGACAGTGATTTGTTAATTGATCCGTCAGCTGACGTTAAAAGGGACAACGTTGACCGTGTCGACATACCCCAAGTGGCAAAGGGTACAGATATAGCTTTAGATTCAGGTCAAAACGAGGTTGAAGTTGTTGGTGTATCCCAGGAAGTCCAATGTAAAGAAGAAAGGGGACGACAATTTAATAAGGTAGAAGTCATTGGAATTACCTTAGGTGGACGTATGTAGGGGATTGTCCCAGCGCCACAGCATGTAATGAATTGTTGGTTATGGAAACGGGCGGCATTGAAAGCAAAGAGAACCCTGTTCTAATGTCTGAGGACATGATTTTTGTTGTATCACATGGTGAGCCATCAGATAATATAAGTCCTGAAGTTAAAGTGTTCGGTTTTTTGTGTGAAGTTGATGAGGTGAGTGTAATCCCTGAGGTGGGGGAAGGAGGGAAAATTGTTGTTGATAATTATTGTGATGTAAATGGATCACGGTGTAATGTGAGCAAAGGTTACTCAAATGTTTTTATGTTTACAGAGATATGTACCGGTAATGAAAATGAATTAGTTGAGAATGTGAGCCAAGTGTGCTCAGGTTTTGATGCTATTGCAGAGATCTGCAATGAAAATGTATCAAAAGTTGTTATGAGCAGGGGTTGCTCAAAATTTTATAGTTTTACCATGTTAATGTAAAATGAACTTAAGCGGTTATTTAATAAAGTTACCAGTAACTCGCCCTGCAGAACCCTTTCTCGTGATTACCCGTAACGTTGGGTAACTTTCATCCACTTGAATGACGAAATATTTTTTCTTTTTTTCGTATTGAGATTTTTTTCTTTTTCCTTTCAAGATTTCTAGAACAAACCAGTCTTTCATCCAGAATCCAGGCCGTCGTTAACCACCATGTTTATTGTTGTTTCGCCTCGTGATGTTTAGAGCGCATGCCCATAATATTACAGAATCAGCTTGCCAATCTCACGAATCGGTACAAAAAATATATACATCATTTTGATCATAAAAAATATTTAAAAATTCACAACGCGTTTTGAAAATAAGCAGTCTTTGAATATACTTGGACTAGGCTGGGAACAGGCAAGGATTAGACTTTGACTAGACTGGAAATAGCCTTTGCCTAGTTGGAAAAGCCCGGGCCTAGACTAAGCCAAACTGTGAATAAACAAATTAGATTTTATTTTACTGGGACTAGCCCGTGACTAAATGGTGATAAACTTTGTCGTGTTAGTGAGTACACTGAGTGTAGTAGAGACTACAGTGTGAATTGTAATAGTACAAGGACTAGACTCTGACTAGATCGAGACCAGTTTACTTTTTGTATGGTTTGTCATCAGATGAGCCTAGTTCTACAAAATGAAAGATTGTTACTCGGGCTGTGAATGAGAAGATTTACACTTAAATGTGTCAATATTTTTTAAAGCTGATACATACTGGATCTTAGATGTGATTTAATTTACCGTTACTAGACTTGACTAGCCTGCGACAATACATGATAGAAGGTGCCCTAACTATGACTATTTGTGACAAGACATTTATTATATTGTGTCTAGTTTAGAAATAGATTAAACTGTGACTAGACTGTAACTTAACTGCAACTGAAATATGACTAGAATGTGTCTAGACAATGTCTGAAATGTGTCTAAATAGGTCATGTCTTTGATTTTAACACAATGTAACAACCACTAGCTGATCAAATTCAAAAAAAAAAATATATATCTATATATCGATAATATAAAACAAGGGCATCATCAATTAATTATTTATCAAAACAGAAATAAAGTATTTTATGTTTTACAAAACACAACTTTCATTCAGTCATTTAATCGTAACAATCATATTGACATACACGTTTAAAAAAATGAGACAGAGGTAAGGGAGATAAATTTGGGAGTTGGGGAGGGGTTGAAAGTGAAAGGGTTAGACATAGAGCTAACTTAAGAGAATCAAGAATGAACAGTGTCATAGGGAAATGGAGACTTCCAATCGTCTCTATGCACAGGAAATGTTCCAGTGGACTGGAGAACAGCAAATGTCACTCCAATTTACAAGAAAGGGGAGCATTCCGACCCTGCCAACTATCGTCCGATATCCCTCACCAGGGTTGTCTGCAAACTGTTAGAGCACATAATCGTAAGCACAGTCATGAAACATCTTGAAAGCCAAAATATACTCAATGACTGTCAACATGGCTTCCGAGTCAATAGATCATGTGAGACCCAGCTTCTCGAATTTTGTGGAAGACCTGATGACCAATCTGGAGAACCACAAGCAGACTGACGTGCTTAGTAATGTACTTCGCAAAAGCATTTGACCATGCGAATCATAATTTGCTTCTACACAAACTCCAGAGATATGTGATTCCAGGCACCTCGAAAACATGGATCTCTAGCCACCGACGCCAAGCAGTAGTGTTGAACGGTACAAGCTCATCCTTTGTCAATGTGAAGTCAGGGCATCCCCAGGGATCAGTCCTGGGCCCCTGTTTGTTCCTAGCATACATTAATGACCTACCGGACAAACTGACTTCACAGGCAAGACTGTTTGCAGATGACACAGCAGTGTATAGGACGATCGCCAACAGATCTGACCAGGACCAGCTACAACAGGATCTCAATCTGTTAGCTGAGTGGGAGATGAGCTGGGACATGGAATTTCACCCTGCCAAGTGCCAGACACTATCAATCTCTAGAAGTTGTACTCCTCTACACTACCAATACAAACTGCACGGCCATATTCTTGAGCAAGTTTCCTCCGTAAAGTACCTGGGTGTTACCATTCAAAGAGAGGTCCGCTGGGACGAGCATATTAACAATGTATGTAACCAAGCAAACCAAGCCTTGGGGTTCTTAAGGCGAAATCTAAAGATTGGCAACTCCTGTGTGAAAGAAAGAGCATATAAAGCCTTTATCCGTCCGATTTTAGATTATGCATCTTCAGTCTGGGACCCATTTACCCAGAAGAGCATTGACAGGTTGGAGGCGGTCCAGCGACGAGCAGCACGCTTTGTCCTAAACCGCTACAGGAATACCTCTAGTGTTGGCAGCATGCTAGAAACACTAGGCTGGTCACCATTAGAGAAACGACGACGACAATACAGGCTCTCCATGATGTACAAGATAAATAATGGGCTGGTATTAAACAGAAACTCGTCCCTCTCCCCCATAGACAGCGACGAGGCCATGACAGGCAATTCAGGCTCATACGAGCAAGAAGCTTGTATAGGAGCTCCTCATTCCTGCCCAAGACAATCCTGGACTGGAACAATCTTTCAAAAGGAACGGTTGAGTCGACAACACTAGACACATTTGTGTCCTTCAAACCTCTATTGCATGATTCCCTCACAAAGTGGAACTGGAAATCTGTAAAATTTCCTCATCAACACCAGGAACAGAAACAATGCAAATCCCACCTACATGCATAGGAGCCAAAATGATCAATAAATTGATCGTGGGCCCTTAAGATATAGAAGAAGAAGAAGAGAGACAGAATTGCGAATAAATGGTTTGTTAAAGAGTTTGAGTGATATATTGTAAAGATAGGTTTTGATAGAGAAGTGAAAAGACAGAAATGGGAAGACTCAGATACCGATAACGAGATAATAAAAAAATAAATATACATTCCAACATTTCTTTGGAATGTTTAATAAAGATATGAAACGCAGTTGCCAAAGGAAGGGCTTGGGGTGGCATAAATTTATATAAAATAATAGCAAGGCAATGCACATGTCCATTTATTTTCAGACCACGCTAATCTTACTTTCTTCTTATTCTCAGATAATCTGGTGTTACTTAATTCATATCTCGCATTACTCTTATCTCATCGAATGCTTATCCACAAACACTCTTACCTCACAGACTACTTATCTAATACTACTCTAATCTCATGGACTGCTTATCCTCATACACTCTTACCTCACTGACTACTTATCTAAGACTACTCTAATCTCATGGACTGCTTATCCTCATACACTCTTACCTCACTGACTACTTATCTAAGACTACTCTAATCTCATAGACTGCTTATCCTCATACACTCTTACCTCACTGACTAATTATCTAAGACTACAATCACATTCAACCAAGTCGGACATGCAACTGTCTTTTTACAATTATATTTTGCATAATAACAAAATATGAACTGATTGAACAGACCTTGCATTACATAAATAATCACAACTAACGTTCAGAAAACTCTCAACTCCCATTAAAAAACTTCTCACTAACTTACCCTAACAAAACCTTACCTCTTCCTTTAAGTTGCCCTGGTTTTATATCTTTGCGAACAAGCTATAATCTAGAACAACAAATTCTTGAAAGTGTTTTTTCTCTAGGGATTCGATGCATAGTAACTTTTCTACCTTCAACAATTTTTCCAGCGTAATTGGAGCACACAGTACAATAATTTTTGTTACCAGTCATGTTTGTTGTAACCGACTTAGTAACACTAACAACAGTTATTTTAGTCTAAAATAGACACATTAAATCATAATTTGCGAATCTAGTAAAATAGAGAAACAAAAGAACCGTGGTATTAATGGTAATATATGCCTATTCCATAGTTATACATTTATAACTGGCCTAATTAGTAAGATGGTATATGCAACTTTTGTAACTAAACTAAGAGTTAGAGAACGTAAAGCCACACTGTTGGAAACCGGAACCAACCCATTCAGAAAAAATGGGCGTTTTCAAAGAGCAAGCTACTCTGTTTTACAAAAATTTGAACGTAGCCCATAGAAAATTTGTTTAGAAAGCTGTTAAAGATAACACGCAAGAAGGGGTCTTTTAATTTGTAATGTGCAAAGTAGACTAAGAAACTCTACAAAGGTAAAATAGAGTGGGAATAAACTAAGATAGTCTGGAGAGAACAAGAATGGGGTAAAGCTGAAATAAACTAAAATACAACTGTAAACGTGTGAAGCAGCCATATTAAGAAAAGGATGAACCGGATTTTGCTCCCTTTGGTTTATGTGACAAATATCTGGAAGACACTGATATAATAATATAAATTAAATAATTTCGTTAAATATTACCGGTAGAGTTTTTATATATAAAAAATGAATGTATGTCTGTATGTATGTAATGTATGTCTGTATGTCTGTATGTCTGTATGTATGTCTGTATGTATGTCTGTATGTATGTCTGTATGTCTGTATGTCTGTATGTCTGTATGTCTGTATGTCTGTATGTCTGTATGTCTGTATGTATGTATGTATGTATGTCTGTATGTCTGTATGTCTGTATGTCTGTATGTATGTATGTCTGTATGTCTGTATGTCTGTCTGTATGTATGTATGTATGTCTGTATGTATGCATGTATGCATGTATGTATGTATGTATGTATGTATGTATGTATGTATGTATGTATGTATTTATGTATGTATATATGTATGTATGTATGTATGTATGTATGTATGTATGTATGTATGTATGTATATATTTATGTATGTATGTATATATTTATGTATGTATGTATATATTTATGTATGTATGTACGTATGTCACATATGCGCTCCTACACCATTCAAGCTGTTGATATAAAACTGTGGTGAGTTGCTGTCCATAAGACAGCGCATTTTTATAAGTCAATGCGACACCTTTAAGATATTCCGTTTCGGACCGTTCCTACAAAATTCTTTTTTTCTAATTTTAGCCTTGCAACTATTAATTTCCGTTTGAGCTCCTATACCATGCATGCTCACGCCCCAAAAAGATTTTAAATTATTACTACAAATTTAGAATATTCACTTTTGAGCCAGAGTCCATATGTAAGTTTTTTTCTAATATGAGCTATATAAATATAATTTTAATTAGTATACGCTCCTGAACCATTCATGTTAGTGCGGTAAAACTTGAAGAGTTGTCTACAAGCCCGCACATTTTTTAATGCATGATAACACTTTTAAAACATTTAGTTTTGGCCATTGAAACTAAATTCGCTTTTTATTTATAATATGAGCTTTGTAAAAAAATATTTCCGTGTGCGCTCCTATAACATATATGCGAGTGCATAAAACGTTGGTGTCATTCTATGTTCTAAGGCCGCAAATGTTTTTAAAATGTTACAATCTAGAATAAAGGTCTCCACATGAAATAATATCGCCATAAATCTGACCAAATATAATTGTCATAAATTCTTCCACTTCACATTTGTTGAATCAATATTAAGATGATGTTAAATACAAAATTAATCATAGCAAGTGCTAATTAAGAAATATACTCAAACGGCCATTCATTCGGGTCCTTCACTTTCGCATTTGCTGGCCCAACAATTTGGAACACCCTTCCAATCGTTCTCAGAAAAAGCCTGGTGTCTTTCAAAACTGATTTAAAGACGTACCTATTTCGTAAATACCTGCTAGGGTGATGTTGTCTATCCAACTATTATCTCCTACATGTATTTTGGCATATGTTGTTTATGGTTGCATTGGGAATAACACCCACGATTGCTCAATTAACATGAACAAAGCAGACACAGAAAAACTCGAGCGATCTGACTGTGACACGTCCCCCCTCATGATTGTCGTTTTTTGAAGCCCAATGTTTCAAGTACAAAAAAAAACAATGGTCAGTTCTTGTGCATATTCTGGCATCAATTAATATAGCATAAAAAATATCGATATTAATTAAAAAATATTCATGAAATGTCTAACTTAAAACTTTCTGCCAATCATTCATAATTTGAAAGTCAATACTAATGGCAGTGCCATACATTGTAGAATTATTGCATCTCTAATTAAACATACATAGTCATAAATAAAATATTCTCTATCATTTAAAAATTTTTCTAGCATCAAATTGAGCATTTAGGTAAATACCTTGTTGCAAATATTTAAATCTTTACAGCACATGATTTAGACAAAATCTTTATTAATGCAAAAGCGAAAAATGGAAGAAAAATAATGTCAACATCTGAGCTTTTGTGAACAAATGTGACTTTCCCAGTCAATGTTTACATATAAGACAGTGGAATGTTTCACCTATCCCCTTGTCTTAAGAGTCGTTGAGGTTATAGGATCCACCCAACTCACCCCTTTCTCTTCTCATTCATATTATTGTAATGATGCATATATAATTTGTGGAGTACCTTTAACTAAGTAATATAATTTATTCCGTGTATACTCATTTGTATTGGAATTGAGTGTCATTTTGTTATTTGTATTTTTTAAACATAGATATTAACTTAGATACAAAATGGCTTTACCAACTGTTTCTGAAATTAGGCAAATGACGATAGATGTGGGATTAGAAGGGGAGGAAGTTAAAGAGGGGGTAACAAATAGGGATTCATATTTTAGAATAAAGCCACACAACCAAGGCATATAACGTAACAGTGTCTCCACTTTGCGTGTAAAGATAATCTAATAAGCTGTTAAAGCCTTAGACATGTAGCCTATTAATGCAGTCAATGTACGTGGTAAGCAATCGGGTGTAACGAAAATCAGTGGTGCACCAACACATTGCTGGCGAGAACCTCCCTACTTCAAAGACAAGAATTGTAAAGAAAAAAAAACTTTGCTGTGAATCATAGCCTTTAAATGAAAATTAGGATCCAAACACTTGATTACATTATGTACATGTTACGGGCAAAGCCCGTAATCAGCCAAATTGTAACCTGACTGGCCAATTCGGTCAATTTCCATTATCGCCTCACATTGACAGGCCATTGATGTCCGATCTTTTGTAGATTTTGGGATTTGGTCAACCAGTTAGTGAAATGCCATGAGGCGATCGGTCAAAGCTGGAAAAAAAGGCATTGAGTAGATTTTGGTGTTTGCATAAGATCATGATAATCAAATCATATTGATTATTAATTATCCTAAATTACCGAAATCAGTCAAATTAGTTTATTATATTAATTATCAATCTCTATCATCACTTGTTACAACAAGAGAAACATTTCTGACTTTCGAAATTACACAAAAATTTTTATTTGTACATTTGCTGTGCCTTGTTGAGCACTTGGTAGTTCACTTGCATCGAGTGTAGACCTCGCTCCCGGACAGTAATTGTGAAGATGCAATGGGTAGTAGTATTTTCTCTGTGACCCCGAATGCCAATGTTAGCAGTTCCTCGTGCAGAATGGAAAACTCACATCTGGAAGACTGTTGTTTTACAACACTTGTTATGTTCCTATTTTGTAGGAAGCGCTCTTGATGTTCATAAAAACTGCAAGAACACTTCGTGGATAAGCGCGACCTCTGTCAACATCTGGTATACGGGTGAGTATCTGTAGGAATTCACAAGCGAGCTACCCTGTAAATCACAAATCTTAATGAGAACTAATAAGTGAGTGGTGAGCAAGGGATGAGGAGTGAGTGGTAAGCATGGGGTTAAAAGTGGGTTGTAAGCCTTGGGTGAGGAGTGTGTGGTAGGCGTGGGGAGAGGAGTGGGTTGTGAACATGGGTTGAGGTGTGGGTGGTAAGCATGGGTGAGGAGTGGGTTGTAAGCATGGGGTGAAGAGTGGGTGATAGACATGGGGTGATTAGTGAGTGGTGAGCAAGGGATGAGGAGTGGGTTGTAAGCATGGCATGAGGAGATTGTTGTAAGCATTGGATGAGGAATGGGTTGTAAGCATGGTGTGAGGAGTTGGTTGTAAGCATGGTGTGAGGAGTGGGTTGTAACCATGGGATGAGGAATGGGTTGTAGGCATGGGGTGAGGATCATGTTGTAGGCGTGGGGTGAGGAGTTGTTGGTAAGTTGGGGTGAGAAGGGAGTGGTAAGTATGGGGTGAGGAGTAGGTTTTAAGCATGGGGTGAGGAGTGGGTTATAAGCATAAGGTGAGGAGTGGGTGGTAAGAATGGGGTGAGGAGTGGGTTGTAATCATGTGGTGAGTAGTGGGTGGTCGGCTTTGGGGTTAGGAGTGGGTGGTTAGCATCGTAGAAAGAGTGGGTTGTAAGCATGGGGTGAGGAGTGGGTGGTACGTATGGGATGAAGAGTGGGTTGTAAGTATGGGATGAGGAGTGGATGGTAAGCATTGGGTCAGAAATGGGTGGTAGGCTTGGTGTGGGAAGTAGGTGGTAAGCATGTGATGAGGACAGGGTTGTAAGCATGGGGTGTGGAGTGGGTGGAAGACAATTGGTGAAGAGTTGGTGGTAGGCATAGGGTTAGGAGTGGGTGGGTGGTAGGCGTGGGATGAGGAGTGGGTTGTAATCATGCAGTGTGGAGTGGGTTGTAAGCATGGGGTGAGGAGTGGGTGGTAGGCGTGGGGTGGGGCGTGTGTGGTAGGCGTGGAGTGAGAAGTGGGTGGTAAGCATTGGGTGAGAAGTGGGTGGTAGTCTCGATGTGGGGATTGGGTGGTAAGCATGGGTTAGGAGTGGGTGGTAGGCGTGGGGTGAGGAGTGGGTTGTAAGCATGGAGTTAGGAGTGGGTTGTAATAATGGGACTAGAAGTGGGTTGTAAGCATGGGATGAGGAATGGGTTGTTAGCATGGGATGAGGTGATGGTTGTAAGCATGGGGTGAGGAGTGGGTTGTAAGAATGGTGTGAGGAGTAGGTTGTAGGCAGGGGATGAGGATTGGCTTGTAAGCATGGGGTGGGGAGTGCGTGGTAAGCATGGGGTGGGGAGTGGGTGGTAAGCGTAGGGTGACGAGTTTGTTGTAATCATGCGGTGTGGAGTAGGTTCTAGGGAATTAGTGAAGGGGTGAGGAGTTGTTGGTAAGTTGGGGAGAGAAGTGAGTGGTAAGTATGGGGTGAGGAGTGGGTTTTAAGCGTGGGGTGTGGAGTGGGTTATAAGCATAATGTGAGGAGTAGGTGGTAAGAATGGGGTGAGGAGTGGGTTGTAAATCATGTGGTGAGTAATGGGTGGTAGGCTTGGGGTTAGGAGTGGGTGGTTAGCATTGGAGAAGGAGTGAATTGTAACCATGGGGTGAGGAGTGGGTGCTAAGCATGGGGTTAGGAGTGGGTTGTAAGCATGGGGTGAGGAGTGGGTGGTAAGCATGGGTTGAGGAGTGGAGGATAAGCATGGGGTGAGGAGTGGGTTGTAAGCATGTGGTGAGGAGTGGGTTGTAAGCATAGGGTGAGGAGTGAGTGGTAAGCATGGGGTGAGGAGTGTGTTGTAAGCATGAGTTGAGGAGTGGTTGTAATCATGGGGTGAGAAGTGGGTGGTAGGCTAGGGGTAAGGAGTGGGTGGTAAGCATCTGAGAAGGAGTTGGTTGTAAGCATGGGGTGAGGAGTGAGTGGTAAACTGTGGGTGAGGAGTGGGTGGTAAGCATGGGATGAGGAGTGGGTGGAAGACTATTGGTGAAGAGTTGGTGGTAGGCGTGGGGTGAGGAGTGGGTGGTATATGTGGGCGTTAGGTGTGTGTTTGTATCTGTGGGCGGTAGGTATGGGGTGGTATCTGTGGGCGGTAGGTATGGGGTGGTATCTGTGAGTGGTAAGAGTGGGTTGGTATCTATGGGCGGTAGGAGTGAGGTGGTATCAGTGTTGATTTCTGTGTCAAGATGAATGAGATATATTTAGTGAAATTAGGACTTTTATTTGGAGGGCAATTAAAGGGGGGGTGGAATATTTGTGAAAATTGTTGCATATCTTTATGGTATAAACATTGGAACGTAAGGATCGAGTGCAGGAGCTGCTTTATTTTACAATTTGCTATTTACGTAAGTCATGTTCGACAATGAGAAGCGCATGTTAGCAAACGATAATAAGGTGTTAACAATTTGACTGTGTTCAACACATTATCAAAACGCAGCCTGTTTAACTCGTCAAATGTTTACCTGAAAAGCAGCAGTTTTAGATGGCGATGCTGACTTGATTTCTGAAGGCGCCACATTTCACGGTGGAAAAAAAGAACTATATCTCCTGGGCAATGAAGAGGTCAATCTCACGCCTTCTAAATACATTCAACTATTATTAAGAATATTTCCTCTTCAAAAAATGCATTGGCTGAACATGACAATTTGTATGGGCTTGCAATGCTCAATGTTTAGCGGATCCCATTGTATTACTCTGTATAATTATCTGTGTCGAATATTGATCAAAATTACTTTGCATTATCTACAAGAAAACATTTGGTCTCCGACAGTGGCAGCTTAAACCAGGTGGAATATTTGATTCATTATGATGTTATGCATATGGCCGATATATATATATATATATATATATATATATATATATATATAAAAAATAAATATATATATATATATATATATATATATATATATATATAAAAAATAAATATATATATATATATATATATATATATATATAAACATACTTTAATAAATTTAACAAAGCATAATAAACGCTGTTGCTTTTTGTGTCTCCTTCATTGAAATTAATTTTTTACAATTTCATCATCATAACTACATTAACTAATTGTGAATATTGGAATATATATCAGTTGTATTAGATTGTTGGTGAAGCTAACGCAAAATTATTTCGGGAAAATTATTTTTGCAATTAACATAAAAAAACGACGAAATAAATTAGTAACCATTAACCATATACTCTATAACACAATATGTTTTTCTGGTTGTAGTTCTCTCAGCATTTTATAGAGCAAAATGATTTCAGTTGTTCAAGTTTACAGAACCAACAAAAACATAACATTTAAATGAATAAGACATGATCCCGCACATAGCTTTAGATTTACATTTAATTAAATTATTTTAATACTTAGTGCACAAATGACAAAAGCAATAATAAAGCTATCAATTTAGCTCGAATAGGTTGGTATAAGTTTCCCTTTCTTAGTCTGAATATCTGTACATCTATCTGTATGTCAATGTTGCAATGCCCCTTATTGAAAATTTATTTTTGACAGTTTTAATCTTATCCTACTTAAGTATGCCTTTTTTTTTTTTTTCCGAAAGGGCCACAATCGACTACAAGTGTTTTCATTCTCCTGAATAGTGACAGTACGTTGTAAGGATGGTATCACAATTTTCCTTTTAAAATTAATGAAAAAATATTCATCTTAAGCACCTAAACCGAGAACAACAATTCGCGCTAAATAGGACTTCCCTATTCTATGGAGCCGAAGGTAGTAGAGTATAAGACAGCATCACGCAGAAAGTACAAGTACAAGACTCAAACAATACTTGTCCTAGAAAGACCCTGAACATCAAATGGCAAAACATTATCAGCACCACAGACTTATTTGAAAGGACGTGACAAGAACCTTTTTGGTAAAGAAAAAAATGGTGTTGGATAGGGCACACTCATTGCTAAATGTCAGTTAACGCAACCAGCCAGGCTCTAACATGGAAAAAACATGGGGAAAAGAAGAGAGGAAAGATGAGGATTTGTATACAGAGACCCGTGTTAGAAAAAAATCAAAGAGTATGGTAAACATGGAGACGCGAGTTAAAGGCGGGCAAAAAGTATGGAATAAGCCAGAAAGTGATTGATCATGACCGACATGAAATGAAAATGTTTCAGACGGACTTATTCCCAGGTGGGACAACAGGCATAAGTAAGTAGGGATTCAAGCAGGCTGTCGAGATAAACCTAATGCCCACATCATGTTCTTGTAATAATTGACCCCACCTGAGTAACCTCCATTAACGTTTGGAGAAAATCGTGTTCAAATATTTTAAGGGATAGTGTTCAGCAAAACATGGACTAGATACAATGAACACGTTACATAAGCGTAAAGTTGTTTCAAGGTAAGAATTAATCCTAAGCATTACTTTAATACGATGGAAAATAATTCTGCAGATTGTTATTAAATTTCATAGGGGAAAAAATCACATAAAGGATGATATACAAAGTGATCACCTTCTTGAAACAAATTGGCACCAATGCAAACATTACTGTCTTCTAGAGTTAATTTCAAATGTTATTAAAATCTGGCGCAATGAGAAAGCGCATTGGTTAATATAATTCCTATACTTTCGAATACTTCTTGACAAACATCCGGAAAATAATTTTTTGGGGTGGTTTCATATCCATCCTTCCATGTGGCGCTACAACCCATGTTGGGCTTTGGCCTGCCTCACTACTTTCTTCCCCGCAGATTTAACTAATGTTTTTCTTTCCATGCTTGGATTTTCAGTTGTTGAAGATCTTTATCCACATCATCCATCCATCTTAGCCTAGCTCTGCCTTTAAGCCTTTTTCCTCTGAGTTATTGGTGATGCCCCCTCTTCGTTCCTCTGTCATTTGGCATTCTCTCTAGGTGTCCTGCCCAGCGTAGCCTGCCCCTTTTTTTCAGCTACTATCTTTGGATCCTGATATAGACTGTAAAATTCATGGTTGGTTCGTATTCTCCATCCATATTTATTCTTTTTTTTTGTCCTTATATTTTTCTGAGAACTTTCCTCTCCCATGTGTTTAGTAGGTTTTCTGCCATTTTTGTTAAGGTCCAAGTTTCACTTGCATATATTACAACTTGTCTGATTACATTTTTATAAATAGTTTTCTTTGTTTCTCTTGTAATGTTTTTTTTTTACTTTTGAGTATTTTCCCACTACTGAAGTATGCCCTGTTTCCGGCTGAAATTATTTCTTTTATTTCTGTTAGTAATTCGTTTCTTTCATTTATTAAAGATCATAGGTAGTTGAATTGATTTACATTTTCAAAAGTCTGGTTTCTAATTTTAATTGCTTCATATGTTTGTTCTTCTCTTATCATCGTCATGTATTTTTTTGTTCATATCATTTGATTTTGATGTTTGTATGAGGGATAACAGTGTTTTAGTATAAGAAATAATGATAGAAATAGGCAATAGTAAATTCACGCAACACCAACTCACTCAAATTTGATCAATGACATTTTTATGTCTCTATTTCATGGTACCTTTTGGTTACTACTATAGCAAAAACAATAATTGAAAATGACATTTTCAAACATAATATTTAGGCTACCAAACTAAAGCTTCATAGAATGAAAACACAAAGAATTAAATCTTAAAATCATCATTTTTTATTATAAAAAATTATGATCCTTTTTTGGCCGGATAAAGATTGATTGAAATGAGACCTGAACTGGTAGATCTTTTAGGTCTATAGTCAAAATGACCATCGTCTAAGTCTATAGAGTTGTCTTAGCTGACATTTTCTGCATTGCTTAAAAGGGGGGGGGGGGTGTTTGAAGGGCTCAATTTGTCATCGATGATTTATAACTTGGCCGTTTATTAACAAGCGAAAGATGCAAATAAAATGTTTTTCCCAAAATTGTTTGCTATTAAAATAAATAAGCCCAAATCAAAATGTATTTCAATTTTATTGATACCAAAATTCATTTTTTTAAAAGGGGGGGGGGGGGG
>CAXITT010000440.1:496559-521398 GCA_964033795.1 Lymnaea stagnalis
GTTAAATTTTTTTTAAAAAATTGATGAAGGATTTTAAGGGCCCCCCCCCCCCCCCCTATAAGATAATGAATTTAACTACAATTCCCACTCAAGATATTGCGTTTGTGGGAATTATTCGATCAATGCTTTTTTTTCTTTTTTGATGTAACATTTGTGTAGACATTTGTGTAGACATTTGTGTTGACATTTGTGTAGACATTTGTGTAGACATTTGTGTAGACATCCTCTATGTGTCAGCCTAGATAGGATAGTACCAAGTTTTAAATTTTGTTGATGTCTGAGATTGTAACTAATTATTTTCCCCATTTTTTATTGTTACAACCAAACTAATTCGACCCCCGAGGGGATATTTAAAGCTTAAAGATGTAAACATCAGGATCATATATTTCAGTTCCTATAATCTCATTAAAGCAGGTGTTTGGGATTTTCAAGTAATCGACTTAAGCCTGGGAAAGCAAAGAAGCTGATTTATTCCAATACCTGAAACAATAATAATAATAATAATAATAAAGTTCATTTCAAAAACACGCTTCATCCCCAAAGGCTCGAAGCGCGGTACAAAGTCAACAAAATACAAATCTATAATTTACCACTTTTAAAACAAACGCAACACTACAAAAACTAATTACTAGCATACAATGGCAAAGTCTTTCTAGCCATTTCAACCCCAAGCAACACAGCCATCATGCATTAACTGGAAAATAAGGTTGACAATCATCCCAGATGGTGTTTGCGAAATAGGTGTGTCTTTAAATTGGTTTTAAAGGACTCCAGTGTCTGGTTGTTTCTGAGATCGACAGGAAGGGCGTTCCAAATTGTTGGACCAGCAAATGCGAAAGTGCGCTTTCCGTAAGTCTCAAGGCAAACACGTGGTGTCGAGAGTTTGCCACCATCGGATGAGCGGAGCTCTCTAGTGGGCACATAAGGCGTCAGCAGCTCTTTCAATGACCTGTAGCTGATTAACCTTTTTATTTCCAGTAACGTCAAGAGGAAACTTTTCATCCATGTCATTTAATAATGGTAGAATAGACGCTTGTACTTCTTTCTTCGCCTGTTGCTACCATAAAATTACAATCTTTCATGTATGAATTTTTTTTCATTCGTTTTCCAATTACCAAACATAGATGTTAATGACAAAACTTAATTTGGTGACCCCTAATTATGATTCAATTTCACTGCAAATTTGAATTAAAAATAATGAATGGCAATTTTTAAAACAAATTAATTGAAAGTTACGTAACATTTAGATCATACAATTGGTTTCCAGTAATGATACCGTAAAGAGAGATAGGATTCAATTTTTTTTTTCCACTTTAAGCGAAATTAATTGCTAAAGATATTTAATTATAAAATAAAAGACATTAGAATAGATATTCATTACAAAGTTTTAAATAGTACTAAAAGATATTCATTATACAGTGCCATTTGCTTGATATTTTAACTAAATGTGACATGCTTTTTCATAATTTTTTTCTGATTTTCTAAGCTCGGATTCTTGAGAATACTCAGCCACAATGATAACTAGGACGGATTCCCAAAATAGATAATCTCGCCTAGTCTGTTGGGCAATTATTTTCATGGGTTCGAGACTAAAAAAATTTTTCTGAATGATTTGTATAGTTCCCATATCATACTAAGATCTAGAAGCATTAGTGACCTAGTATTTCTGTTATTATTTGGTTTTGCTACCTCTAGATAATATGTGTGCTGAGAAGGAAGAATCACAACTTTGAGACCCAAATAGCAATATGTTCGAATATGGGTTGATACTTGATAAATTTATGAGGATTGCAATGTATCAAATCAATGATTTTTTACACAAATAACAATTAATTGCATTCAATACTTGATAAATGGTAATTGTAACTTTTATAAGCTTCTTAAATTCACGAAAAAGTTAGTTTTTATCTAAATTTATTACTGTCATCGGATAATTACAAGGTAGGTTATCAGTGGCACATATTGGCTCTGAAGAAAAGTCTCTAGAGAAAGATAGTCACCTTAGAGATCATTTTTTTTAGGTGAGCTGCTGAAAAAAAAATAAAGGGACCTCATGCGGAACCAAGAAATAAACAAATGGTTGTTGACATCTCAATCAACCAATATGTGCTTCAACAACAATTTGATTGGTTTGAGACATGGTCAGAGTTCCTGTCAACAATCATTCAATTCAAGCGTACAATTGCAGAAAATGAATGCAACGGCAGGCACTTAGTAAAATGGCAGGCAACAAGTACAATGACTGTCACTCAGTACAATATCAGGCACTCAGTACAGTGACCGTCACTCCAGTTTTAGAAACAGTAAATGACTCCAGATGGACAACAAATGCAATGTTCATAAAATCTCGAAAGGGAAAGAAAAGTGCACTGCGATTGAGCGTCACGAGAGAGGGTGGGGGAGGGATAAAAGGCTTAACAGGTGAATGAGAACATAACACTTTGTCATGTGGGTAAAGGTTCCATAAATCAGCATCAACGTGTTTCCGAATTCACGCTGCTTGCTATGATAATGTAGGTCCCAATGGCACAAAAATAAAAAATCCGCACACACCCCCCCCCCCCCCCCCTGAGTTCGCTTCTATCGAAGTGTTTAGGGACGGGACAATGCTTGTCTGGTGTAATATTACGGAAAAGTATAGGACATCTGTCGGCGTCCTCGCTCACCTACAGCCTCTCCCACTTACTACCTATCTTATGACACCCATTTTTATTATATAGTAGATAGGACTAAATATCTAAAAACTAATAAAAACGCAATTTTTAATAAAACAAAATGTAAGACAAAATATTAGATTAAATATTAATGATTGAGCTTGGATTCCATCTGTTATTTTCCATAATTAAAGCTGTCATGATTGATTTGCTTGCTGTCTGTGGAATAAGGACATGTATATATATATATATATATATTGTCAAACAACTTTTATGGTATCATTGTCTAGATTTCCTAATATTTAAATAACTCGACTTTGATTTTTCATTATTCCCACGAATTTAAGAAAACATGTAATTTACACCCAAAAAAAACCTAAATATTATTCTTTTTTTTTTTCTTTGAGATTCATAAAATATCCTCCTCACTTTAAGAAAAAAATAACCAGTATAGAAACTCTAAATGTTGTGAAGCGTGCGAAAATCGGTAGAAATAAAAACAGTACGTGAATAAAACAGTTCAGCTTCACAATGAAATACGCGTAGTGTTCAACTAGTTGTCTTCATTGAATTAATTACCGTAATCTGAATTTGATAATTCCATTTTCCTTTTCAAAATGGTCAGCGTATTCGAACGTGTCATGGTCATCTACCATGATCACCTGACTGTTGTTCACATCAAAGATCATGTCGTACTGTCCAGGATCATGCTGTCCATGGCCATTGAGAATGGAGGATTTTACCTGGGAAATTATGTATTAATCAGACATTTAAGTAAGAATGTCATGTTTTAAATCTTCACATATGATTAAAAAACATAAAAAAAATATTTAACTATGAATAAAAAGAATTAGAGACAGAACTGAGAAATAAATGTGAGTTTTAAGTGTATGTATTTCGTCATAAACTCAGTCGACGTCTGCGCTCAGAGTTGTCATGTTCTCGAATAAACTATTATCGATATTAAACTTTCCAATCGAAGGGAATTGCTTGAATCTTTTTGGGTTGTTTCGTTTTTTTTTTTTTTTGTTTTTTTTTTACTTTGGTTTCAACGTGAGAACTGTTTATGGCCTAATCACATCAGACACAGTTTTACTTACATCCGACCCCGTTATACTTACATCAGACTCATTTTTAGTTACAGCAGACATAATTTTACTGACATCAGTCACAGTTTTACTTACATGGGACATAGTTTTACTTAGATCTGTCACAATTTTACTTACATCTGACACAGTTTTACTTACATCTTACACAGTTTTACTTATACCATATACAGATTTACTTACATCAGCCACAGTTTTATCAGTAGAACCGTGCCCAGTAAGATCAATTGTGTGTTCAATTATTCCTAAAGTACCAGGAAGTTCTACTTTCACCTTTCTCAAACCGTCATCTGCCTCTGACTCTAGGGATTTTGAAACAAAAACGTAATACATGGATAAATAATCATGCTGTTTTATTCTAATTTCAAATAAATGTTGACTTTTAAAAATAATATCATATAGTACGCTCTAGAAAGAAATTCAGACAACCTCTAAAAAACATAGTTTTTTTTGTTTACACATTTTATAACATGTAATATAGAGCAATGGGGTATGGGGCTAGACTCAACATGCGTATAAGAAACGCAACATACAAGAATCCCAATTGGTGCCCCCTCCCATCAAGGCCTCGCAACCAAACATAATTTTTCTCACGACTTCATTAATATTCACAAATATTTCAGAAAAAACAAAAGACGTTAATACGCGCTAAATGCATTGGCGATATTTCTTTTAACGATATTTCTTTTAGCGATATCTCTTTTAGCGATATTTCTTTTAGCGATATTTCTTTTAGCGATATTTTCTTTTAGCGATATTTTCTTTTAGCGATATTTCTTTTAGCGATCTCATTGAGCGCAGTTCTCGGGAATTTTATTTGATGAAATCAGTCTCATCTTCGTTCAACTCCCCTTAAAAAATAGCAAAAAAACTTATTTTTGGTGGTTGGGGTTGGGTCTGAAAATTCAAAAGAATATCTTGTCATCGGCAACGAGACTAATACGCCAAGTCTCGGCACGATGGGATGGCGGGAAGTGGGTCAATTAGCTGTCGGAAGATTTTTGCCAGCTAGCTACCCCACGAACAAAATTAAGGTTAATTTAAAGGATTCAAAAACAGTACGAATCACCACCTTAAATTCGCCGAAGACATCTCGCCATCACCATTGGGCCGCCAGGACGTCATGCCACAGGTCATTTCACCCACGATTATGAATCAAATATTTTAATTTCAAAATAATGACTTAATTTAATACACGGGTTATTTAAGCGTGTTCAATTAACTCTCTATATTAATGCAAAGTTCGACATTTATTATTATTATTTAATGTTAATTAGTTCCGCATTGGCTCTTACGTTATTAATGGGAATGTACGTGCATTTATTTAAAGGGTATTTCTTTGCTCTTTACAATGCCCTCCTCCTCCAACCAGACGAATAGACCTGGAAACAAGCCTTCCAGGAAAAGTCAAATTATTGACCCAGTGGAGTTGGAGGGGGGGGGGAGAAGGGGCCCTTTTAGGTTTTTTTTAATATTCTTTTTTTTTTTTAAATTTTTTTAATACTACACAAGTTGAATTACAACAATTCAAATATCTTTGCATATTACAAGACAGCTATAACTAGCCCAGCTATAAAGAGAACCGCTACAACGAGTCCAGCTATAATGAGTCCATCTATAAAGAGCCCAGATACAATGATCCAAGCTATGATCCCAGCTAAAATGAGCCTAGCTATAAAGATCCCAGCTCTAACGATAGCAGCTATAATGATTCCAGCTATGTCGAGCACTCCTATAACGAGGTAAGTTCCTCATGCAATGTAGTTTGTCTAGATGCTTACCAAATTTTTTCAGCTTTGAATCCATCTGGAAAAAAAAAACGTGCAGATTTTAAAATGCATTTCTGTTTAGTTATTGCTGTTTTAAAGGTTGAAATCTTTAAACAGTGTATGTCAAAACTGCTAGAGCGGAAGCTTCCGCATCTTGAACGTCAAATTGCATATTATGTCAACGGTGCATAACTCTAGGTGCAGCAAGATAATATAAGTGAACAAGGATTATAATGTGGGCAATTTTTGTTGTAAATTTGTCTCTCCATGGTGGACAAAGTATTCGTAGTTAAGCAATATTTTCTCACATTTGATAGTAACAGTTCATGGTGACCATGTTTGAAAAAAAAAAATTGAACAGCAATGCCGGGAAAGATTTTTTTTTAAATAATAAATGGGCAGAATTTACACAGTTCTGTAAAGTTACTCTGTCAACAGAAGACAACTGTAACTTATAGTGTCAGTGAATTTGACTTTCCTCGGAGAACCAAACGTTCCTATAAAGGTCAGGATCCTCGTAAGCTATAGCGTAAAATGTCCCTAACACATAATCCTGGTTAACCTCTGAAAGCCATTATCCAGCCTGTTTCTGTACGAAAATGCATCTATGTCCTTTCAATAACCGGCGAATGAACGTGCTTCCGATCTTCTGTGTGAAGGGTGTTCCGTGCAGACTTGCTTGATGCGAATGCAGCCCCCCCCCCCCCCCCCCATTTAAAGAACAAAGGCGTGATTCTCTTTCTGGAAGAACATGCTGATCGACCAGACTTTCTCTTTCGTTGAAACAATATATTTCCTTCACCGTACAATTATCTAGCAACAGACATAATGTTACTTGTTGCTGACATGTATAAAAATGTTTGCTCCATCGAAGAGGACCATTTAAAACAGCAACTGCGAAACATGCCTTCCTGTCCGCGACCGGTCGCACGTTCCGGCTGGTTGCCACACGCGCGATGCTTTCAAGATGCGTCAGTTTCAGCACCATCAACAACATCAAAATAACAACATGCTTTACGACACATTAAAGGTCAACACGTTCAAAGATCACTAAGGGAAAATCAGAGAATACATTTTCGTAAAATTAATAATAAATAAGGTAAAATACCGAGATTAAAAAGGTAGGCTTAAATATAACTAAGGGTAATTGGGTTTAAGTCTAGTATAAAATCTAAATAAAGGTATGTTTATTTTTTTTTGGTATATATTTAGTTTAATTTAAGATTCTATAAAGTTCTATTGAATATCTAGTTTGAAAGGAAACTTCCACAAACAGGTAAGGTCAGTGGCGTAGCTAGGGTTGATGTCACCCGGTGCGGTAAACTCATGGTGTCACCCCCCCCCCCCCCCCCCCCCCGACTACCAAGATGGATTTCTTCTTGTTGGAATAAGTCACCAGTATAACAATGGCAACATTAAAACAAATTAATTGAATGAAGGTCAGGGGGTAATGTATTTAAGAACTGTAGCAACGCTAAGTTATATTTATTTTTGCAGTAAAATTACTTTATTTAAAATGTTCTTTCCTTGTCTTCAAACCAGCAAGCCTGTCAATCACTTGATCTGAACTACTTTACTGCTTTCAATTGATAGAGCAAGATCAGAAAGCCTTGACTGTCCTATGGCCCATGGTGGATCGTAAATAGATATCCTACCATTCTCTTATTAAAAATTAATCTTCTCGCTACCGAAAATCCATATTATTGTTCAGATTTTAAAAGTGCCTTTTCAGTAGCATGTTTCACCAAGTGGCAGTGCTCTCGTGCAGAAACAATCTTAATTAAGGTCCCTCGGTTTGTCACCACTTTGTCAAGAGTAACAGTAAAGCCTTTAGTCTGCAGATAATGCTGTGTAGTATTAAGTTCCTTAAGTAGCTCAGCCCAGAGTAAAGGTAGCAGATATATATGAAATCATAGACAGCATGTAAAAGACCTCATATGTTAATAGGCAGTGTTACTGACGAATTGGCGAAAAAAACATTTTTTGAGCATTTCTGTTACGATATATTTGGTTTCAAAACCTTATTTATAATTTTTTTTTAATTATTAAAAGATATTAGAAAATTGTATAAAATATTATATTTTTAACACTATAAATGGGTAAAAAAAAATGTTTGTAATGTTTATAATTTGTACAAATTCAATTTATGATATTAGACTTAGAATCGCCCGACCACATCGTATTTGGTATCAATGGAAATATTTATTTATCAGAATTTAGATAAATATGGCTTCCTGGTCACTTGAATTATGGTAAAAACGGTGTTTTTCTGACTTAATTATAGGGTCACCTCATTTCTGACTCATCAGCCTTGAACTTTTAATAATGCACGCATTCCGATTGGTTACATGTGCGGAAAATTAACGTGTGATCGGTTATCCTTTTATGAAGTTCAGTTAGACCGAACGGTGTGTGCTCTGTAAAGATTCAATTTTTCTTTAAAGTTGGTGTCACTACTGAGATGGCGTCACCTGGTGTGGTCCGAATGCCCTCCCCCCCCCCCCCCCCCCCCCCCCCCCCCCCCCCCGGTAAGGTTTATAACAAAGGAGTCGGTAAAGTTTTTCTGTGACGTACATTTTAAAAATAATATTAATATCTGCCAATAGAATGTCTTTAAAAGGTCGCGGTTGCCAACCACTGGCATACACCTTAAAACAGTGGTTCTCAACCTTCCTAGTGGCGCGACCCTTAAATACCGTTTCTCGTGTCGTGGCGACCCCCAGCCACACAATGATTTTCGTTGCTTCTTCATAGTCCGCTGCCTTAAAAGATTACAATAACAATAATTTGGGAAAATCCGTTTGTTGACAAGTAATACTGAGAATTCCGATGTATTGGCCTATTGACTTCTTTTCTTAACTTTAAATAAAAAGAACAAGGAAGAATCAATAATTTATTGTATTCATTTATGTTTATTTTGTGTTGCCGTAGACTCCGTTGATTAGCAATTAAAAAGTTCATTTGAATGTAATTTTACCTTTGTTGATGCTAATAAAATAATTCCTAATCATAGGAATAGTTAAATTATAATTAATTGTTAGCATCTCATTTAAATCAATATCATCAATACCATTATACACAGCCAACTGAAGTATCTAAAAGTTAATGACAATTCGTTAAGTTTGTATAGGCTACATGTATCATTCTATCAACTATACCTTAACTATATGATAACATCAATAACCCATCCAAAGAATAGATTATGATAATAGATCATAGGCTGACATAGGGAAGCCATAGGCCAACATAGGCATTATTAGTAGGCCTATACTATACTATACTATATTAATAGATGCGATTAACCGTGTTGGTCTTAGCATAAAAGGTATTGACTTACTTACTTAGGCCGGCCTTTGCAGCTAAGGCTAAGTAATAATGATAACAATATGAAACCAGACACTCACTGATTCCATTCATTACTGAAAATTGAATAATTTAATAACGACGCTTGATTACACTTACATAGACACAAACTGTTGCGCTCGAAATAGGATAAGTTTGATTCCTAGAACTATTTATTGCTTGTAATTTCGCGAGGATTCAAGCCATATCCAACAATGATGACAATGACAGAATCTAACGAGCCAAACACTTTTACCAAAGTAATCAAGTAAATTTTGGAGAAAAACTTAACTACCGGTAACTCTATGCAAATCAAAATTCTAAACATAGTATAACAAGGGGAGACAAAACAATAGATTGAGAAAATAATTTTCTTCGTTATTGACGTCAGCAATCATAAACAATAATAATAATATAAACAATTTTAACAGTTTGAAAAATATAATAATTATAATGGACATTTTTAATAATATTAGATTAGTGTATTAAAAAAATTACTCCAATAGCAATACTAAGGGAGTAAATGGCTACTTAGAATACCGGTATCAATTATATAAGTATTAGATTACTGATTAGGTCATTACGCATAGTCTGTTACTGTGTAGGCTTAAATGTAGTGGGCTTTATTTCTTTTTAAAATGAATTATAGGCGTAACATAAAATTAAAGAGGGAAAATTAAATCAAGTTCGGCTCCTATTCATCCTGTGATGTGTATAATCTACTTTCAGGCAACACACTCTTACTGGACAGTTCATTTTGTTTGTGGGGGGTTGGAATGAGTCAAACCAAGGTCCATAGTCACTTTTGCCATTACTGCACCATACAGGATGCACTATACACTATGTTTAAACTTAATTTTCATAGTTTAAGCAGATTTAAAATAAAATAAAATTGCATCCTCATTAAATTTTTCATCGAGGTTTTTTTTTTTCTTCCCATTTTAATTTTAAAATATTTTATATTTAAATTATCATGTTCATTTGCAACAATAGTTTCATGAGAAGTTTGTAAATATTTTTGAGCAATTTAAACAATTTAAAAATATGTTATATTCAGATTATTAAGTGTTTTAACAAGTTGCGAAGGCCTTTGACTTTGAAAATGCCGGTAATATTAGTAATAATACATTCGAAAACAAACTGAACGTTTCTGAAAGCGCATGAGTATAGTGTATTAAACATGTATAAGAAAAATATTTTGAATACTAAGTGATATTGTATTGTATTTCAACATTATTCGTGTTGTTGAATATTTACATTTTACGAATACCCAAAGAAAATACCAATATATCAATAGTATCATATGAATAATGTGCATGGTCGTATTTCAACCATTATGCATTGGCAAAATTTACACTCGATATCACCGGTCCGTTCACAACCCTTAGTCTCTCAGCAAATCTTTTGAAAACATCACGATTTTTTAAACTTACGGCGGGGTAGCAAACTGTATAACAAAGCCATCGGTCTGCGTTTACCCTGTTCATGACGGAATTTGTTTCCAGAATGGCATGGCATGTGCTATTCTCAGGGTAAAACATGACGTTTTCTCACAGAAACCATTGCACAATGCGCTTGGGACAGGACGTCGTCTCACAGAAACCACTGCACAATGCGCTTGGGACAGGACGTCGTCTCACAGAAACCACTGCACAATGCGCTTGGGACAGGACGCCGTCTCACAGAAACCACTGCACAATGCGCTTGGGACAGGACGTCGTCTCACAGAAACCACTGCACAATGCGCTTGGGACAGGACGTCGTCTCACAGAAACCACTGCACAATGCGCTTGGGACAGGACGTCGTCTCACAGAAACCACTGCACAATGCGCTTGGGACAGGACGTCGTCTCACAGAAACCACTGCACAATGCGCTTGGTACAGGACGTCGTCTCACAGAAACCACTGCACAATGCGCTTGGGACAGGACGTCGTCTCACAGAAACCACTGCACAATGCGCTTGGGACAGGACGTCGTCTCACAGAAACCATTGCACAATGCGCTTGGGACAGGACGTCGTCTCACAGAAACCATTGCACAATGCGCTTGGGACAGGACGTCGTCTCACAGAAACCATTGCACAATGCGCTTCGGACAGGACGTCGTCTCACAGAAACCATTGCACAATGTGCTTGGGACAGGATTTGCGCTATTTCAAAGTTTTTGTATTTGCTGTTTTTTTTTGGTTAAGAAATCGATCCTTGCCCGGAGGGGTGTGGTGGTGAGTTATGGTCAGAGGCTTAACCAAAAAGGTGGGCTACACATATCACGGCTCTGGATGGGGGTTGTCCTCAAAGGGCGTCTGCACAACAAACTTACCTTTTGCGCACCCCCCCCCAAACCCGGAGAGGGGGAGGGCGTGCTGATGTCCACCTGCATTTTTTTTTACTAATGTGTAATGCCAAAGTAAAACTAATTCAATGATATTTAATTATTGTTAAAAGATTTTTAAAAATCACTGCAGTGTTTCGTAGAAATCATCAAAACAACATTATATGTTGACAATCGCTTGACATCACACTGACAATGCCTCGGACAACTTAAACTTCACGACTTCATGATGTGATTATCTCCCCGTAGTGTGTTTTTGGCGTAATTATATCTTGGTGCTAACAAAATGGATACATTGGCTTACCATTCATTTTTACTCCACGCCCCAGGGGATCACATACAATGTTAAAATTATAATGCCGCCCCCCCCCCAAAAAAAAAAAAAATTGGGGGAGAGGAGAATAGTTTCAAATTAGCTACACTTGTATGCCTATTACGATTCACAATCATAGGAAGGTGCTAACAAAATGGATACATTGGCTTACCATTCATTTTTACTCCACGCCCCAGGGGATCACATACAATGTTAGAATTATAATGCCGCCCCCCCCCCAAAAAAAAAAAAAATTGGGGGAGAGGAGAATAGTTTCAAATTAGCTACACTTGTATGCCTATTACGATTCACAATCATAGGATAAAACTTACAACAATTAATAAATATATTTGTATTTCAATATAGGGGAGGGGGGTGAAGTGGTTAACTTTAAAATAAATCATTGTTTAACATTACACCCCAGCCCCCTCCCTTCCAATAAATAATAAGAAATGCTCTACGAGAACTTTGCCACAGAAGCGTGAAACTTACTCAATCTTCCTCCCAAGGTCAAGGTACTAAACGATTTTTAAATAAATAGTTTTCAGTTTAAACAAGAGTATAACATTAAATCGACAAGTACTCGGTTTAGGCCCAAAAGTTAAAGACTCGCAAAGACCATGGTTTTGCTACTTTAAACTGCTGCGGTGTACGCAGGCCACAGGCAATGATTTAGCTAGGTACACCGCCACCGTGTATGCAGGCCAAAGTCAAGAGTTTCTTTAGGTACACCGCTGCGGTGTACGTAGTGCCGGGATTAAATTTTAGATAACAGAAAATACAAAATAAGCATTTACAGCAGAGATAAGGGCTTTCTTTTTTTGTTTTGTGTTTGTTTGTCAACAGGAACATATAGGCCTACAAATAATACAAAGAGACCCAACAAATAAGAAACAATATTTCATTTAAATATCATGCTGTTCAAATATTGTTTTCACACCAATATTAAATTGTTTTAATTCTTTACATAAAAAATGAAAATTAACCAAATAACTATGAAAGACTTTTGCATAATGGCTTTAACACTTTTCTTTTTACATTATTTTGAAATTTGTAGCTTTTCACAATTCACAAGTTTTCAAAATTTCTAAGACTTCTTAGACAACCTTTTTAAGCTGCATTTTTGTTTCTTTAAGGAATCACATTTCTTGTTCCTTTACTCGTACCCAGAGTCAGAAATCTTCTTCTCATCCTGAGTTGATTTTTCATTGAAACTAGCTCATTTTCTCTTCTCATCTTAACGTCTCATCCTAAGTAGATTTATCATTATGACTAACGCAACTTATCTTCTCATCCTAAGTTGATTTAACATGATGACTAGCCCATCTTGTCTACTCATCCTGAGCTATTTTATCATTTTGACTAGTTCATCTTATCTTCTCCTGAGTTGATTCCAATCATTAAGACTAGCTCATCTTATATTCTTATCTTGTCTTCTCATCCTGTTCTTCAAATTTGCCACCTTGATCAACACAAACATATCCAGCAAGGACAGAATAAATTAACATCAACTAACACCATGTGACAAATCTTTAAATTGTTTTCAATTTTCAAGATTTTTTTGAGTAAACACCATGACCTGAAATGCCCAGAGTTAATTATGTACAGAATGTGGACAGCAGGAGTATATATCTTAACAGCAAAATCAAATTCTTTTAATCCTTTGTCTTTTGACTGACTTAATTATTGTAAAACCTCAGAGACAGTCAAGTAAAATTATTACTTATATAGATAAAATATTTTTTTAAAATTGAAAAAGGGAACAATGAATTTTATTATTCTACAAAAAATATTCATGAAAAGAACTACAGCCATAAAAAAAAAACAAGAACATTAGCAAAAACTGATGATTTTTCAAATCACATGGTTTTTCTTTATTATGTAGTGCCAGAAATAGTATAGCGAATAGCAACAAAAAAAGTGTCGAGTTTCAACCAATCAACAAACACATTGGCATGTTTATTTTAAGGAAAATAAATTAATAATATAAAAATATGGTGTATATTATGTGGTGTATTATTTATACTCATTTCCTGTTATATTATGTTGATGGATTGATTTTTAAATTTATGTTGAATTAACATTTTTTTTATATACATACTGATAATCTTATGGGTTAAGTAAGACTACATAATATGTAAAAATATGACAATGACATTAGTTAGTTTTTTTGTTGTTTTTTAAACAGCAAGCATATTAAATGCAAATGAAATAAACTCACCACTTTAATCTCTTTTTGGACAATAAATATAATAACAGGTAAAAAATTAAAAGATAAAAATTTCCCTAAAACAGTAGAAAGTTGATTATTTATATCCAAACTATTAATAATATTTTTAAACAAAACTTCTGACATAAATTGGTAACACATAGTGTGTTGAATTTTTTTTTTATTCTATGTAACGGTACATTTTTTTGTTTTAATCTTTGTCCTTAGTTAAGTTATAAAGATTTTATTCCGTCTTAAAATTAAAAGTTTAGTATTGTGGTTACCACCTTCTGCTGTCTCAGATCTGAGTCTACCTGTCTTTCTAATGTTGTTATTTTTTCACTTGCCTACAAAGCTGTTTTTGCTTGGAAAAATGAGCTTTAATTTGTACAATATTGTATTTAAAAAAAAAAAAAATTGGCTAAGAGCTGGGATCTTGACAGTGGGAGTTGGGCCCTGTTTATATTTATGTAATTTCATAATTTGTATCAGTCCTGGTCAAATCAGTGATTCTGAACAACTTTGGGTGAATTTTTGCTTAAAAGCTGAATTCTGAATGACATAGGAAGAGAAATGTACTGTCCAGTATGTGAGTTCATTAATAGTTGTTGCGATTGGATATTATGTTTGATTACCATTGCGTGTTTTTGAGAGATTAATTAGTTAGTGAACGCTCTTCTCGCGCTTGACTTTGTGACTTATTTTTTATGCTTTTAATGTCATAATAATATCTCATATTGTCTACTCTGTTTTGTGACACATTTTAGTCATGTGACAGGAAATTTGTGAAAGGAGGTTGTGTTTTATTTCTCTCTGATAGCGAGTTGCACTATAAATGTGTAGAAGGAATCAACAGTCTGTGTATTTATATTATATATTAAATTTGTATTTATTATGAAGAAAAAAAAAAACTCGAGTTGATTCAGTGGGAGTGCGATGTATTACAATGTGCCAAATAACTTGATGAATTAGCCAATCTAGTATAAACTGGAGCTTGACATGTACTATACCAGTTAAATTAAATACATAAGTTTCTCAATGGAGGCTCAAAGATCTGGAAGCTGTTTTCTTCATTATTGAATTTGTTGGTCTCCTAAGTTACTTGTTTTATTGAATATGAATAATGATGGAGCTCTTAAAACTAATTATTTTCATTGTAAAGGTCCATCATGTGTTTTTGCGGGAACAATGTTTTGTGCGGAAGAATTTGAATAAATTAATGATGCTTTAAAATAAATCAAATGATGCTTAGAATGAGGATGAGTTTATCATAAATTATAGGCAGAATTATCAGTAAAGAGACCTTATTGCTACTCTCTCTGAATTATAACATTTTAAAATCATTCTACAATAAGCCACTTAAAGTTTCATTCTCTTCAAAGAAGTCATGTAAACACAATATTCGTCATGTTTGAATTATGATCAAAGTTCATTTCCAGTTCATGATTTCATGTTGATTAAATATTCAAACTCAGATAGGTCCAGGTTTCAAGATGTCGAGCATCCACAATTTGACCTGATCAAGAGTAACAAAATAATCATTGTTTACTTTGATGAAACAATTTATTATTAACATTAAACTTACAAAAACAAGTTTTGGTACTGTCAATCATTCTGCTAAAAATTTATTGAAACAGAACAGAAGAATACAAAAAAATATGCATGTAGGGGTTCTGATTTTATAGAATTATATATTTTAAGTGAATATCAATATATATTATTGACCCTAAAAATATTATCACTATAAAAAATATTTTTTGAACTTATTTTTTAAAGGGACAGTTTTGCTTATAGACAAGCCTAATTTTTATATACCCTTCTGTTATGGCAAGTTTTCAATAGAATTTAATCCTCAGTGCCAGCAAATAGTGTGCATCTTTGGGTGCTTATGAGTCATATTTGTGTTTTCTCATTACAATTGTAAAAATCAAGCAGAGTATAAACAATGCAAATCATGGAATTTATGAATTACATTTCATAAGACATAAATGATTTGCAATAATAAACAAAAATTAAGATCCTTGATACACTAGGCCTCTAAAATAAGATACAGTTTTTAGGACAAGAAGGTTAACATTATTTATTGATTGAATAGATTGGTTTGGTAAGTCACTTTCATTATGACAAAAAAGATGTTGAAAGTTTTTAAAATTAATTTTTCCCCATCAAGTTACATTTGGGTTTATAGGGTCCTTAATTTTAACCTGATCATCAACATCATCATCATCATCATGTCACTTAGTCATTGGACAGTTGGGGCATGAAAACTATTCTTCTCCATGCCTCCCTATTTTCTGCACTTCATATATCACAGTGGCTATTTATTAACTGAGGTTAATTCCAGGAACAAATTTGTAATTACAGTTCACTATAGTACCATTACACCATGTAGTATTATATGTTTTCAATTAATATATTTTTTACCATGCAACTTAAAACAAGTGTGATTTTTTAGCTAGAGACTATTCTTTTGATAAACATATGTAAAGTGATCAATAAAAGTAATTATGATATTCATCTATGTAAAAGACTTAACTCTTTCACAAGCACTTTAATGTATGCATAAACTTTCAAACTGCTAAGAGAAACAAATTTATTTAAAATTTAGTTAATTTAGCACCAACAATTCAGTGTTCAATAAATAATTAAGAAGATAAAAGTGAAAATTCCCTGACAGAATTTACTAGTGGATTGCAGTTTTGTTTCTCTTATAACTTAAAATGACAAAAAAAGATGCATTAAGCTATGCTACTCAGTGGTTAAGCTTATTTGGCATATTCCCAGGTGTTACATTAATCTGTGTTGCCAACATCATTTTTTTTTGTTTCCTATATTTTGTATACTTGCTTATGACCCAATAAAATTTGTATCACTTATCCTGGCAAAACTGTGGTATAAAAAAACATAAAACATATTTGAATGTCAATACAATTTTCAAATATTTAAATTTCAAAAAGCATTAACTCTTACAAAAATGTAAATCAAACAGAAGCTCAGTAAGAATAATTATGAATGAGAATTATTGATCCTTTTCTACTCTATTTTCTGTTTCTTTGATGTGAATAGGGTGATGGCTAAGCCAGAAATGGACTGCGTAAAAAGCTCTCAATTGAAAGTGAGGGGTGGGAAGTCCGGATAATTTTTTGTTTATAAAGTCATTAAGCAAGGATACACTTTTGGGCAAAACTGCATTTAGTTTTTCAGCATTTTAAACTTAATCATACAGCAACAAAAATAAGGTTCATGAAAATGTTAGGCATTGTTTGAGCTCATTAGCTGAGGACATTCTTAATCAATAGAAATATTTGCCTTGCTGGTATCAATTCAATGCAAAGATTACGTTATTGAAGTGTTGCACAGGGAAAAACAGCAAAACCCAAGACAAACACCTTGCTCGGATTTTTAGATCTTCATTGGGACCCGTTAATTTATGCTTTCGTGGCCCAGTACCAGGGCAAAACCCAGAATTTGAAAATGCTGTCCTAAATGATTTGTTAAGGCAATTCACAAACTAAATTAAATTCTTACTCTTGATGAGAAAGAATGATGCCATTATGGATGTAATTCATCTACTCCATCTTTTCGTCAAGAGTTCCAAACATATCATGTTCATTAGGGACCAAATTTGTGCTTCTAGTTAGCAGATTAGCTTTTACCTATAAAAAGGAGCAGTAAATACAAATGCATTAACATTATTTGCACGTAAAATAAAATTATTACAACATTATTTCTCTCAATGAAATGGAAAGGCTTATTTTATTTTAATTTGATTTCAAACAGTGAAGTCAGTAAAAAGTAGTCCACTTGAAAGTAAGATTAAAAATGGAATGCCTAAGTTAAAATAGCTGTAATATTGATAATTAAGGATTTTTTAAAGCATCAGTCCATCACAATGTGTCTAGGGTGTAGACTTTGAACAAAATCACAAGGCATGAGATTGCAATTTACTGTACAACTGCTGATATGAACCATTTAAAAAAAATTAAATTACAACAAGAATTAAATTGTAAAACAAACAACCACATTAAATTAAAATATTTACTTAACTGATTGATGGAGCACGAATTAAAAAGGAACAAAATCAAAAGTGTACTATTTTATTAAATTTGTTTCTATTACTTTTATGTTATTTTTATTATTTTCACATAAGAAGCTGAAGCAAAACCGACTTTAAAATTATAATTTCATCTCTCTTACTTACATCATTTATAGTTTCTGGTATATAATTCTGCTAACTGTAATTTGTAGACCTGTAGGGTTCCTCCCTGGTGAAAGATTATATTAGCTCTACAAACCCAAACACCACTTTCCTCTTCAGCCTCTGCTTCTGGATGTGTGGTAAAAAAAAAAAAAGAAAATTAATATAAAGTTAAAAATTAATTATACATACCTGTAGTTCGTATTACACTTACTATCATAATTATTGCAAAACAACAATTAGCGAAATTTATTTCTTGGTAAATGCCTGGCATTTTTATCAAAATAATAAAATGATATATTTTAACAAGACAAGTGCCTCAATAATTCAGTTACGTAAAAAAATAAAAGTTCAATTTCATTTTCTTATACATTATATTTTTGTATTTCTTCCTGTCGATCTTAGAAACAACCAGACACTGGAGTCCTTTAAAACAGATCTAAAGACACATCTATTTCGCAAATACCTTCTGGGATGATTGTCTACCTTATTTTCCATGTGTTGCTGTGTTGCTCATGAAATGGCTAGAAAGTCTTTGATATTGTATGCTTGTAATTAGTTTTTGTAGTGTTGTGTTTGTTTTAAATGTGGTGAATTATAGATATGTTTTTGTTGACTTTGTACCGCGCTTCGAGCCTTTGGGGATGAAGCGTGTTTTTTTTTTTAAATGAACTTTATTATTATTATTATTATTTTTAGAATTCTATATTGTTTTCAAATATTTTTCAAACCAAAAAATATCATTACGTAAAACAAAGTTTGTTTGAATCAATCTATCTGAACTTTTCATCGAAGTTTATATGAGAGACTTTTGACTATTATATTTTAAATTAAAGAAAAGTAAGTTATGTTTATGTTAATTAAAAATTTCTGGAAAAATCTTGTACACACCAAACATTTCTATTATGTATAAATTGAATATGTACTGATGTATTGAAGTTGAAGCTCAAAAATATAAAATATATTTGATGTCTTGGTTGGAATAGGAGGGACTGGGTGGGGAGTTGTTATGTGGCTTTAAAAGTAGCCTCTCATTCAATAACACACTACACAAAATATTAAGTTATTTGTACAATTTTTAGAAAGGCATAAGCTCAAATGATACAGTCTACATACCAAACTGTCTTTTAAGAGAAGGACATCTGATTCTGAAATCATTTAAAATCTAGTTTACAAGTATTAAAAATATGTAAACTATAAACTGCTAAAGTAAAATAAAAATTAAAAAACCAGAGACACTAGAATAGTAACAACAATGTGAAAAATAAAATAATAAAGTAGCTTAAACATTAAAATGGCTATAAAAATAAGTACACTTTGGCACGTTTTGGCCTATACTACAGGATCAACCCGAGACAGAAAATGAGGCAAGGAAGGTGCATCACAGGTCATAGGCGGACTTAAACAGATGGGTTTTAAGGGACTTTTTGAAAGTGGCCGAGGTTTCACACTGACGGATGTGGAAGGGAAGCTGGTTCCAGAACGTGGGCGCATGGAAGTAGAAGGAGCGGTCACCGATGGTCTTAGACATAATATAACAAAACCATTAGATGGGATGTGTATAATCACATAATCAAAGTAAAATAAAAATAGTTATCACTTGTCGTTACAAATGAGAATTATTAATTATATAATTATTATCCTACAGTACCTAAAATTTGAACTATTATTTTTTTTAAATTGTTCGTTTTTTTAGTGTCACTTTAAATGTTGAGTAATTACATAATTCACATAAATTGAGTAACCACACAAACATTTTTGAGTTTACAAATTAATGCATAATTTTATAATTCTTTTTGAAAAAATGTTTTTATGTTCTCTCAATGCATTCATTTTTTTTTTGGATCATGGAGCATACCTAACATGTTAACTTGGCTAATAATGTGATTTAACCACTGATTCTATTGATTTTATTTCAGTATTCATAGCTTTAATAGAGTACTAACATACCATAGTTTAAATTTACTTTTCAAGTAATTCATTACATTTCTCTTATTAGTACATCAAGGATTACATGCTCTTTTCACAAATAGCAGCACATTTCATATTTTTCAGGACTAAAAGCAGGGGCATGTCATCTAAAAATGGAAGCATTTACCTTTAGAAAAAAAAAAATTAAACCAAAAGCTTAATTGACTGAAATCAAATCAGACTAAAAAATCTTCGCTTCTCTCTAATAGTGCAAGAGTCCAACTAAAATGACAAATAAATCCACTGAAGTGCAATAATGAAACGCTTTTGGAATGATATAATTTACTCACAATTGCCGCATTGCTCTGTCGAAAGACATCAATGTGAGCGCTAACAGGGTCCTCTTTGTTAGAAAGGTATGTTTTAACTTTATATCTTCCATCCTCTACTTCAACTTCTGCATACACAAATATGCTTACCTTTTAAAATATAAAATATTTAATCATACAAAAATATGTTAATATATAAACCAAACATAAACTCATAGAATACTCTGTAAATTTATCAATCACATTTTTAAATTATAAAAATAGCGAAGAGTAATTATAAACTTAACAAAATTTGGGTACGCCATCTGAAATATTTTTAATTGTCTAATATTAAGAAAAGCTTTAATTGTTATGTCAGCACGGAAAGTCAAAATCCATATGCTTTGGTTTTCAAACTATCTTACATAATGTTAAAAAGGAAAGACTGAGTTAAAAAATTGATACAATAAAAAGAATTTCAGGCTGTGGTTAAATGGACAATTTTTCAAAACCTGTGGACTTTGATCACATCCATTTTGGGCTTGACATTATATCACGTGGTTGCTTGAGAGCTTCAGAGATAATAGTAGTTGTTGTTTTTTTCTAAAATACAAATTCATTTTAATTGTACTGTCTTTGATTTTAAATTTAAATATTATTTATTGTTGTGCGACAACATTATCTGCATGTCCCTACCACCACTTTACACGACCCATTTCACTGGACAAACTGCAAATTTCAGTCTAAAAAAACATTTCTAGGATGAGGTTTTTCCAGTGTCCTGCAAATTAATTCAGCAAAAACATTAACTATAATAAAAAGATAATTATTATTAAGTGCATAAATTATTTTTAAATTTTTACAAGGAATTAAATGTTTACTTTAAATGTGTATTTTACTGTGAAAAATTTAAATTTAACAAATTTATGTGTAAATTCTCAACGTTCAATTGCAGGCAACTAAAAAGGATTTACCATAACACAGGATTTCAAAACAAAAAAGATTTTTAAAAAAATCAATTTAGTAATATAATTTATAAAAATCAATGCCTAGTTTAGGCAATTTGAGCCACTGTGAGTTGCGGTATAGGATTTTCATCACTTTGTCTTTGTTTATATGTATATACATTACAGGGTGGGCCAAAAAAAGTGAGAACATCTCATAAAATACTACGCTATGAAATGTTCTCACTTTTATTGGCACACCCTGTGTATTGTTACAATAGTTAACTTTTCTTTTTTTAATAATAAAACAAAGGAATGTTTTAAATTGATTTATTTTTAAGTTATTATTTCTTTGGGTGGTTTATTATAATATTTCAAAACGAGACTATTTTGATGACATTTTGAAACATGGATTCAGATTTTTCTGACATCAGTTGGAATTTTATTTTTTGTGGAACATGCCTTAATAATAATGTGTAAAAGTGTATTTGATAAATGAATATGTAAAATGAGTTTTCATTATTTTAATATTTTAAAAATAATTGTCTTTTTATTCAAATACGATTTTTCTCAGTAGGTCCTACAATAAATGTAGGGTTCACGTTCTTTTCATAATGTTCATATAATTTTCAGGATCGTTTTTGAAAATTTGAAGGTTTGTGTTCAAGTTGGGGTGACAAAATTAAGGGGTAAATTTATGCTCAGGCCACAGTTCGGGGAACTAAATTTACTTGGCATAGGTCAATGCCGGTCAGTAAGACTAAATGTTCTAAAAATGCATGCATCGTACTCTACTGAGCTCTAACTCTAATTTAAATTAAATCTTAGCCTAAATTCAAAAAGATAATAAAAATTATATTTCCCTTAATTATATTTATAATAATCATATAACAAAAAGAGCTCCCAAAATATAATAATTAAATACGGGAGACAAAATATTAATGTACCTAATTATAGAAATAAGTTGGAAGAACCCCTAAAGTTGCAGGGTTTCTTATAAATCCATTACAACATATAGCGTCCAGCAATGGAGGGGGTGGGGTCTGGGCGGGCTAAAAAGTTTGAAACAACATACAAGGTGGGCAAATAAAAGTGAGAACGTCTCGTAAAACATTACGCTACGAGATGTTCTCACTTTTATTGGCCCACCCTGTACATGTACGAATCCCCCCCTCCCCCCACCCAGGCTCGCAACCAGACATTCTTCACAAATTTCAGCTTGATGGGTTGATGGGAAGAGGATCAGTTAGCCATCCTGAGATTAAGCCAGCCAGTCACCCACAAAAAAAATTATTATATGTGATGAATTTTTTATTAGTATTTGACTAATTAAAAAAAAAATTACACGCATATTCATCATCATCACCAAGCTTCAATGTTAAGCTTATTTTATTTTATTTTATGATTACTTTTTTCAATCATTAAAAATGTAATGTTATGACTAACCAAAGAGAATTACGAAGTAGGCCTAGTTACATGTTTCCATGTGTGAGAAACTCTTACGTCATTCTTACTGAAAATGTTTCACCAATGACACTTAACGGTTCATTTGATCAATTCTAACCGTTCCAAATACACGCATTTTACGGGTATACATGACAAGAATACAATTATTATTGTGTCTACGAGTGCAAACAGGGCACATGAAAACAATTTGCAATCCCTTCCTGACAACGTCATAACATTCATTGGTAATCACTTATGAATTGGGCTCTAATTTATTGCAATCAAATAAAAAGAAATGTCCACAAAAATTCCACCAGCTAAATTGACATGTGGTTAATGTTAACGTGGCGAACACTGATTATTTCAGAAATTTTACCCCTGGAGGGGGGGGGCCACTTCACATTTTTCATTCTGATGCGGAGCGGGTTCTAGTGCCAGTGTATTTATTGTTGGACATATTTTTGCTCCTGAGTAGACTTTCCCCGGGGCGTATATCCAACATAGAGTAATTTTACGATTATATGGCATTTAGGGTCTGGTCCTGATACATTGGAAGGGCTGTTTCGTTGCAAATGTACGCACTTTCTGCCTAGAATACCTCTACCATATCCCCCCCACAACCATTCGCAGTCAACAACCCCTCTTCACCCCACCCCCTCAAATAGTACCGGTACGTAATATATCGTCGCGAAAGAATTTTTCTTTTTCTGAATATATATTTTACATTTTACCCGATTGAAATAGTTTGACACAATATTTGTGAAACTTGCCGCACCTGCTTTTTAATAGATTGTACCAGTCTTGTTTGGTTGACTTACAAAGGTTTTCAACCCAGGTACCGGTACATCGGCTATATTGTTTTAGAATGTGCATAGCAGCTTGGGTGTGTGTGGGTTGGAATGGGTTTGTATCAAACACAGTGTTACAAAGCTGCAGTTACTGATGCTAATTTTCCATACTCACATTAAGGAAAACATGGACTTCCTTCGAAAATTAATTAAACGCAGTGGCGTCACCAGTGGGTGTGAATCACACCAGGTGACGCCCTCACATGGAGGTAACAGTAACAGTAGTAACACCTAATAAAAACTAAAAAATTGACATAGTTCGCTCCATTCGAATCTGTACAGAATTCAAGGAAATACATGGTCAACATCATGTTGCCACCAAAGTAGGGTGGCATCAGAACAGGGTGCCACCACAGCAGATTGCAAATGAAACATGGTGTCACTAAACGCAGCAGGGTTCCGTCAGAGTGGGTTGTAAACTGAACAGTGTTTTTTCAAATTAAAAATAAAATATTGCCCCAGACTAATCAAATGTTTTTTGAATTAAATTGAATGCAGATTTATTTGAGCTTGTGTCAAACAAATGATGAGTGCCTCTAAAATAAATACCCTGTTACTATTTTTTTCCTAACTGGACATTTATACAAATTGAGCATTTCTTAATTTCAATGCAAAAATGACAGATTAAAACAAAACACATGAAAGGCTCATCATAACTATATTCTAATAAAATAGTAATAAATGTCTAAAAAAAATATCAACAATAGATTATCATAGTAATAAATGTCTAAATAAAAATCTCATCATCAAAATATTCTAATAATTTATAAATTATAATAGTTATAAGTATCTATTTCAATTCGCATCAATATAGGCATATGATCATAGTAATCAATAGATATCAACAAAACTTATCATCATTATATTGTCATAGTAATAAACATATATACAAACAAAATTTATATTCACTACATTGTCATAATCATAGTAATAAATATCTATAAACAAAAGTCATCATCACTGTATTTTCAGATTAATAAAAAACTTTAAACAAAACTCATCATCACTATATGATCATAGTAAAACAAATCTATAAATATAAACAAAACCCATCATCACTATATTTGCATAGTAATTAATACCTAGAAACAAATCTCAATCACTTTATAATCGAATCATAGTGTCAACTCCTAACGTCTTCTTGGATTGATTACATTCGTCAGTTCTTTCATACGTTGAAGCGTCGTACTATTCTAACTATCAACTAACAAACTCAACTCCTTTTCATAATAACTAGAACTTTAATATCTAAGTAAATATAATAAACATCCTATCACTCCAAGGTTCCACTCAAGACTGCCAGCACGACTAAAACATACGTCACAACACTGCATAGACAATACGTCACGACTCAGCATAAAAATACGTCATAAATACAATGGCGGGAAGAGCGTTCACTAACTATAATAGTCAAGCGCGGGAAAAGCGTTCAACAACTAATGAACATAATATTGAGTC
>CAXITT010000440.1:522587-550392 GCA_964033795.1 Lymnaea stagnalis
TCACGCAAAAAATCAACTTCAGGACTTACATTATCTGATGGCTCACCATGAGATACAACAAAAATCATGTCCTCAGACATTAGAACAGGGTTCTCTTTGCTTTCAATGCCGCCCGTTTCCATAACAACCAATTCATTACATGCTGTGGCGCTGGGACAATCCCCTACATATGTCCACCTAAGATCATTTCCAATGACTTCTACCTTATTAAATTGTCGTCCCCTTTCTTCTTTACATTGGACTTCCTGGGATACACCAACTACTTCAACCTCGTTTTGACATGAATCTAAAGCTATATCTGTACCCTTTGCCACTGGGGGTATGTCAAAACGGTCAACGTTGTCCCTTTTAACGTCAGCTGACGGACCAATTAACAAATCACTGTCATTTCTATTAAAAAAAATTGAGTCGTCAGCAGAGGCAATAATATCATTTTGTTCCTCAGTATCTTTAGCCATGAACCGTGGTTGCGAGGCCGGCTCTTGCCTGGGGTCAGGATCATGAGTATGTCCACCGTTATCCACACATTTGTTTTCACTTACATTAATAGAAACTCTATTAAAATTTTTATAGGGATTCTCACAGTGAATGCTGGCAATGCCATAATATATTTCTTCCCCTTGACTCTCGTCATCGTCACTGTCGTTATAATAATATGCCTGTCTATTTAAAATAATTTCCCGTTGTTCTGCCTCTAATTTCGCACGTCTAATTTCTTCATGTAGTTTATTGGGTTTATATTGTCTCTGACTATATCTGGGTTCGTACTGTCTCTGTCTATCTCGAGGTTCGTACTGTCTCGGTCTGGCTGTATGTTCTACATATCTATGTCTATCTCTAGGTTTGTATTGACTCTGTCTATCTCGGGCTTCGTTATACTGTCTCGGTCTGGCTGTATGTTCTACATATCTCTGTCTATTTCTAGGTTCGTATTGACTCTGTCTATCTCGAGGTTCGTACTGTCTCGGTCTGGCTGTATGTTCTAAACATCTCTGTTCAGCTAAACTTTCTCGCTCTCTCTGTTTATCTATGTGTTCTTGTCTTATCTGCGTTTCTATAGGTTCCTCCTCTCTTTGTTTTTCCCACATTCCCATTATAAATTCCACAAGTTTTTCTCCCTTATAAGAAAGTAATATGCCAACACGCTCAATTTCTTCTAGGCTCAATTTCCCATACTCGACATATCCAGCCATGGCAATAAAATTTAGGGGTGATCATACAATAAACAATAATTAGGTTTAAGGACCAATTGCAGTCTGTTTAAACTAACTCTAGCAAAAATCTAAGTTCTACCCAGGTACAAAAAAAAATGTAAATACATGAGAAAATTTATGCCAAAAATATTTTAAAAAATAAAATCCAACTTGCCTGGTTCGTGGAAAGTCCTATAGAATTTAAATATTATTCAAAACACACACTGGGCTTAATTAAGTGTCAATGGTTCTTTACTGTCAATAGTTCTCTCACAAACTTCAATTGTCCTATATGGCGATCTTGGGACACAGTCATTGAGGTGTGGGTGACCGGGACGGGTCACGGGACATCGGCAGCTCACTGGACAGAATGTAGGCGAATCGCCGACACTGGACAGTTCGTGTGTAACTCGCCAATACAGGATCGGGCACGTGCAGCTTGATGCAGGACGGGACGTTGGTGGCTCGTTGAAGCAGGACAGGGCGTTGTTAAACTGAGTGACCGGACAGGCCACAGGACTTCACAGCTCACTGGACACGAAGTTGGTAGCTCACTACCGACAGGACGTAGATTACTCGATACAGGGAAATGCGTAGTCACTTCACTGGAACTCAACTGGACGTTGGCGACTTGATGAAGGTCAGGGCTGGGTATTTCACTGGAACTTGACACGAAGTTGGTAGCTCACTACCGAAGGAACGTAGATAACTCGATACGTGGAGGGGCGTAGTTAACTCACTGGAACTGAACAGGACGTTGGCAACTTGATAACGGACAGGGCGTAGTTAATTTGTTGTAACTGGACACGACATTGTTAACTTCATACAGGGCAGGACGTAGTTTTTTCACTGGAACTGAACAGGACGTTGGCAACTTTATAACGGGCAGGGCGTAGTTAATTCACTGTAACTGGACACGACATTGGTAACTTCATACATAGCAGGACGTAATTATTTCACTGGGACTGAACAGTACGTTAGCAACTTGATAACGGGCAGGGCGTAGTTATTTCACTGGAACTGGACACGAGGTTAGTAACTTGATAACGGGCAGGGCGTAGTTATTTCACTGGAACTGGACAGGACGTTGGCAACTTGATAACGGGCATGGCGTAGTTATTTCACGTCATAAATACAATGGCGGGAAGAGCGTTCACTAACTATAATAGTCAAGCGCGGGAAAAGCGTTCAACAACTAATGAACATAATATTGAGTCGCAACAATTCCTAATGAACGCTCATACTCGACACATAGTTACCAAATTGTGAAATCACCCGGGGTGGTAAAAGTGAACATTGTTTAACCCAGGAGAAAAATTTTTCATACAGCTCTCTGACTCTAATGGTTGTGTAATTTTTTCCTTCATTCTTACAAAGAAATGCTCTACTATACAAATACAAAGAAGTTCATGTGTAAAATGGCTGAGTCAGCACAATTAAAATGAACTAGTCTATACATTTTTGTAAAATGACTGTATTAAGGTTATAAGCTTATACTTACAGCCACAGTTAAGCTGAAGATAGAAATTATTTGTGGACTTTTTTTTAAGTGCCAGGGTTCCCCCTTTTATGTAATCTTAAGTTATTACTATGTGACAAATCCTACCTGGCAAGTTATTTAGTGTCTTTTAAAAATTAGACTAAATGTCAATGCCTTCAAAAAAAAAGAAGAAAAACAATAACATTAGTAGCCCTCTAATAGTACTGTAGAGGTAGAATGATTCAAACTATGTCATATTAGACCTAAAGGTAAAAGAAGAAAAAAATTGTCCCATTGTTAGTCTTCTAAATGTTTTCTAACATGTCCTGCTATTTTAGAAAAACTTGGCAATGCAGCAGAACAAATTTAACATTCATAACGTTTTTCTTCAGCCAGAGTTCTTTTATGCCTAGCTCTATATTTAGTAGCAAATGCAGCAGAACAAATATGACATTTATAGGGTTTCTTTCAAAATAATGGTTATTGTGTGTATTGTTCTTTCAGATTTAATTCCAAATGCTGTAAAATAAATGTCATAAAATGAGTGAACCAAGAAGGGTTAAACAGGAAAAAAGGAACACACGAAACAAGGAAAGTGACGGCAGGAAGCATTCGTTAGCGAAAAAAAAAAAACAGCATAAAATTAAAAAATAGCACTAAGCTGAGAAGTAGTATCCATTGGCAGCAAATATATTGTGCTAGAAATGTGCAATAAAATGTCACAGTTGAAGGGTTTCCCTCCAATATGTCTTTTTATGTGTCACTCTAAATAAAATCAAGTCACAAATGCAACAAAACTATTGTGACATTGAAAGGTTTTTATCTTCAATATGTCTTCTTTTGTGTGAAGTTAAATGTGAATTAGAAACAAAAGCAGCAGAACAAATGTCACATTTATATAGGGTACTTTCCAGTTTGAGTTCTTGTGTCACTAAGTACTGTATCTGAGATTGAGTAGCAAAAGCAGCATTTCAAATGTAATTCTCCTGTACGATGAGTTTGTGTGTTTATTATTTTTTTTATTAAGTATAAAATGCAGCAGTGTCTCTCTCTAGCATGAGTTCATGTAAGTTTATCTTTATTAGATTTTGTACCAATAGTAGAAAAACAAATATCACATTCAAATGTCACATATAAAGATAGAGATTCTCTCCAGTTTGAGTTCTTAAGTGACTAGCTCTCTGAGATTGAGTACCAGTAGCAAAAACAGCAGAATAAATGTCATATTTATAGGGATTCTCTCAAGTATGAGTTCTTGTGTGTCTATCTCTATTAGATTTAGTACCTAAAGCAGCAGAAAAATTCACATTTATAGAGTATGTCTATAGTATGAGCTTTGGTGAATAGCTCTCTGAAATTTAGGTTTTCTCTCCAGTATGTATTCTTTTGTGAGAAGTTAAAATTGAACAAGTAGGAAATGCAGCAGAACAAATTTCACATATGTAAGGTTTCTCTTCAGTATGATGAGTTCTTGTGTGTATTACCTTTTCATATTTAGTACCAAATGCAGCCGAACAAATATCACATTCATAGCATTTCTCCCCAGCATGAGTTCTTGTGTGCCTATCTCTATGACACTTAGTATAAAATGCAGAAAAACAAATGTCACATTTATAAGGTTTCTCTCCAGTATGTATTCGTTTGTGTGAAGTTAAAGTTGAACCAGTAGCAAATGCAGCAGAACAAATGTCACATTTATAGGGTTTCTCTCCAGTATGATGAATTCTTGTGTGTCTTACCTTTTCATATTTAGTACAAAATGCAGCAGAACAAATATCACATTCATAAGGTTTCTCCCCAGTATGAGTTCTTGTGTGAATAACTTTTGAACGTTTAGTGGTAAATGTAGCACAACAAATGTCACATTTATAGGGTTTCTCTCCAGTATGAGATCTTGCGTGTCTGTTTCTATTTTATTTAGTACCGAAAGTAGCAGAACAAATGTCACATTTATATGGTTTTTCTCCAGTATGAGCTTGTATGTGTATGGCCCTATGAGATTTACAATAAAATGCAGCAGAACAAATGTCACATTTATAGGGTTTCTCTCCTGTATGTATTCTTTTGTGTGAAGTTAAAGTTGAACAAGCAGCAAATGCAGCAGAACAAATGTCACATTTATAAGGTTTCTCCCCAGTATGAGTATTAGTGTGACAATCTCTATGATATTTAGTAGCAAATGCAGCAGAACAAATGTCACATCTAAAGGGTTTCTCTCCCGTATGTTTTCTTTTGTGCAAAGTTAAAGTTGAACAAGTAGCAAATGCAGCAGAACAAATGTCACATTTATAGGGTTTCTCTCCAGTATGATAAATTCTTGTGTGACTAGCTCTCTGAGATTTAGTAGCAAATGCAGCAGAGCAAATGTCACATTTATAAGGTTTCTCTCCAGTATGTCTTCTTTTGTGTGAAGTTAAAGCTGAAGAAGTAGCAAATGCAGCAGAACAAATGTCACATTTATAAGATTTCTCTCCAGTGTGAGTTCTTGTGTGCCTATCTCTATGACATTTAGTATAAAATGCAGCAGAACAAATGTCACATTTATAGGGTTTCTCTCCAGTATGTATTCTGTTGTGTGAAGTTAAAGCTGAAGAAGTAGCAAATGCAGCAGAACAAATGTTACAATTATAGGGTTTATCTCCTGTGTGAGTTCTTGTGTGTATTACTTTTTCATATTTAGTATAAAATGCCGCAGAACAAATGTCACATTTATAAGCTTTCTCTCCAGTATGATAAATTCTTGTGTGACGAGCTCTCTGAGATTTAGTAGCAAATGCAGCAGAACAAATGTCACATTTATAGGTTTTCTCTCCAGTATGATGAATTCTTGTGTGACTAGCTCTCTGAGATTTAGTAAGGTTAATATCATATATTTCTTTCTTTAGGAACCTATTATATTCAGTATTTACATCTTTCACACTGACCAAGCTGTCTGAGTCTGTATCTTGCATTGGGTTAACACTATCGGTATGTATTTCTTTCTCTAGGAGTTTATGAAAGTCAGTATTTATTTCCATCACACTGACCAATCTGTCTGAGTCTGTATCTTGCTTTGGGTTGACATAATATATTTTGTTCTTTAGGAGTTTATTATATTCAGCATCTATCTCTGTCACACTGTCCAAACTGTGAGCATCTATGTCTTGCTTTTGGTTGACATCAATATATATTTCTTTCTTTAATAGTTTATGATAGTCAGTGTCTATCCCTGATTTTGGTATGATATCCTCTTTCTTTATAATAAAGGGAATACATTTAAAATCAGCCTTTTCCATGGTAAAGATCTTTGATCACCTGAAAAATAATAATATTTATTTTTTTTATAAATGGGCTGTGCATTTTTTTCCACAAAAAATTTCTAACTTATAGTTATCATCAGTGGAACAGCTTATTACTTCATTAATTACATTTACATCATTACTGTGTACACATATTGTTTTATTGATTAAACTGAAGGCGGTGTTTACACACGTCCGAAAATTGGACAAATAGTGCGGGAGATATTCTTCCGTCAGGCATGTCACATGAGGGACTCCGTCTGACATTCTTATATAAATTGATAATGAAACTGGTGCCAGTCATCCCAGCAGGCACATAACTCACCCCACAGAAGCTGGTTAGACTGATCAGAGCAAAATGCTCACTGAACACTGATTTCACCACTGACATTCCCATAAACAATTACACCAGAAACAATAGCAAATGCTTCAAAGTGCCTCAGTGCAACACAGTGCAGTATCAACAATCTTTCTTTCCACGAACAATCATGGAACAACCTGAACGATGCAACTGTGAACTTGACATCAGTCGAAAACTTCAAGGCTGCCCTGGCATCAGCTAGGAGTTATTAGAATAGCAACATTATACCCCCAACCGTTGCAAAAATGCCAGTAAATGGATGCAGCAACGAAACATTACCATAACCAGAACCGCCAGATGACTTACAGGTGATAGTGATATTGGTAAATTTTAAGGACGAATGCCACATTTTTATCGAATTTCATGAATGTATCCCTAAATCGATCGACGATCCCTATGCCTAACCTGAACCCTAAATCGATCCCTCTGCCTAACCCTAACTCTAATTCTTTGCAACTATAATAAACACACAAAAGACGCCGTGGCATCCCTCCTTAATATCAGCCGTGATATTATTTGAATCGGACATTTTTTCACAAATGGCAATGGACTATAATAATATTTTAAATGAAGTGGATGCGTACACCGTGGCGGTGTACCTCGCAAAACCATCGACTTCGGCCTGGGTAAACCGCGGCGGTGTACCTAGCGAAATCATGGGCTTTGGCCTGGGTACACCGCGGCAAAAATTTATCATTGGCCTGGTTTTAAGAAAAGCCTGTCGGATAAGATCTTGTGTGGTCAAGTGGTAGAGTGGACGCTTGGCGATAGTATATTGTGAGCTCAATTCCCAGTAGGGGATTGAGTTTTTTTTCTTCCCATTTTAATTAAAACTATTTTATATTTAAATTATCATGTTCATTTGTAACAGTAGTTTCCTGAGAAGTTTTAAAATATTTTATAACAATTAAAACAATTTAAATTAAATATATGTTATATTCAGATTATTAACTGATTATTAAGCGTTTCAACAAGTTGTGCCGGCCTTTGACTTTAAAAAAACATACCGGTAATATTAGTAATATGAGTAAGACATTAGAAAACAAACTGAAAGTTTCTGAAAGCGCATGTATAGTGTATGTAACAGGTATACACTTTATCAATGATATCATATAAATATTAATGTGCATGGTCGTGTTTCCAGAATGGCCTGGGACAACTTTAACTTCACGATCAATGTATGTGATTCTCTTCCCCTAATGTATTTGTGGCGTAATTGTATCTTGGTGCTAACAAAATGGATACACTGGCTTCCCATTCATTTTTACACCACGCCCAGAGGGATCACATACAATTTTATTATTATCATGCCTCCCACCCCCCCCCCCCCCAAAAAAAAAAAAAAGGGGGGGGGAAAAAAAATTTCAAATTAACTACCCTTTTTACCCCAAAAAAAAAAAAATTTGGGGGGGGGGGGGGGGAGAGAGAGAATAATTTCAAATTAGCTACCCTTTTTATGCCTATTAAGATTCCCAATCATAGGATAAAACTTTAATAATTAATAAATATAATCGTATTTCAATATATGGGGGGGAAAAAAGTGGTTAACTTTAAAAATAAATCATGGTTTAACATTACAACCCCGGCCCCCTCCCTTCCAATAAGTAAGAAATGCTCTACAAGTACTTTGCCACATAAGTTATAAGCGTGGAACTGACTCAAAAGCTTCCTCCCAAGGTACTCAACGATTTTAAATAAATAGTTTCCAGTCTTAACAAGAGCAAAACATTAAATCTATAAGTACCAATTAGGCCAAAAAGTTAAAGACTCACAAAGACCATGGTTTTGCTACTTTAAATCACTGTGGTGTACGCAGGCCACAGACGATGATTTAGCTAGGTACACCGCCGCGGTGTACGTAGTGCCGGCCTATTTTAAAGTAAAGGCAGTGTATACACGTCCGGCGCGCCGGACATATATCTCCCACACTATTTGTCCGGCGACCAAGTCACATGACCGCTGTAACAAAGTGGCGAGAGATATCTTGCCGGTCAGCCTTGTCACGTGAATGCGAATGATTCAAAACTATTGTTAATTTTAAAATCTATTTCTTTACCAAGTCAGGTACTGAGTATCTTGAATGCAAATAATAGAAAAAAACTTAAGTGAAAGTGGCTTGTATACATTTTTGTTTAAGTTTGTTATTTGAGTTTGTGTACCAGTAATCGTATAAAATAAATTAGGGGCCAGTGGAGTAGACAACCAATAATTTAAAGTAAAAGATTTCATTTTAAATTGTTTCAATTGCTACAAGATATTTTAAAACTTCTCTTGAAACTACTATTGCTGATGAACATGATACTATAAATATAGTATAAAATATTTTAAATTAAAATGGGAAAAAAAAACAATCCTATACCAGGTATTGATCCTCAAATAATAATTACGTCAAGCGACCACACAATATCTGCCTAATTGCACATCGTTCAGAATAATAACAACTAATTGCCGTCCGGCGGTCACGTGACATGCCGCCGGACGTATATCTCGCGCACTATTTGTCCAGACACTTCGTATTTTAAATGCCTTAAATAGTTTTATAATCCCAACCTCTCACTTCTGGTACCGAGTACAAATAGTCACTTAGTTGAAAGAACACTAGGGTCAAACGTAAAATTCGCAACATCTAGTTGTCAAAGGAAGTGTGTTAAATATTTTATCTACCACAATATCTTGGTTGGGCATTGAAAGAACACTAAGGTTCTAAGGTCCTTCGCAAAGTCGAGAGAAATCAGTAAAATATAATTAGTTAAATACATACAAAAAGCATTAAGCATATGAACGGAATTTTTAAACCAATAATTCATATTAATTCATTTTTACATACCTGTTAAGCATAGAAGATGGATGAAGCAAAAATTTTCTGCATTAAGTTAATGAATAACTGTCGATAGTAACGAAAGATCGGTAAAATGAAAATTTTAATTTAGAGGTTCTGTTTGGGGAAATAGGGTCAGTCTCGTGAGACTTCATAAATTTATTGCTGTTTCGTATTTTTGTGTAAAACATTCACAAGCAATCTACTTATATAATTTAAAAGGCTAAATTCGTCTTAAGGGAAGGTGCGGGTGAGAAATTGGGAAAAAATGTGAAATTTTGAACAATTTTTTTTTAAATTTGGTTTGATGAACCATTTCTTTATTAAATTTTTATATTTGTTTTTACAAAAGTAAATTAGAATAAATTACACATTTCCTGACCCTATCTATCTGAAAAATGTAAAAATGGCCCTATTTTTAGTGTTTCTATCCCCTATGTTATGACTTATGAGTATTTGGAATCGACCAATCTCTAAGTATTTGGTATGGTTTAAAAGATGGTGATTTCAGGGTCAAGATAAATATAGCTTAACATGATAAAGAAAATTACAAAAGCAACCGAAACTTTCGAATGCCCACAATGTCTAGCAAAATTTGTTTTTTTCATGTCCTACTTCGTGTATCACGTGATCTAGCCCTGACCTTTGAATAAAATGAATATTTTGATTGGTTCTTGGGTAGCAAATCTGTTCGTAAAGTTCACTTCCGGTATAAACAAACAGTTGATGAATTCGTGAGGCCTAAGAATTTCAATATGTAATTTGTCGGTAATAAAAAAAAAAATGTGAGGTGTTAAAAAACAACTAAATAAGTAAATAACCAAACAAAATGAGTTTTCTTTGATTAATTGCCATGATAAACACGATTTATTCGTCCCCTTTTCGGAGAAGACTGAGACTGAGTACACTTAGACTTAAGACTAAACTAAGCCTACTCACGCTACTCCTGGTGCTAGTCGCTTCAAGTTCAAGCATCGCTACGCTACTTCACTGGCAGGGAAAAAAATACCGTGCCGTAACCATGCATTGGTAAGTATTAAAGATAAAATCTATTTTTGGTAAAAGTTGAGAGAGATATCCGGGGTTTCCCCAACATGGCCGCCATCTTTGTTGACATGATCCGTGAGAAGGTCACGGACCATGTCAACCAAGATGGCGGCCGACTAAAAAAAAAAAATATTAGTTCAAAATTTGTTGTTGTTTTTTTTTTTGCATCAACAATGTTTGGTAGCCGGTTGGGTAAGTCGCTGGTTGTTTGGTAGCTGGTTTTTTTATAGAAAAATTGGCTAAGCAAGTGAAATTTACCACCCGTTTTTTAGTTGGAATTGTCTTGAAACTTGAAGCTCAGGGTAAAATGAGTGTGATGGATTGGGTCATGAGTGATGGTCTTATTGCCGACCAGTCTAATTGTAAGAAGGGTATGAAATTGTGTCAAGTTCACATGTTTCAGATGGGTTTGCATGGAGATGTCGCGACAAAAACCATGGCTGTATTATACGTAGTATAAGGAAGGGATCGTGGTTTAGTGACAGTAGATTGACATATCATTTAGTGACATTCTATTATTGACACACTTGTGGGTGAAAAAACTGCCTTTGGGAAATATTGCGACAGAAGTGGGGGTTAATCAAAGTACTGTAACCAACTGGGTATGTGCGGAAGCATGTGTTTTGGCGAGTGAGAGCTTTGGCAGCCCAGAGTGAACAACCAGCTGCAGCCGCGGCAGTCATCGGTTCCTAAGTACATGCAAAAAAAAACAACAAAAAAAAACAAATTTTGAACTTACCGCCAGGCACCGGAGCACAATAAGACTATAGAGACGTAATATTTAAGCAAACCTTTCTATATCCGCATTATTTTAAGGTACCCTACACGAAAATAAATTTCTCTATTTTTCATGAATATTTCTAACATTCTGACAATTCCACACTCTCTGCATGAATTTTAAAAACATAAAATTTCAGTTTTGAAAACATAAAATGTAACTTTTCTTTAAATATTCGTTAATTATTCACATGAAATCTTGTTCAAACCGGTTACTAAAATATTCCATCGCCGCCACCACTTCCGACACTTCATCCAATAAAATTAACAATATCAACAAAGGGGAATGACTCCTGCACAAATATTAAATAAACCCACAAATGACGTCATGGGTATTATATCCAACATTAGCCCTATTTTTCACTTAGATTCAAATTTAAAGTACGGTATCAATTATTCATAAGGCTAAGCGTATACTGTACTCACTATAGATCATTGAATGAAGGCTATATACTAAATATATACTTATACACTGTTTTATTATTAGTAACTGTAGTAAAAATAAAACTAATAAACAACTTATGAATTTAGTAATTGTGACATTTGTTTTACACTGTCCTATATTTATAGCTATTAAAATGGTAATATTTTAAATTTTTCTTATTGCAACACAAATGACATTGTCATTAGTGCTATTTTATTCTAAAGTCAAATTAGAGCCCTAACAAATTTTGCTTAAAATACTTGTCAACAAGTATGACCTATCAGTGCTTAATGTCATTATAGATTGATATTTTTGTTGAGAAGCATTTAATAAAAATATCTAACTACAATATTATTGTTTTTCAGGAATGATTGAGGAGACGCACAATGAGTTTGCTGAACACAACAAACCACAACATGCATTATATTTCCAGTTGATAAACTACACTGATCTGTTGTGCCTAGGTCCATTTAGCCCAAAGGACAATTTGCACATGAAAAAGAAGCAGTGCCCTAAGTATGTATTCCAATTGTTACAGATTCCTCATCGCAACATATATTCGATGCATCGAAATAAAAGTAACCTCAGGCAAAGGACGCAAGAGAAGACTAACACGGATTACATTAAAAAAAAACTCATGTGTTATTCAAGGACAAAACGAAAAAGACAGTAGTTGAAAGGAATATATAAATAATTCCCTATTTCAACATTGTATCTCTATGTGATGTGATTTCAACATGACTACTGTCAAAATTTGATACAGTAACTATTTAGATTTTACAATGGAGTTATTGCTCATGAGTTTTCTGGCTCACACAAAAAAACTGTTAATATGCTTTTGGGAAAAATACATTTTGCAGCTCAAGTGATTCAAAAGTTGTGAGATAGAAATCAGAAAATTTACAACTGTCAATATTCGTTCCATCATTAGAACTCATAGAACTAATACTTTTTTTTTATAAGACCAAGAGTTGCATTTTCAGCATACATGGACAATACCAAATAACTCTTTGGAATAGCATATTTACCTAGCTTAATTTTGCACAGACCCTTTTATAATGCTGAAATCTCCAAAATATGCCAATTATTATTTTTTAGACAAAAACAGAATAATTTATAAAAATACATCAACCACAGTGAAAAGTTGAGTGGTCAGGAAAAAAGACAAAAGGACCTGGAAAAGGATTAAAAATGTCCACAATAGACTAATAAAAAGGTTTTATTCCAATTCTGAGTATAAGATTATTATTTTTCATTGCTATGTTCATTGTTTTTGTCGTTTTTCTTCGTTATTACAGTTATCTCGTTTTCAATATTTTTGGTCACTCTGATCCCTATAACTTTTTTATTTATTATCCAAACCTCACCAAATTTTCACAGTATGTTCAGTGACCAATAAGAAATATTTGAATAACCTAGAATTAAGATAACTATCTTAGAAAAGAAAATATGTAAAAAAAAAAATTCACCCACACCCCTATTGTTTGCATAAAAAATGGGGTCACAATCTCTGACTCTGTATATTTAAAATTAGTTTATACATCAAAAAGTCCTGTTATACAAAGTTTTATTATAGGATAAATATTCTATGTTTAAAATCTGATAGCAATAACTTAATATTTGTAAAAGCCGTGGTGTTTAAAAAACAATTAAAAAATAAAAATGGCGGAGATTTTAACGTTACAAGGGCAACCAATGGAATTTTTTTTTGTTTTTAAACCTGTTTTGTACCTCCATTACTATACCAAATAATGTGTTGGTAAAAAAAATCCTATATGAAGCTAAACAAAAATTTTAGATTTTTCACCCACACCTCCCCTTAAGTCCTAAGAAATCAAAACATTTCTCTGATAACAATTCATTTTTTTTTTTACATTTCTAGAGCAGGAATTAGCTTTTTAAAATACTAGGTTAAAGTTGATTCTCCGAGGTCATTATATAACTAGTGTAAATGTGCAACCCACGCGATTGAGACAGAGGGGGTAAAACCAGGACCTACGAGAATGCTAGAGCGTTATTTACAATGCCACTAATACAAAATTTGATATGGTGGTGTTTTTCTAACTACTACAACAAAATTTATTTTACTAAAACTAACTGAAAAAAAAAAATTATTAAAAAGCACTATTTGTCCGGCGCTCCGGACTTGTAGACACTTCGTATTATTAAAGTTCTTGAATGGATCTTTTAAATGGTATAATATATTTTTTTATTATTATACATCTTATAATTGTAGGAAAATATGTTAATGGAAGTTGTGTAAAATGTTTTCTTTAAAGCGGTTTGGAGTAGTCATACCTTATAATAAAATAAAAACCTATTTCTATCGTCCAACTCAACCCTCCCCATACATATACTCGATCTGCTCTCCAATCAGTATCAGCGACTTTATTTATATTAAGCAGATAAAGCTCCATTTAATAATGTTTTTTTATTAATGCAGATTGTATTTAAAGTGGATTCGACTATTGCTACCCTGGTACCAGAAGTGAGAGGTTGGGATTAAAAATATTTAAAATTTTATTGTTGGGTTTGTACTAATAAATTATGAGGCATCAAATGAAATATATGTTTGTAAACTTACTTCTTCAACTAAAATACACTTCCAAAAGTGACAGCCGAATTGCTTGAGTCTAATGGTACCCGGGTACGAATGGCGACCCTGCATGTCTGGGTACAAAACTATAATAAGGTAAGGGCCAAATAAGAGGGGCGGGGGAGTTATATCATAAAGTCCCCACATTTAGGAAAAATAGCCTCAAGACGATTTCGAGGAGTGGTCGCTTCCCTTGCTCCTCATCCCCCAAAATGGGTTCGCTACAGATCTTCACAGAGCCACCATTGCTAATCACGGACTGGTACGCTGATACAATTGTTGGGGAAAATTCATTTGGTAATATTTAATTAGGGGAATTGCAAGATAAGTTGTTGTTTTTTTTTTCTTTTAACTTGAAAAACAAGCCACAAATCAATAATTAGTTATATTTGTTTATTGTTACGGTATTTAATTGGAAAATATCTAATATATATATATATATAAAAATTAGTTATGTATTAATATTAGTGTTACAATATACTAAGTATAAATTTACTTTATTAGTTTTGTTACATTTTCTTCCAAAATAAAAATGGAAAAAAGTAAAATTTTAAATATTATTTTTGTCAACCTTTAAAATGTGTTCTTTTATTTAATCTTTTATATTTTAAAATTTACTTTTGCTGTCAGTGATTAAGAATTGTTACAAATTCTGTTGCTCTGCCTCGCTTTATAATTATTTATATATGTTTATTGTTACGGTATTTAATTTTAAATATCATTTTATATATATACCGATACATATATATATATAATTTAGTTATATATTAATATGAGTGTTATAATATACTAAGTATACATTTACTTTATTAGTTTTGTTACATTTCCTTCCAAAATAAAAATGGAAAAAAGTAAAAATTTTTAAATATTATTTTTGTCAACCTTTAAAATGTGTTCTTTTATTTAATCTTTTATATTTTAAAATTTACTTTTGCTGTCAGTGATTAAGAATTGTTACAGATTCCGTTGCTCTGCCTCACTTTATAATTATTTATATATGTTTATTGTTACGGTATTTAATTTTAAATATCATTTTATATATATACCGGTATATATATATATATAATTTAGTTATATATTAATATGAGTGTTATAATATACTAAGTATAAATTTCCTTATTTAATTCATTATATTTTATAACAAAAAAAAATGGAAATAAGTACGGTAAAATTGTTAAAAATTAAAATGTTATTATTTGTGTAAACTTTTTAAAATTTGTTATATTTATATTATTTATCTTTTATATTTTAAAATTTACTTTTGCTGTCAATGATTAAGAATTTTTACAAAATCCGTTGCCCTGCCTCCCTTTATAATTATTTATATATGTTTATTGTTACTGTATTCAATTTTAAATATCAATTTATATATATAAATATATACAGTTACAGTGCTTTTTTCAATTTTGGGAAAAAATTATTACTTTTCTTGTATTTTAACTTTTATTATTAATTTCTTAAATTATTAATTTGTTAAAATTGAATTATTTTAAAATTGCGCGCAATAAGAATTAAAATATAAAATGCGAAACTGCTTTCTTCGTAGTTGAAAGTTAGGCAATCCATCACTGAGTATGAGCACCTATTTTTTTTTACAAAAATATATATATATAAATATATATTGATAATTTCTTATGCATTGTCGGTGCTGTTGTACATGCTTTTTTTAACATGACTTGTGATGCCAGATAGTCTTCATAATTTATAGGTTTTACAAATCCGGTCAAGCAGATATGTTATTTTTACTCACTTTACTTTCCCCTAATACTCATAATATAACATCGTATTTATACACTCTATCAATATCATTTATCTTGACTGCACATGACACTTAAACCTTGCTCCGTACCTGCATTACAAGCGCAAACATACCGACCCAGTTATTTGCGACAAAAAGAATCTACAGTCGAAAGGAGGCCAACTTTTAATGCACTAACAAAGTTGGTTAACATTTTGACCAGCTTTTTGCAGTGCCCAGACTGAAAGTCACACATTAAATAAATCTTATATTGTTAAAAGCCTTTAAAGATTAAATTTGTACAGAGAGATCATGATTGTTGAAATCAACTAATCTATACCCCACCCCCTCCCCCCTGTCAACAATTACCGTATCAAACATTTCCAAACCCCCTCCTCCCTTTTTATTGACTTAATTAATGGACGACCACTAAGCATATTAAGAAGTAGATTTTAACTTATTTTATCTTTATTCTTTGAATACATGGAATTACAATGTACAAACTTACATTAATAAACTTTAAAATACATTTTAAATCTAACAGTTTATCGTATCCCTCATATGTTTTGTTTACTGTCATGACTTTATATTATAATTAAAATTTATTGCGTTTGCTTTTTCATGTGTTCGAATTTCGCTCCATGCCCATCAGTTGTAAATATCAATACCAGTATTGCTTTTTTTTTTTTTTTTTTTTTTTTTTTTTGGAAATATAATTATTAATAACAATTATAATTATAGTATATGATGTTAAAAAAAAAATAACCTATCCGGACTTCTCCCAACACCGCAATCCAATTCCTACACCACAGTGCATAGGCAAGCTTTGTTTTATACCGGTATACATTTTGTAAGCTTGAAGGCGTGATCCCACCAGTGCTGTATTAAAATCAATAAAGACTTTTGTGAATAAGATTTAATTTAAAAATTATTATTGAATAATAAACGTTAGCGAATCAATAAATCTATCCGAAATTATGTGCCAAATGGTGTACAATTTGAACCGTGGTGGCTTTTATTTGTTTAATTACATTGTACTTGTTCTTTTGTCTTTTTCATGTTATTTGAAGGCATAATTTATTTATTTTTTTGTAATATCGTCATAAAAGTGAACTAAAATGTAACCACTTAAATTTAATTAAACACAGTGGCGTCACTAGGGGGTGTGAATCACACCGGCTGACACCCTCACAGGGAGGTACCGGGTAACAGTAACTCTACACCCTAATAGAAATTTAACAATGGACAGAGTTTGCTCCCTTCGAATCCCTACAGAATTCAATGAAATCTAAGGATAAGTGCATGTTGCAACCAGAGTAGGGTGACATCAGAACAGGGTGCCACAACAGCAGATTGCCACTGAAACGGGCTGCCATCAGACCAGAGTTTGCTTCTTCAAATTAAAAATAAAATATTGCCCCAAACTAATTAAATGTTTTTTAAATGCAGATTTACTTGAGAATGTGTCCAACAAACAATGAGTGCCTCTAAAATAATTAGCATTTCTTTCCTAACTGGACATTTAAACAAAGTGACCATTTATTAATTTCAATGCAAAAATGACAGATTAAAACAAAACACATGAAAGGCTCATCATGACTATATTGTAATAGAATAGTAATACATTTCTAAAAACCCATTATATCGTTAATAGATTGTCATAGTAATAAATGTACAAATAAAAAATCTCATCATCACTATATTCTAGTAATTTATAATAGTAATATGTATATATATCAATTCTCATCAATATAGGCATATAATCATCGAAGTTTCTATTGCTACCCGGTTACCAGAAGTGAGAGGTTGTGATTAAAAAACTATCTAAGATTTTGTTGTTGGGTTTGTAAGACAAAATGAGGTATCACATGAAAGATAATTGAATGGACTATATGTTTGTAAATTTAATTCATCAGTTTAATTAAAATAAACTACCAAAACTGACATCCAAATAGCACAAAATAGTCAAAATGGACTCAGACACGCAGCGCCGCCATTCGCACACGGATACCGTTAGACTCAAGCTATTCGAATGTCATTTTGGGTAGTTTAGTTTAGCTAAACTGACAAAGTAAGTTTACAAACATATTGCCCATTCAATTTTCTTTCATTTGATACCTCATTTTGACTTACAGACCCAACAAAGATATTTTAATTAGTTTTTTAATCCCAACTTTTAACTTCTGGTACCCAGGTACCAATAGTTGCAGTCTATGATCATAGTCATAAATATATATTAACAAAACTCATCATCACTATATTGTCATAGTAATAAATATATATAATCAAAGCTCATGATCATAGTCATAGTAATACAAATCTATAAAGAAAAATGGTTGAGTCAGCACAGAGAATATGAACTAGTCTATACATTTTTTTAAAATTATTGTCTTAAAGTTATATGCGTTATAGCAACAGTTAAGCTGAAGATAGAAAATATTTGTAATTTTTTTTTTTATTTTAACTGATGAGCCTCATGTATAATTAATGTCTGTCTATTTGATTTAGGCTTATAAATTGTGATTTATGTTTTTTAAATGTGAAATTGATTTTAAAATGCAAGGGTTCTCCGTTGTATGTAGTCTTAATTTATTACAATGTGACAACTCCTACCTGGCAAGTCATTTGGTGTCTTTTTAAAATAAGACTAAATTTTCATTTATTCAAAGAAAAAACAACAACAAAAAACATTAGTAGCCTTCTAACAGTACTGGAGAAGTAGAAAGATTCAAACTATGCCATATTGGACCTACAATTAAAATGAGAAAAAAATGTCCCATTGTTAGTCTTCTAAAAGTTTTCTAATATGTCCAAGTATTTTAGAGACATTTTGCAATTCAGCAGAACAAGTTTAACATTCAAAAGGTTTCTCTCTTGTATGAGTTCTTCTGTGCCTAGCTGGATGATATTTTGTAGCAAATGCAGCAGAACAAATGTCACATTCATAGGGTTTCTATCCAGTATGTCTTCTAGTGGATACAGTTTTTCATATTTAGTATAAAATGCAGCAGAACAAATATCACATTTATAGGGCTTCTTTCCAATAGTGATTCCTGTGTGAATTGTTCTTTCAGGTTTAATGCAAAATGCTGTAGAATAAATGTCATAAAATGAGCAACAAAGTACAGTTAAGCCTGAAAAATAGGAATGAACAAAACAATGAACGTGTCTGCAGGAAGCCTTCATCAAGGAACAACAGAACTGTATACAATTTTAAAAAAATATCCCGTACCGGTAGCTTAGAAGTAATATCCATGGGTATCGAATATATGTGCTAGAATTGTGTAATGAATTGTAAAATAAATGTCACATTTAAAGGGTTTCCCCCCAGTATGTCTTTTTTTGTGTCAATCTAAATAAAAGCAAATCACAAATGCAACAGAACAAATTAGACAAGTAAAGGTTTATCTCTCCAGTGTCTTCTTTTGTGTGAATTTAATTGTGAATTAGAAACAAAAGCACCACAACAAAGATCACATTTATAGGGTTTGGAAATTCACCAGAACAAATTTAACATTCAGAGGGTTTCTCTCCTGTGTGAGTTCTTCTGTGCCTAGCTAGATAATATTTTGTAGTGAATGCAGCAGAGCAAATGTCACATTTATAGGGTTTCTCTCCAGTATGAGTTCTTGTGTGATAAGCTCTTGAATGTTTAGCAGTAAATGCAGCAGAACAAATGTCACATTTATAGGGTTTCTCTCCAGTATGAGATCTTGTGTGTCTATCTCTATTACATTTAGTACCAAAAGCAGCAGAACAAATATCACATTTATAGGGTTTCTCTTCAGTATGAATTCTTGTGTGGATAGCTTTATAACATTTATTAGAAAATGCAGCTGAACAAATGTCACATTTATATGGTTTCTCTCCAGTATGTAATCTTTTGTGTGAAGTTAAAGTTGAACCAGTAGCAAATATAGCAGAACAAATGTCACATTTATAGGGTTTCTCTCCAGTATGATGATTTCTTGTGTGGTTTAACTTTTGATAATTAGTACGAAATGCAGCAGAACAAATATCACATTTATAGGGTTTCTCCCCAGTATGAGTTCTTGTGTGAACAGCTCTTGCATGTTTAGTAGTAAATGCAGCAGAACAAATGTCACATACATAGGGTTTCTCCCCAGTATGAGTTCTTGTGTGAAAAGCTCTTGATTGTTTAGTAGTAAATGCAGCAGAACAAATATCACATTTATAGGGTTTCTCCCCAGTATGAGTTCTTGTGTGAATTTCTCTTGAACGTTTAGTAGTAAATGCAGCATAACAAATGTCACATACATAGGGTTTCTCTCCAGTATGAGATCTTGTGTGTGTATCTCTATTAGCTTTAGTACCAAAAGCAGCAGAACAAATGTCACATATATAGGGTTTCTCTCCAGTATGAGTTCTTGTGTGTTTATCTCTCTCAGTTTTAGTAACAAATGCAGCAGAACAAAAACCACATTTATAGGGTTTCTCCCCAGTATGTCTTATTTTGTGTTTAGTTAACTCTGCACAAGTAGCAAATGCAGCAGAACAAATGTAACATTTATAGGGTCTCTCTCCAGTATGAGTTCTTGTGTGACTAACTCTTTGATCGTGTCTAGAAAATGCAGCAGAACAAATGTCACATTTATAGGGTTTCTCTCCAGTATGAGTTCTTGCGTGGCTGACTTTTTGAGATTTAGTAGTAAATGCAGCAGAACAAATGTCACATTTATAGGGTTTCTCTCCAGTATGAATTCTTTTGTGTGTAGTTAAACTTGAACAAATAGTAAATGCAGTGAAACAAATATCACATTTATAAGGTTTCTCTCCAGTATGAGCTCTTGTGTGAATAGCTCTTGAACGTTTAGTAGTAAATGTAGCAGAACAAATGTCACATTTATAGGGCTTCTCTCCAGTATGAGTTCTTGTGTGTCTGTCTCTATTTGATTTAGTACAGAATGTTGCAGAACAAATATCACATTTATAGGGTTTTTCTCCAGTATGAGCTTGTAGGTGCACATCTCTATAAGATTTACGATTAAATGCAGCAGAACAAATGTCACATTTATAGGGTTTCTCTCCAGTATGATTAATTCTTGTGTGACTAGCTCTCTGAGATTTAGTAATGTTAACATCATATATTTCTTTCTTTAGGAACCTATTATATTCAGTATTTACATCTTTCACACTGACCAAGCTGTCTGAGTCTGTATCTTGCATTGGGTTAACACTACCGGTATGTATTTCTTTCTCTAGGAGTTTATGAAAGTCAGTATTTTTTTCCATCACACTGACCAATCTGTCTGAGTATGTATCTTGCTTTGGGTTGACATAATATGTTTCGTTCTTTAGTAGTTTATTATATTCAGCATCCATCTCTGTCACATTGTCCAATCCATGACCGTCTAGTTTTTGCTTTTGGTTGACATCATTATAAATTTCTTTCTTTAAGAGTTTATGATAGTTAATTTCTTTCTCTGACTTTGGTATAATATCTTCTTCGTTTATAATTAAGGGAATAAATTTAAAATCAGCCTTTTCCATGGTAAAGACCTTTGAATTCCTGAAAAATAATTTTAATTTTTTTTATAAATGGGCTTAGCTTTTTTTTAACACAAAAAATTCTAACTTATAGTTCTCATAAGTGGAAGAGCCTTTTCCTTCATTAATTACATTTACATCACTACTGTGTACAAATATTGTATTAATGATTAAATTGAAGGCAGTGTTTACACGTCCGATGATTGGACAAATTGTGCGAGAGATATCCTTCCGGAGGGCATGTGGCATAATCGCCGGATGTTTGCATGTAGTGTTTCTTTCAGAAATGTTCCCCCGGAGGGCACTTCATTTTTTTTTGGGGGGGGGGGGCAGCGCCAGTGGCCAGTGACGAAAGGTGTAGCTAAGGGATGGCAGAATAGATATGCATCCCGGGGCACCAGCCTTGCTTGCAGTGGGGGGTGGTGGGCTTTGATGGAATTAATTCGTTAAAAATAACCGGTTTCAGAGGTTGAGGGGGGCAACAATTAATCTTGGCGTCCTCTGACGCCAAACTCTGTAGATACGTCACTGCTAGATGCGTCTAAATAAGGCGGATGGAGTGGTCCAACTAGGTGTCCATTTTTCTTTATATGCTGGTGTGGCATTTTAGGACACCTGCAGAGTTTGAATCGTGAAAGGGAGGACGGCAAAAAAAATTGGCCCCTTATGGCACCCTTAATATTCTTCCGCTATAAACAAACCGTGCCTAATTTCGTGAGTCCTAGCAATTTCGATATGTAATTTGTCGGTAATAAAGACATTTGAGGAGTAAAAAAAAACTAAATAAGTAAATAACCAAACAAAATGAGTTGGCTTTGATTTTAAGTGCCATGATAAAGACGACTAATGCTTCTGATTTTTGGAGAAGACTAAGACTGAGTACACTAAACTACTAAGACTAAGCCTACTCCTAGTCGTCACCCTAGTGATAGTGCTAGTCGCTTAAGTTCAAACATCGCTACGCTACTTCACTAGCAGGAAAAACCTAGAAAAATACCGTGCCTTGATAAATCTTACAGATAAAATCTATTTTTCACTTAGATTAAAATTTAAAGTACGGTATCAATTATTCATATCATAAGTAAGTGTAAGGTAAGGCTAAGCCTAAACTGTACTCACTATAGACCATTGATCATTGAGAATTAATATTTATAGCAATTAAAATGGTAATATTAAATGTAGTAAATTTTTCAATTTTTTTTTATCGCATCACAAATGACATTGTCATTAGTGTTATTTTATTCTAAAGTAAAGTAAGAGCCCTTACAAATTTTGCTTGAAATACGTGTCAACAAGTATGACCTATCAGTCATTATATTTTTGTTGAGAAGCATTTAATAAAAATATCTAATTACAAGTTTATTGTTTTCAGGAATGATTGAGGAGACTCGCAATGATTTTGCAGAACACAACAAACCACAATATGCATTATATTTCCTGTTGATAAACTACACTGATCTGTTGTGCCTAGGTCCATTTAGCCCAAAGGACAATTTGCACATGAAAAAGAAGGAGTGTCCTAAGTAAGTATTCCAATTGTTACAGATTCCTCCTCGCAACATATGTTCGATGCATCGAAATGAAAGTAACCTCAGGCAGAGGATGGAAAGAGAAGACTAACACGGATTACATCACAAAACGCATAATGTGTTATTCAAGGACAAAAAGAATAAGACAGTAGTTGAAAGGAACATATCAATAATTCCCTTATTTCAACATTGTATCTCAATGCGATGTGATTTTCAACATTAGTGACTGGTGTCAAAATTTGATGCTGTAACTAATTAGATTTTACAATGGAGTTATTGCTCATGAGTTTTCTGGCTCACACAAAAAACGGTTAATATGCTTTTGGAAAAAATACATGTTGCAACTCAAGTGATTCAAAAGTTGTGAGATAGAAATCAGAAAATTTTCAACTGATAATATTCATTCCATCATTAGAACTCATAGAACTTAAATTTTTTTTTTTACAAGACCAAGAGTTGAATTTTCAGCATACATGGACAATGCCAAACAGCTCTTTCGAATAGCATATTTGCCTAGCTTAATTTTATTGTTTAGTACACTTTGATAATGCTGAAATTCTCCAAAATATGCCAATTATTATTTTTTAGACAAAAACAGAATAATAGATAAAAATACATCAATCACAGCGAAAAGTTGAGTGGTCAGGAAAAAATAAAAATGGACCTGGAAAAGGATTAAAAATGTCCACAATAGACTAATAAAAAGTTTTTATTCCAATCTTGGTATAAGATTCTTTTTTTCATTGATATTGCCATTGTTTTTGTCGTTTTTCTTCGTTATTTCAGTTTTCTCGTTTTCAATATTTTTCGTAACCAAATTACCTATAACCTTTTTATTTATTATCCATACCTCATCAAATTTTTACAGTATGTTCAGTGACTCATAATAAACATTTGAGTAACCTAGAACTAAGATAACTAACTTAGAAAAGAAAATATGTAAAAAAGAATTCACCCACACCCCTTTTTTTTTGCATAACAAATGGGGTCACAATTTCTGACCCTGTATATTTATAACCAGTTATTGCATCACAAAGTCCCATGATGCAAAGTTTCATTATGGGATAAATAATCTATGTTTAAAATCTGATACTGATAGCAATAACTTAATATTTGTAAAAGCCTTAGTGTTTTAAAAAACACTAAAAACAATTAAAATGGAGATGGTTTTTATGGGCTACAAAGGCAACCAATGGAGTTTAAAAAAAAAAAAAATGTTTTGTACCTACATTACAATACCAAATAACGTGTTGGTAAAAAAAATCCTATATCAAGCCTAACAAAAATTTTAGAATTTTCACCCACACCTCCCCTTAATTTACTGTTGTAATTTAAAGAAAAAGAATGTATGCAAGCAGAGGTATCTCTAACTTGCATTGTGCTCTTTGTCATTCTTAGCAGTTCATTTATACAAAAACTGTGATGTGACTTAGAATTTTGAGGACTAGTTTCTTTTTTGATGAAATTTCTCAGCATGATTAGTGGTATTAACTTGAAAGATATTTCTCAGCATGATTAGTGGTATTAACTTGAAAGATTTGGGATTGTACAAAAGAAGCATCCCAAAGTTGGGGGACAGTTCCACCAGTTGGATTGAAAGTATGAAGAAATAACTTCTGGGGATGAAATGTCAGATATTTTATCCTTGAGCACATTGTACTGAGACAAATCACTGCAGGAATTTTGTTCTGCAAATAGATCAAGTATACAAGAAATTCTAGGAGAGTGCAGCTTTCTCTGCTGGAGAGTTTATTTGACAGCTGTGGCTGTGTGAAAAGCACAGAGTCTAATAGACACATCTGGAAGATATGTGCGAATGGCACATATTTCTGCCATGTCCTTATCTACAAATCCAGTCTTCGTCAAGTTGGAAGTAAATGAGGACACAAAAAATGACAAACAAGAAGAGAGAATTAGGGTGTCTTCTGATGCCAGAAGCGCATGAAAGACCGGCCTGCCTAGCCCTAGTCTATTGCCATCAATAAAAAGGACTTTTAATAGCTGATAGTTATTTTTCTTCACCTTGTACATGATGTCCATTATTAAGGACCTCAGAAAACAGACAGGGTTTGCAACATATCCTGGGTCATGAAAGCCAAGAAATTAAAGTCCCCTCCCTCATTCGTTCCATACTTCAATATCCCCCCTCAACCTGCAACATTAATAATAATAAATATAGGCTAACGGCTAAGTATTTTTAAAAAAACGAACAATTCTGTTATTCAGGAAAATTTGTAATAAAATTATCACATTTAAAGAAAACAAAAACAGTTTTGATTGAATAGTAATTTATAAAACGTGCACTATTTCTTTGCGCCCTTTAAATGCTAAGTTAGAAAAAAACGTGATGTGATGCCTAATTTTAAGTCATGCTTTTATGATGAACTATAATTTGAAAACAGATTGCACATGTTTAATACTTGACTAGGTGTTATTAAAATTGTAGACATTTGAGGTATGTAAATGTATTTTAATAAAGTGTCATTTAAGACTTCAAAGATGTGGAGTTGCAAAAAAATTAATACACAAAAGAAGCGATATATGTGAACAATAGTAAGCAAGACTTGAGCTAACTAGATTAAACTTAAATGTACGGATCATCAAATATAACGAGCCTAGCGATATTTAGTACATTCCACTTATTGTAATCGGTTAAAGGAAGCAGTTACTATTCATTTTACTGTTTAATATAAAAAAAAATATAACTTTGTAATATTATTTTATACATTGTGTTCCGGCCATGGGTGGGGGGGGGGGGGGAGAGNGGGGGGGGGGTGGGGGGGGGTGGGCAGAGCCCTCCCCCGAGAGATAGCGGAAAGAAACACTAATTGCTAACAATTATCATATTTTTGAAATTTTGAAAGCATGATGCCATCATTCAATATGTAATTAAAACCATTCTTAGTTTAATATGCATGCTTTTACTATAAAATAGGCCTATAATTTGATAACATGAAAAGATTGCTTACGTTATTACTTAGTTAGAACTTTATTAAAATTATAGACCTTAAAATTGAAGCAAATGTAGTTTAATTACAGTGTTATTAAAGTCTTTAAACTTGTGAGTTTGCAAAAAAATAATTTAACAAAATATACAGATGAATGCGAACGGAGAGTAAAATACTTCGCCTCATAATTGGCACATTTTTTAACATTTCGATATTCATAAACGAACAATGTAAGCTTCTAAAAAGATTAGCCTGAACTATACGGACCAACAAATATATCTGGCGTAGCAATATTTCATAGATCCACTGATTGTAATCGGTTAATGTCAAGACACCAGCTAATATTTTTTAATGATTTAAAAAAATGAAAATTTTGTAATTTTTAAAATAAAATAAACTTTGTTTTATTGTTGTACATTAACATATTTAATATTTTTGCTGGGGGGGGGGGGGGGGGGGCACTTAATATAGTCTATATGCTAAAAGAAACCTTGCTTGCAGGTGAAATTAATTGAATCCGACTTTTTTTTTATATAAATGGACTATAATATTTTAAATGCCTTAAATTCCCATACTCTCACTTCTAATACCGGGTACGAATAGTTACTTTGTTGAAATAACACTAAGGTCAAAGGTAAAATTCCCCATAACTAGCTGGTACGAAAACTGGCAAAGGAAGTGTGTTAAATAACTCATCTACCACAAGCTTTTGATCATTGAAAAAACACTAAGGTCCAAAATTCGCGAAGTTTATGTAAAATATAATTAATATTTCAAATATGCATGCAAAAAGCATATGAACGGAATTTTTAAAACAATAATTCACTATAATATTTCGTTTTTACCTGCTAAGCGTAGAATCTCCGCTAAAGCAAAAATGTAGGCTCAGTCTCGCGAGACTTCATTAGTTTAGCACTGTTTCGTATTTGTGTAAAAAAATATATGGACCAGCGATCTACTTATATAATTTAAAAAGCTAAATTTGTCTTAGGTCCTAAGAATTCAAAAAATTTCTCTGATAATAATCCATTTTTTAAAACGTTTCTAGTGTATGAAATAGAATTTTAGAATACGAGGTTAAATGCAAAGGTGATTCTCCGAAGTCATTCTATAAATAGTGAAAATGTGCCACGCCCACGCGATTGAGACAAAGGAGGGTAATTCCAAATCGAAGTGGCTATAGGTACCCGAGTACCCATCGGTGCCAATGACTATTCGCACCGAAAGTCTTAGTAATCGAAAAAAAACATGATCGGAACCAGAGGCTTAATAATCGACAAGTCTGCCGCGCTTTCTTTAATAAAAATGGAGGTTGGTAGCATTTTTGACACATATGCGTCTTTTGAAGACGAATTGAATTATTTTTGTAAAGAACACAATGTGTGTTTCACTAAAAGATCGTCAGAGAAGATGAAAGATCCCAATTTGGAACACTTTAAATAAGAATATATAATTCACTGTTGCAAAAAGGAGTTAAACGCAAGTCAAAGTCTTCAACGACAACAGGCCAAAGAAAATCACAAGCGTAGGCGTAAGTAATAAAGTAATAATAATAGGTTAACTTTAAATTTAGTTGGTCTTGTCATGTAATAATTATTTCTCCAAGCCAATGATTATTACCACGGTAAATGTAGAGGACGAATGCCACTATTTTATCGATGGCCGCGACTAATGTATCCCTAAATCGATCACTATGCTATGCCTATGCCTAACCTGAACCCTAAATCATAAATCGACCTCTCAACCTAACCTGAACCCTAATTCACTGCAACTATAATAAAGAAGCAAATGACGCTGTGGCATTCGTGCTCTACGTTAGCCCTTACCACTTTTGGCAATTCGTTGAGAATTTTTATATTTTTCAGTTCTTTCAAATTGGGATGCCAGGCAAAGATAAAGCTTGTTGCCAAGAGAAATCCATCTGGGCTAGAAATTACCAAATCAATGCATGAACATACTGGCCATGAAGTATCAAAAGAAGTAAGTGCATGTGCTGCGAAAAATATTTACATAATAATAATAAATAGCTTATTCTTGTGGCAGGTTGTTGTCACCTACAGGTACTCTAGTCTCTAGTACTATAGAGTTTAGATGGATGCATTTTAAAA
>CAXITT010000440.1:583005-623036 GCA_964033795.1 Lymnaea stagnalis
GGGGGGGGGGGGGGGGGGGGAGTTATATCCTAAAGTCCCCACATTTAGGAAAAAACAGTCTCAAGGCAGTTAAGAGGCGTGGTCGCTACCTATACTCCCCCTCCTCCACAATGGGTTCGCTAAGATCTGCACAGAGCCACCATTGCTAACCACAGATTGGTACACTGAAACAAGTGTTGGGGAAAAATCATTTGGTAATATTTAATACCGGGAATTGCAATACAAGTTTTTTTTTTTCTTTATATATATATATATATATATAGTTTAGTTATATATTAATATTAATTACTGAACCATATACAAATGACCATGATTGGAAATGGGCCCCCTTAATTGAGATATTTAAAAAAAATATTTATGATAACAATGAATGGGATCTTCCTTCTTTAAAAGATTACATAAATCTAATGACTCAAATGAATGTTAGAAAAGCAGTATGCCTAAATATCTTTATAAGCTATTTTTTATCAGTTAACAGACACATATTCAAAAGTAAATAAGGCAGAGACGAAATAAAAAGGCAACAGTATTTTATTTAAATATTATGCTATTTAAATTTTTTTTTGGATCAATACCAATTTGTAAGTATGCAAAAGGGAAAACTTATTCTTAATAAGCTATGAAAGAATTTTGCATGCTTTGAACACATTATTTTTTTTTACATTAAGTTGGATGAGGACTATTTTTAACCAGGGATAATTTTCTCATAAGTACCCAGTCTGCATAGATGGCATTATCACAATTTATTTTCTTTCTTTATAAAATCACTTATGAAACCAGAATCAAGGCATCCTTTTTTTTTTCATCCTTAAATGATGCATCATTATGTCTGCATCATCTGTTCATCAAATTTAAAACTTGATCAGCACATATGCATATGCCCAGGACTAAAAATGATAAAATGCACAAATGTCTTTAAAACTGTTTCAAATTTCATTACCTTCAAGATTTTCAGATGAGGACTTGAAGTCCTTGCAAAAACTTGTCACCGGTACAATTGTATTTGTTTAGTGATTTTTTTTGTCAGTATTGCATTTAAAATGTATAATTTAAATACTGATAAACATATGGTTACCGTCAGTCCCAATGATATATACAAATATGACAATCAGTATTATTTTTAAAAATAACAAGCTTAATAAATTGAGAATGAAATGACCACTTTTGGGATATAAAGTTTAACTAACAACAGGCATAAAAAATGTTAAACCTAAAAAATAATGACTGACTTTATTTATTGACATCACAACTAAGCACACACAAAAATTCAGATATAAATTTGAAACACATTTTCTGTTTAATTTTTTTTCTACTGACTTTATATGATGGAACTCTTTTCTGTTAATGTACAGCCTTATCTTAATTATACAAAATCGGTTTAAAAATTTTAAGTTTTTTTACATGTAATTCTGTTTCCAGCCTCTGATGACTTAATTTTTTAGCTAAAATCTTTCCAATGATTCATTTCCCTGTTAAAAGACAGTATTATTGTTTCGTGGGAAATATGAAATTACACTGTCCAATATTGTATTTATTAAAACAAACATAGCCAAAAGGACTTGCTATAAAAGATCCCTTGCAGGGATCTTGACAGGGGTCACTTAGTTGATGGGAAGTAGGGCCCTGTTGATATAGATGTGCATTCTTAATTTTTATAAGTTTCATGGTCAAATTTTTGGTGGAGTTTTGCTAAATGACCTAGGAGGAAAATTGTACTCTACCAGTAGGGAAGATTTTTTAAAGTATTATAAATTATTTTTCTTCATCATTAAATTTTTGGTCTCCTAAGCTACAAACAAAAAATTTTTTATAAATGAATATTAATTATTATGGAACTCTTAAAAAATATATTTTTTGACATAAGTACACTTTACATGTCAATTTGTAGCATAATGCATAAATATTAGCCTATATTGAAAAAAACACATTATGAAGTCCCTTTGACCATTGCTGTGGTAAACTGTGTTTTGTGTAGCAGAATTTGAATGAAATACGGGGATTAGTTTATACATGAATTATATGGGAACTATCAGTAGAGCTGATTATGCTATCTATTGCTTATCTGCCCCCCAAAAATATTTCCTGAAAAATTAAATTTAGAAATATTTTTAGATAAGACATGTAATCTCCCATTCACTTAAAAATGTTAAGCACTTCACACTGATTTCTTTTGCATTGTATTCAAAGTTGATGTTCCACGAGGTCATGATATCATGGTGATTGAATATTCCATCTCAGCTAGGTCACGATTTTATGTTGAACATGGACACTGAGACCTGGTGAAGAGTAAATAATTCTTAAATTATGAAATTCCTAAAGAAAATCAATGTATCATAAATCTAAACATTTATACAAATACAATTCTGGCTTGTTGTTTTTTATCTTTTGCATCGGAAGATGACCAAGGCTATATCCATGCTGAGTTTTACAGGTAGCTTGAAAGCTTTCCTGCCTACAGGAGACACATTGTTTTGGTTCTATTTGGAATTAGTCGATTCTGCTTTTCCTTTCCATGCACTTTCTTTGGGCATGAGCGGTGCATTTATTCTCCAAGGATTGTGCTCCAACAGTGAGTCTGTCATGCCAGCTAGTACGATGCATAGCAATTAATTTACCACAAATCAAGGTCAACTGCCTTTCTTTTGAGTGAAGCTTTTACATAGTCCTTGAAACTATTTTTCTGCCCACCATTTACGCATTTCCCACTGGAGAGTTCACAGAAAATAGATGTTTGGGAAGTCTGCTTTTTGGCGTTCTTGTAACATTCTCTTCCCATCTGGCTTGTCATTTTTATAGGAGCATGTGGATGCTGATAAAACCAGACCATTGTATGACATCTGTATGAGGGTCTTTGTCTGCAACGTTGTCAAAATGTTAATGTAGACAGCGTAGGTAGAGATGGTTTAGCTGTATAGCAAGTCTCTGTAAACTGTCAATGTCTTGTTAGCATATTGTAGAGATGTTAATATGATTTCACGTTGAATGACATTGATTAATAATGTCCAAAATAAAGTTGAGAAGACCAAGTCCAGAAATTTATATCAAGCTTAATTTCCAAAAGCTTAAAAGCACAAGCAAAGATGACAATTTGTCAAACTCAAATGCAGGCTGAGCGAGGAAAATAAAAATATTGATTTGAAATGTTCTAAATTGAGAGGTACTATCTTCTCTACTGCTTTAGAACACCATGGACCAATAAAAAGCATAAACAAGGAATGGTTTGATTAAAATGATAATGAGATAGTGACTACTAAACCTCAAGTGCAGACATTTTATCAGACCAATCCCTACATCACAGGTACAGAAAGATGTTCTATGCAAAATAAAACAGAAAATGCTAAAGAAATTTTATGAAACTCAGGATTCATGGCTCAGAAGGAAAGCTAATGAAATTCAGGCTAATTTCAATATAACTGATACCAAATTTGAATGTTTCTACAATTTTGGCTACTGTCAAACTATCAGCTGATATTTTTTTTAAATTTTCAATTTAAAATAACGTCAACGTTTTCAGCCAGCTCTTCAGCAAAGGTGGCACTTCTTGTGTTATCAGACATATTTAAGTATGCACGTTTCTTCTGTAAATGCCATTTTTTTAAAAAATAATTGTATAAATATTGAGTAAATTAAGACATTAAGTATTTACATGAATCAACAAATATTTAATTCCCTGACCACACTAGGTTTCTGCAATAAGATACAGTGTCTGTTACAAGAAGCTGTTTTATTGTTAAATATGAAAGCATTTGCTAATTTAAACAATTGGCTTGGTGACACTTTATAATGATCATTAAAATAACTTCCAACAGCCTTTATTGATTTTCTCTCATTATGTTAGTCTTTGTGGCCATATGCCTCCTTGATCATTTCCTACCATACAAGTCTACTTCTGGATGTTATTTATGTAAGTATAATAATTAAAACGCTCTAATTTAGGGACTTGTGTTCATTTATATATATATATTTATGTAAATTTAATATAGTCTTATTTAAATGTTGTATCCTTTGTTGTACTGATAAAGGATTTTGCCCAAATGTTTAAATTTGTATTTTGTTTTATAAGTAAAGCTTTATTTATATTGTTTTTTTTACACAAATTTATGCATATTCTTTTAAGTACCAAGATCGTGGGTGCCAAGAAAAAGAAAAAAAAATTGTATGGAGTTAAATAATCTCATTTTCTTTAATAATATCCATATTCAATACTCTTGAGACTACGTTAGTAGTTCTTTTAATTATGCAGTAAGTTGTGTCCTGAAAAGACAGTGTTTATGCCTCAATACTATAAACATTTGAGAGCAAAAATAATGGGTACAAAATCGTATCCAGAAATTTGATAGAAAGAAATTCGTCGATGGTAAATTGATAGATGGTAAATTGATAGACGGTATAAATTGATAGATGGTAATTTGATAGAGCGGAAATTTGGTCGAATCTTTTTTTCAGTTTTTACGTTAAAATTTTGCTTCAAATTTCTTTTTTGAATGCATTATTTTGTTTTACTATATAGTATAGTGCGTTCAAAAAGAAATTTGACGAAAATTTTAACGGATGAACTGAAAAAAAGATTCTACCAAATTTCCATTCTATCAAATTTCCGTCGACGAAATTTCTTTCGATCAAATTTCCGGTAATCGTACAAAATACTTCTGAGGTTTAAATATAATGCAAGAAATTTTTTTATGGTGAATATATCATACATTTTAAACTAATTTCAATACTTACTTTAGATGAAACAGAATGATGCCATTATTAATGTAATTCATATAATCCATTATTGATTTATCGTCTTCCATGTGCACAGTCCTTTCATCAAGTCTTCCAACCATATCAAATTCATTAGGGTCCCAGTCTGTGTTTTGTTTTAGCAGAGCAGATTTTACCTAGGATGAAAAATACATAACATTAATAAAGGATATTGCATGCGAGAATTGTATTAACTCACATGTTTTAACTTTTCAATTTAACTTGAAAGATGGATTTAAAATTGACTTTGCAGACATATAAGTAATTTAATCAATGAAGTTACAACTTCTAAAATATATTGGGGACTTTTAATATGAAAAAAAAAAATTAAACCTTACATAAGCATTAGTATTTTTTAGTATTGCAGTTATCAAAAAATATAACAATAATTAATGTTTTCTTAACTGATTAATCCATAAAAACGGAATACAAGTTTTAATTTTTAGATCACATTTAATGTAGAATTTTAATTAAATTGGTACCAATCATTTTTTTTAATTTCACTCGTATACTTACATGTTTAACAATTTCTGCTACATCATTTCTACCAACTGTAATGTGCAGACTTTTTGGAGCAACTCCCTGGGGAAAGATAACATTAGCTTTGCAGACCCAATCACCACTTTCCTCTTCTGCCTCTGCCTCTGGATTACAAAAACAACAAATGTAAAGAATATGGATATTACAAATTAGCAGAGGGCCTACTAGCATGCTTGAAAAACAATTTGGGAAAGGCATTTTTGATTGATGCTAGAATGTATCAGAATAGTATTAGTAATTATTTTTTTTGTTATATGTCTAGAATGACATTAGAATTGCCTTGATAAGGTAATTTTAAGCTTTCTTTATGACAGGTAAAAAAAATTCATTTCCAATTTGTTAACAATTTTTTAAAACAAATATATTCCCATACTTCTCTTTTGTTTTCAATATTTTATTTATAATAGAAGAAAGAGGCATTTTCATAAAATGTCATTGTTCTGTATGGAATAAATGCTCAAAATAGTATCTTAAATTAGGTTCATCACACAAAAATTATCAGCTTCAATAAAATTAAAACCTGATATTTTCATCTAAGTTTACATATGAGATTTCAATAAAAGGGGTGTTTGAAAATTTAAAAAATAGTTGTTTTGTTTAAGGTAAAATGATTTGTATTTGTATTGATACAAAAATTTCTTAAAAGATGAATTTCTTTTTCCTCAAATTGAAAGGTGTTCAAATAAACACTTGAAGAATATTATTATTATTTTTAAAAAAAAAATTTTTTTTTGTAGGAGTGGAAGGTGCTGTAGTGTAGCCAGCATTCAGTTTTCCTGATACCGTTTACTTCCAAAATTGCGGCCTTTTCAAAGATAGAAATTTTTTTCCGTTTGTAAAAAATACATTGGGGAGAGGGGAGGGGGGGGGGTCGTAAAAATTTTCTTTAACTAAGAGCCATTGGTGTAATTTCTAAAAAAGAAACACTGCTAATGATGACTTTATTTAAGCGAAATTACGGAAATCCAAGGCGTCTTCACTGCTCATCCATAATAGTAGCCCAGATCAAAAGGGAATTGATCAGGAAAGAAAGGCACTTAATGTGATGGTTCTAACGACTGAAGATAAGCCACCTAGGAAACCATTCAAATGTGTGATAGTAATGCCTACATCCAATTTATGTCATTTACTCAGAGCCTTAAAAAAGTAATGAAACGACAGAATATATGTTTTCTTAAACTGATTTTTTTTTTAAAGTAATTAATACAATGTATTAATAACAGCATTATTATTTATTTGCAAACAAGTACTCATTAAAATGTTGATGAAATGATGCTCTTAAGAATTAATTTGTTTTGTAAGTTTTAGCTTCAAAGATTAACATAGGACTTACCAAACTGTCGCTGAGCTAGGGACATCTGATTCTGAAAACATTTAAAAATCTGTTTTAACAATGAACAAATTTAAAGTAAATTAAGTACACAATACGACATAAAAGATTCTAAATTCAATACTAAAAGTAGATATAACCATTATGATGGTATGTGTTCTTTCACATAATTATAAGGAAATAAATGCTATCTGCATCAGGTTGTAAAAAAAATATTGTGTGGTAAGGTTAAACTATAAGCTTAACTAGTGTATGACAATTGGTGCATGTGTTGTCATTTCAAACTTCATTTTGGCTATAAATCATTGCCTTACCTAAGCTTATGCCAAAATATTATTTAAAGCCTGGACCTATTATTACTCTATGACTATGAATATTTTCAAGTGGTTACATGAAAATTGTTTTTAAAAAATGTTGTTTGACCAAAGACTCCTTGAACAGAAATTTGTACGGTACAAACAAATTTCCGTTGAACTATTTTCCGTCTAACAAATTTATTTTGTTCAAATTTCTAGAAACATTATAGACTAGTAGTGGGTTTATTTTGATGTTAGAATAATGAATTGCAATTAAGAAAACTATGATTTTGGTGTGTTGAATTTGTAATGTAACCTGACAGTGCCTGAGCGTTATGCAAGGAAAAAAATTAATAGGCTTATAATTATAATGTGTATTATATTTTGTCAACAATGCATAAATTCCAATCTCACAAATCATAGCAAGGCCAATTGTGAATAGACTATCAAGTTAATTTATATTAGTATTAGTGTAGGAAGTGTACTCGATAAATAAATTTCGATTAATTACAGACCTTTTTAACCGTTAACTCCTAAAATCATACAAAATCGCCTCAAAATTGTACAATACAGTATCGTAATAGTAAATAAATAAACGTAGAGCATATATAATGTACGCAATAACTACTCTCATCACAGTACCTAGTGGGATCGAATTAACCTGGCGTCAAAAAACTTAAATTCTAAAAGTAAATGACCGACGTATATGCTGCAATCTGCTGTCACTTTGATTTGCAGACATGTATTTGCTATAGATATTAATTTATATTGAGTAGTTATACAGATGAATTTATCAGTCTATCACTCATAAAAATAAAATTACTGGTGAAATATAACTGATTCAAACTTAAAGTCAGATCAATTATTAATCATATAGATTTTTTTCCCCGCTTATTCTAAATATAGATTTCAAAGGCCCCTCAGATTCTATAAAATATGTTGAAATCTAATATTACTGCGCAGAATAGTTGAGAATCATCACAGTAATAATTATGCCATAACATAACACCATACAGCAATGAAGCAAACAAAGGCGAGAAGGGGCAATCTATATAGCGCATAGGACACATTTTTTATCCCCTTTCCCTTGTACCATGCATGGTTTTCTAACTACAACCCCCCTTCCCCCCCTCCCCCCGCAACCCAAAAAACAAAAAATAACAAACAAATCCAATAATCTTTATATATTTATGATGTTACAGTCAACAAAATTTTAATGTTACACGGATTTTCACCACTGGCTGTTTGGCATGTAAAATAGTTCCCAGAATATATGCCATGGGTGCTCGTTGCCCTCGGGCAGGGCCATGAAAATGGAGTAAAGAGCAACAGGCCCCAAAATTAGGGGCACCAAAATCATCTTTAGAAAGACCTTAATAGTGAATTAAACTATAAAATCCCATTTACTTCACAAAGACAAGGTGTGGTACAAACAATCCTTATACTGGTCTGCAGGGAGGGGGGTGTACATTTTTCTATATGGGTTGCTGTGACTTCCTCACTGGGGCATTGTGAAATATTAAATTAAAAATTGTTCATAATTTAATTTCCACTTTAAATCAAATGTGACATCTTTCGGATGTGATGCAAACAGTAATCAACTTGAATAAATACTGTTTGCAGTTAGGAGATGACACCCAGAGGCCTACATAAGTGTTATATTTATTTTTACCCAACTCATTATTTTATTTTATGTAGCCTACTCCTTATTTCGAAGTGTACTTGCTAGAATTTAACACAGTGAGCCTGTGACTTTGGCATAGGCGCAGGGAAATCAATTTGTAGAAGCACTGGTGTAGCCCAACAAAATAAATTTCACCTGTGCACTGTACATACAGTGGACTAAATATTACTGTAATACCTCTACTGCTTGGCTTACTTTGCTCAAATTCATGGCGATGTTATGGTGATAATTCCCACAAAACTTTGCTTGATATTTTTACAAAATTCGAGATATAAATAGGATGCTATTTATAAACTGTCAATACAGGATGAATATTGCGTTTTTTTTATAATCTACTTTCTATCAAGGATCCCCACCCCCAAAAATCATTACGAGAAAATGTGGCGGTGCTAACTTTATAGAATAAAATGATTACACTCCTGTCCCCCCCCCCTTTTTTTTTAACACAAACTCTCCTAAATCAACACCACTCCATTTCCCTCTCAGAGCAAATGTAATATATTGCCAGTTGTATTCCTAGATCCATTCATTGCTTGACGTAGAATGCAAAAGCAAGATACAACTAACAACTGATAATGTACTTTTTAATTTAAAAAAAAAAAAAATAATAATCGAAAAAAAAACTACAGGACTATGTATATTTTCAACCCTGTCTCTTAAAATCATAGTTCTGGCGGGTCGGGGCGTACAATCCTAAAAGACATCTCAAAATCGTACATTGTATGCCAAAATTGTAATAGTAAACATTAACAAGGTCTGCAATTTAATATAGGCCGTTATCTTGAAATTATTCAACTAAATTAGAATTATAAATTTAAAAAATTATAAATAAATAAAGTAACTAAGATTAAAATTAAAGTTTAAGTTAATTAAAAGTATACAGAAGTAGTTTAGTAGGATAAATAGTAAAACTAGTAGTTAGTAGCACTTTAAAAAATATATATATTCACTCAATTCAATCAATGGTAGAATATAGTATAGTATAGTCTATAGTCTATAGTAAGTTAATAAGCTAAGTTAGCTAGGCCTAAGCCTGAGTAGTTAGTTTTAGTATATGAATATGAATCATTGAATTTGAATAATACTGATACTTCATACAGTTCATACAATAAAAGTATACATTATACATACTGTACACTCATACAGCCATAGTTCATTCACTAAAATACAGTCGTTTTTTTTTTTTCAAGACTCAAAGTCAACCAACAGTCGAAATTACTGGTAAATGACTAATAAGTATACTAAATACTTATGAGTAATAAAATGATTTGAGTCAATCAGGACATGATAATGAATTATTATTATGAATGATTGTTAAAACTCTAAAAGAAAACATCAAGGATTCAACAAAAATGAATTCAAAAAATGCCAATTATACAAAGTTAAAATTTAAATTGGTAATTTTAGCTTAGTTAATTAAGTTAAAATAATAATAAAATAAAATTTATTGGTAGGCTTACATTACTGAATAAAAAAGAAGTCATGAGTCTAAATCTAAATAATCTAACTACCTTATTTTAGTAAAATTCTGTTGATGTTATTATTAAAGAGAAATGTTATTTCCTTCTAAGTTTAAGAAAATTGACCAATCAGAGTCACTGGGTTTGTCTATCAATCGGATTTTCCCATGTTACTGCTACGTATTCCGATGCAGGATTGTGAGATTCGACTTTTAAAGTTTAAATCAGCGTGGCCCATTCTGTACTGACTTTTATTTCATTCAAACATTTAATAACCTTGTATGATGAATTGTCTTTTTTATTTCCCTCTTTTAAATTCGTATTATTGTAAAGAATGAGATTATTATCTGGATATAATAGGGAGACTTTCAAATGACATCACAGGCAAGACTGTTCGCAGATGACACAGCAGTGTATGTGACGATCGCCAACAGATCTGACCAGGACCAGCTACAACAGGATCTCAATCTGTTAGCTGAGTGGGAGATGAGCTGGGACATGGAATTTCACCCTGCCAAGTGCCAGACACTACCAGTCTCTAGAAGTTGTACTTCTCTACACCACCAATACTAACTGCACGGCCATATACTTGAGCAAGTTTCCTCCGCAAAGTATCTGGGTGTTACCATTCAAAGAGAGGTCCACTGGGACGAGCATATTAACAATGTATGTAACCAAGCAAACAAGATCTAGGGTTCTTAAGGCGAAATCTAAAGATTGGCAACTCCTGTGTGAAAGAAAGAGCATATAAAGCCTTTATCCGTCCGATTTTAGATTATGCATCTTCAGTCTGGGACCCATTTACCCAGAAGAGCATTGACAGGTTGGAGGAGGTCCAGCGACGAGCATCACGCTTTGTCCTAAACCGCTACAGGAATACCTCTAGTGTTGGCAGCATGCTAGAAACACTAGGCTGGTCACCATTGGAGAAACGACGACGAAAATCCAGGCTCTCCATGATGTAGGCCTACAAGATAAATAATGGGCTGGCCCATTGCTCCGGTATTAAACAGAAACTCGCCCCTCTCCCCCATAGACAGCAACGAGGCCATGACAGGCAATTCAGGCTCATACCAGCAAGAAGCCAGTATTGGAGCTGCTCATTCCTGCCCAAGACAATCAGGGACTGGAACAATCTTTCAAAAGGAACGGTTGAGGCGACAATACTAGACACATTTGTGTCTATTGCCTCAAGCCTTCAAACCCCTAGTACATGATTTCCTCATCACCACCAGTAAGAGAAACATTGCAAATCCCATCCAAGTGCATAGGAGCCAAAATGATCAATAAATTGATCGTGGGCCCTTAAGATATAGAAGAAGAAATGAATAAATTTATTTTAAGCTATCCTACCCTTTCTATATTATATAAGTAAAATATAATAATTTGTAGCATTTTGATTATATACGATTTATCAAAGTGACCAGTTTTGAAAACAAATAAAAATATATAGACCTTTCTACAAGATATTATTATTTTAAAAACATTTTTACTCTAGTAAATTTGAACTATTTAGAAAATGTAATTATTATATGTAAGTTGCTAGTTTTATTTTCATTTGCTTTCAACGTGTAAAATGATATTTGCAGTGCGTTTGTGATGGAGACCTTTTTTTTAAACGAATTATTTTTTTAAAATAAATAAATTTTAAAATATATAATTTATTCATTAATTAAGTAGTGAAACGCCAAAAATATATAACAATAAAATCAAAACAAAATTAATATTTATTAGTATTATTTTCTATTAAAAACTGTCCACGTCACAACTTTAGCCCCCCCCCCCCCCCCAAAATATCCTAGGCCCCCTGCATTAGTTGGTGTTGCAGGGCCCACACGATGGCTCTGAGGTCAAGTGACGCATATATTTTTAACTATAATGGCATCTCTCTCCTGGTATTAAAGGTAGAATGATGCAAAACTAAATTAAAGTGTGTGCTAAAATTTAAAGGGGGGGGGGGCGGGGGCGGGGGGTAATTATTCATGGCAACAAATGGAATGAATTATGTTCACGTTTGTTTTTGGCGGATTTTAAAATGTCCCTGATCGTCATCATGATTAGCTTTGGAGCTTTCCACCCGAAAGTCTGAAATTACTGCCCCATAATTGCGCGAAAGAAACACCAAATTCAAGTATGCGATAAATCCACCCCTGCATTTTGAATATGCCCGACAGTATTCTTCACCCCCTTCTCTCACGCTGATCAATGTGACAGAACATGTTTGAATATATACTTGTGCCAAATGACCCAGGGACACGCCAAAATCAGAGTGAATTAAGTTTATGAATGACACCGAGCGTCATATCGTATCCCACGGACGCTTCAAAAATTCCTTTTCCTGATAAAAAATTATAAAAGTAACACTGAATTCGGATGTGCTCCAAAATTCACCTGTTGATTTTGAAATAACCAAAACATTTTCTGATCAAGAACACCCCCGATTTCTGCCATATTTGCTAATAAAAATTATCGCCAATTTTGGTGCCGGTTAGATACTCTGCCCAATGATGTAGCTAGTATATGTGCTGATATGTTAGGTCACGATGGTTTGCGCACTCCCTTTCACGATACAAACTTTGCAGTGGTGTTAAAGTGCCACCGCTTCATTTAAGAATCTTGTCCATTTCCTTTAAAATCTAAAACCCGTTATTTTCGTCCATTAAATAACATCTGTTCCATATGCCTCACCCCCGCTTTAGCGACGCCTCTGACCACCCGGAAAATCTGAATGTCCCCCGTGAGAAAATGGTCTGAAAGAAACACTGCATACCGCATATTTTAGAGCACATTTGATGAAAAGCTATTGCGGCCGGCATAATGGTACATTTAAATACTTCATTTTACAACTAATAAAGCCATTCTTTTTTTTCAATTGCAGAAAGTGGCTGACTGAAAGTTAAGACATTTTATTTAATTATTACTTTTCATTTTAAAATAATTAACTTAAATATTCAAAGGAAAAAAAAATTGAGGAAAAGCTATTGCGGCCGACATATTATTAAGTTTAAAATACTTCATTTTTTAAACTAATAAAGTTATTGTAATAAAATTGTACACAGTAGCAATGTCCAGCTAAAAGTAAAGAAAATTGATTATTTATTTCACTGGCTAGGTCTGAAATGCTTATAAAGTTGTGTTTTGAACACATCCGCTTTTTATTATACTTGATACACCCTGAAAAGAACGATAACTATGGGTGGCAAGGGAAGTAATAGCCCTCAGTTGAAGTGCCCTGCCCGTAAGGGGTTATTCGTCTCCAAATTTGAATAAAATCTGAGGTCACTTTGTAATTACAGAATTTTTTATTGTTTTTTTTTTGTCCGATATTTATTAATTGACAAGATAATTTCTTATTTCTGTATGATCATGACCATGTACAGGCCAGTGTGTATTTAGACTATAGCTGGATTGTGCGACATAATCGGAATATTGGTTGTTATCCATCCCTGTTTATCTTCTACTGCTCTTTATTAACTTCTTTGAAGACACGGCTAATGTTAAAATTAAAAAAAAAACACTGAAAGACTTTGACAAATTATTTGTGTCAAGCTTTGCTGAGGATGCAGTAACCAGATGTTCCAGAAATGGCTACATTGTCCATGTGTATTTCAGCAATGGAAAGAGCTTAAGTTATGTTACAGAGACACTGGTTAAATGTTTCCAAGAATCAGACAAACATTGTGTGCCAAATAAAAGCGCTGAAAAGGCCAGTATTCATGTTTTAGTGAATAAAATTAAGCGCTTAAATAAAAAAGTGTTGATGTAAGCTGGCATTTTATAGAAGATTTGCGATTGCGTCCTGTTCATGTACCTGTACCGAAGAAGAGACTTTTCATACCTGATATTACTCCAAGTGGCGACAACATTGAAGAGACCGTTATAGATTCACCACCTGTCAAAAAATTAAGAAATGACTTTGAGAAAGGGTTTTCTCTCAGAGAAGCAAGCAATTCCAGGTGCAGAAGTTTGGCGGACAGGCTAGGAACACAAACACCCAAGTTAAAGCCCTTTCTAAGCGCTTCAACCATCGTGTATTAAATCCGTCCTTTAAAAGAAAGACTGAAATGACTGAAATAATAAATATATTGAAGCTCCAAAAAAAAATCTTTGACAAGAGAGTTGAAGCTCCAGAACAAGACTTTGAACAAATGTAATGACTGTTCAGCTCGAATCAGCAAACTAGAGCGAGAGAAAAAGAAGTTAGAGCGCCATATCACATTACTGAGAAGGCAAAATTTAGCTCTAAAAGATTCATTAAAATTTACCAAGGAGGAAATAAAGTCAGCATTACATACTGTCGACAACTTGATGGAGGAGAAAAGTGAGGAAGCCATTCCAAACACAACTTCGTTGTCCCATTCATCGATTGCAAACAAACTACAAATAAAGACCTACCCTGCGCCAATGAGAAAATGTATTTACAACTGCCTGATAAACCAAGAACCAGTTGAAAGAGCAGGGGTTGTTATAGCATTTACAGAGAAGGAGTTAACAGCATTGGACTTGACCGACATTTCAGGATCTTCAACCATTGCAAACATGGCTTTAGAGATTGGAATCCTGTCGGATATTCAGGTGGCTGATATCATGTACTTTTCAGAAAACCTCACCTTCTCCTGGGACTCTTACGCCAATCAATGGGCAGCACTACAATGCTTGCCATATCTCTACAGGTGAACAGAGCCAATTGTTGGGCAGCACTACAATGCTTGCCATATCTTTTCAGGTCAAAAGAGCCAATTGATGTGCAGCACTACAATGCTTGCCATATCTCTACAGGTCAACAGAGCCAATTGATGGGCAGCACTACAATGCTTGCCATATCTCTACAGATGAACAGAACAAATTGATGGGCAGCATTGTAATGCTTGTCATACCTCTACAGGTGAACAGAACCTGACCATTGAAGTGGCTGGAGTTCCTCGAGGTAAGACAGAGGACTATCTGAACCAACTTGTTAACTCCCTTCAGGATCTAGCCACCCTGTATTCTTTATACAACAAGAAGGATCAACATGTTGTGTTACATCGTATCTTGCAGTCCTTTAGTGCCACTCTTAGTGACAGGGTGGAGGTCAATTAATGTGTTTCAATGCAGTTGGGTGATTTGTTGAACAAAAAGGTTGATTCAACTGAAATGCAATGTGCACCCACTGGAAGGAATGGCCTCCGAAGCACGGAAGCAGTATAAGCTTCTAGATGCTGCATGGAGTACCACCAGCATGTCAAATGGGGATGATGGATATGCTGCAAATCTTACCTGGACTGTATCTAAACTGAGGTAACTTTCATTTACTCATATATATATGACTTGTTTTAGTACTTACTTAGATTTAGTTAAATTACGTATATAAATTAAACATTTCTGAAGATGTCCATTTTCAAGTAGGCACATAAAGATATTTGTCTTTTCCCCCCCTCCATAGGTATAAGAGGTCATCTGGTGATCTTGCAGGGTTGACAGCATTCCTGGAGAAGGAGAATCTTAAATCTGGAATAATTCCTCGCTACGTTGGAAACGGACTCCACATTTTGTTTCACTTTGCAGGAGTCATTTTTAAGATGAAATAGTTACCGGCCCAGTACCTTAAGAACTATTGCACATCTGTCAAATTGAGAACGGCCCTGCTGTATGACATCTGGTGCAATGAGATTCTTATTCAACTACGAGTCTTAGGTAACCTAGTTCTATTTCTCTTTTCATTATTTCATACAAGGTAAATAAACAAGATTGAATAAACATTCAATTGTATGCGGATGTTTCTTATGCTAGTAATACTTTGCATTTCTCATGATAGGTCTCTTTGGGAAACTTGTAACTGGACCCTGGATGACTCAGTTTTATACAAACTCTGAAGGTTTAAAGCATTTGGAGATGGTAGGTAATGTCTTTTTTTTGTTTACTTCAGATCTGTTTTATGGTGATTTTTGTTTTTAAAAAAGCCAAATGATTATGGCATTGTTAAGAGGTTTAGATTTGCCACTGTTTTTAATCAAGACTCCACACATGAGGACGTGCATTCCCAACCTGGAGAAGATCAACAGACAACCCAATTTGGTGTTGACGATGGAGGAAGATGCTTTTAATCTACCAATCGATGAGGATGATGTATTGCTGGAGCTCCAGAGCCACGAATCGTGTCCACGATTTTTTTCAGACAGTAGTTGCTTTGTCTATAGGATTTGTATCAGACTTAAACAGATAGCTGGAGGCGTAGCTTGTTGGGGAACTGGCTAATCCATCAGCAGAATTAATGACCCTGACCTCATCAGCCCCTGTTGCTAATATCCATAGTGAGAGGGTTTTGGGGTTGGTGGATGCCCAATTTAAAAGAGCCCCTAATGCTTCCAAGGGGTTTGTTGATGCCAAGGTTAAAGCTCTGGTCAACAAAACCATGGATTGGCTATTGGGTAAACCTATTTTGGACCAGGTAGGCTCATTAATTTTGCTATTAGTGAAGCCAGTAAATCTAGGATGGTGTTACAGGGTCGGGATAAACATATGAAGGATGTTAAGATTGCTCGTCTGATAGCGGTGGGACAGAAGAAGGTCCAGGGAGAGAGGAATAAGTTGGAGAAGAAAGTTAGAACTTTATTGGAATCTGATCGAGGGTTTAATGATGTGTTATTTAATGGTATATGTCAGAATGTTAAAATTAAGCTGACCATGCTACTCTCTAGTAGAATGGACTGCCTTCCTATGAGAATTAGGCACACTTGGGATGTTGATGGGGAACAGAAGGAGTTTATTGGAGATTTAGTTGGGTATGTTAAGAAATCTGGAAAATTGTATATGTAAGTTGGTATTTTCTGACATAGATCATGAAGAAATAACATTGTCACGTTTATTTTCTGATGTTCTTTTGGGAGATTTTCATTTTGATTAATTGTGCTTTGATGAAATTTATTTGAATTTTCAGTTTGCTCATTGTAAAATTTAATTTTTAATATTTTGTATACTTTCAGGTGGGCAAGGATACAATCTGTTGCTGTGGACCGTGGATTGCTACATTGCATTGGTTGTTTTTATGTTTTGTATTTAAATGCTACGGTACAATTACAATAATGATGATGGAGATTCATATAATATCTTTTATATAAAATGTTCTGAATTATTGTTTTTGTATTTAATTACTTTATTAAATTTAGATTTTCACTGTCTATTTGTACTGAAGATTTTATGGAACTAGCATTGTTAGTTGAAAAGTTATGCTTAAAAATGTACCTCAATGTCGACAGATTACATATTTTTAAATTTTGTATAGCCTGATTTTATTTGCTTTTGCAATATTTGAATATTCTGTTACATTTAGATTGTTGAAAATTATTTTTACTGAAAGTTAGATTGCAGTAGCTTCATTAGTTTAAAAGTTATGTTTTTAAATGTAAAAATTTCTTGGGCATTGTTGCTTTTCATGAAATATTATTTCTAAAATTGCATACATTTTTCTGATCTGTATTCTCTTTATTTTTTATGCGTCTTACTTTTGGATGCACATTATCTGTTTATATTAAGAATGTTATAGCAATAGCTTTATTGGTTTAGAAATTATGTCATTTTTTGAAAATTAAATTTTTCAACAATTGTCGTTATCCACACCATGTGTTAATAAAATTATATTTTTTGAAATATAATAAGTTAATTCACAATTTATGTATTTTGTTATGTTAAACATTGAATTTTAAATGTGTCCTCCAAATTTGAGAGCTCTAACTTTAATAGCTGAAAAGATACAAGCAAAATAGTACAAAAAGAGTAATAATGCGATCACAGTTTCAAAAGTTAAATACAAAGCCGAAAAGTTAGGAAAAATAAATCACAAAAAAATGCATAACGCTTCTCCTATCAGTGATAGAAAAATTATCTTGGTGTCATTGGAAAGCTCTTTCCAATGATATACTCTTTGTGTATGTCAGATGCATTTGAAAATTTGAGTTGGAATACCCAGAGTAGTTTTTGGGTGTTTTTACTCAAATTCTCGATAAAGTGTGTATTGTAACGATAATTATAATAATTATGTAAAGACAGGAAATAACAGAAATGTGGGAAAAATCAAATCTAATTCTCAGCAATGTGCATGTGTTGACGTACGTTATTGTGACAAGGTTTTACTGTTTTTTTTTTTAATATGTCCCTGACCTGAGTGAGCTTGGGTGAGCCTCTTTAAATGTGATCGGCTTCTCTGCTGCGTCAGACTATTCAGGATCAGGTTCTTTAAGACAGGCATTGTTTTTCTGCCAGACTACTGTCCAAAAATAGAGGCTGCACAACCCAGTACAAGAATACTGGCCTGATTATTAAGGGCAAGAATTCAAGCTAGAATATTAGGTCCAAGAATACAGGCTAGACTGCTAGATGCATGAATACAGAATATAATAATTGGTGCCAGAATACAGGCTAGATTTTTTTCTAGGTTCAAGAATACTGTGCAAGGATATTGGCTAGGCTAATAGGTTCAAGAATACTTGCTGGTATACTAGGCTGGTATACTAGGCTGGTATACTAGGTGCAAGAATACAGGCTAGACAACTCTGTGTCAGAATAAATATGTTAAAGAATACAGCCTTGACCAATATGTACAATAATACAAGCTAAACTACTCTGTGCAGTATTTAACCTTTTACCATGATACTCTGTGAAGATATGAGCAAGATCAAGTATTTATTACATAATTTTACTTTAATATTTTTAGGTAATGATACCATAAAAGATTTTATGAGTAGTTATAACTGATTTTATTTTTCTAGAAATTATAGTTCTAAATTTTCAATACTTAAAATGATGATGAAATTTAAAAAAAACAAAACAACACAACCGAAAAACAAATAATAAAAGTATTTGGAAGTTTGGAGTATACATTTGTAAAAGGTGATATGATTTTAAATAAATTGAATGAATCCTTATACAAGGGAATGATTTTATTCAGAGTAGCTGAGGAAACGCTTGTTACAAAGATGCATTAAGAAAAAATTCCTGTTATTTTTAAATTTTTTTCTTTTTTAAGCCCGTCACTATCCTTATTTTCTGGTTTAGAGTAACTTGCAATTAGTGAATTAAATCCCAATCAGTAGATTTAATGCTGACATACAATACAATGAATAAAAACATTTCAATAATGCAACAACCCCCCTTTACATAAATTTGAGATGTAAATAATGTTTAGTATAACATTCACAATTAAAAAAATAGAATACACATTTAAAAAAAAAAATGTTAAATGACCTTAACTTTTAAGAATGGTTCATTCTCTTTTTGGCTGCATAAATATTTTAAAAAGAGAATTAAAAAACAAAGTCCCTTATGACATATTATTATTATGCGCAAAGAAAAGAAATAATTTATCCTTAACAGAATCTTGGTGAAAAGACAAAAAGAAATTTAAAAGGCCAAATTTGTAGAATCTTGTACTTTCAAAGGTTAATCTACAAAACCATGATTAACACTTAAGTTTGGGTCATCACTTTTAGTTTTATAAACTTCATAAAAGATAATTTATTAAGTTACCTGTTATAGTTTGCTATTCCAATAGAAACAAAATTTCCTTTGACACATGTAAAGGCATTCAGTAGAATGTATTCACTATATATAGAATAAGATTTAAAATTGATAAACGCTCAATTTAAAAAGTAATGCATAGTTGAACATTTTTTCTTGGTCTATAAGTCTGAAAAATTGAATATAAAAATAAAATGAAGCATTTAATGAATTATAATATATTATTATTATTATATTCAATTTCAATTCAGTCAACATTTTCTGTGGTTACCTCCTCTCGAAAACCATTACAAAAATGTATATACAATAATAATAATCTGGACATATATCTGTAGAAAAAATATATCTACAGATTTATTGACTTGAGCACATGATTATTGTTTCTATAAAAGATTAAATAAAACAATATGTAATCCACTTTATAGAAGTAAGACACTTGCTACTAAATCATAGAAATGCTAGTTTCCCAAAAACTTAAGCACTCACCCCCAAACCCCCCCCCCCCCCCCCTAACAAAGCTTCTGTATTTGCAAAGAAAGAATTAAGCAATTATTATAAATAAACTTATTTTTGATCAAGTGAAATAATAAATAGCATCTTTTCAAAAGTAAACCAAAGAATGCCAAAGAGTTATCACATTGAGGTGTAGACCTATTTAATACATTTTGGCAAAAAATTATTTTGAAAAAATTAATAGGGCTGCTTTCATATTTAAAAAAAAATATGAAAAGATTGTCATGGAGACAAGAGTATAATATATTTATAAACATACACTGGAAGTAGAATTTTAATTTTCTTAAAATGAACATTAATAATTTATCTTTCATTGTCTCCTATTCATCAAGGTTATCATCTCTTGCAGATATATTCATTCAAAGTTATTCCCATTAAGTTTGAGTTCTGTGAATAAAATTAGGTCAAAACCTGAATTGAAGGGTTAGTATAATATTGACATATAAATAAATATGAGATTAATAAATACAAGCAGGCTATAATACATGGAATCGAGGAAAGGTGGGCGGTTGGGGGGGGGGTGGTAGTGGGTATTAGGAGATCAGTCAGGCCATTAGCTAAATAAATAAAAGCAGGCTATAATACATGGAATCGGGGAAAGGGGGGCGGTTGGGGGGGGGGGGTGGTAGTGGGTATTAGGAGATCAGTCAGGCCATTAGCTTTGGGTTTGAACTTCACTCATCAAGTGATGTATAATTTTTATGACCTAAAAACAAATAATATAAGCTGCAATGATGACAAAAGTTAAGAACCTATTGAAATCAAAGATTCATGACCCACTTTTAACTTTCACTACTTATATTTTTCATTTAACTTTAGTAGCCCCCCTTAAAAAAAAAATTTGAGTTACAAACATTAATGCATAAGATTATCATTCTTCATGCAATGTGATGAGGCTCTTCTTTAAATAAAAAAAAATTCTTATGTCAGCTCACTGCATTCATAATATACTTTGATTTCTAGCGCATACCTAACATGTTATTTTGGCTTAATAATGTGATTTAACCACTGATTACATGGTTTTTGTTTCAGTAGGTTGAATTCACTTCTTTTACTTTTAGAGAGAACCAACATACCGTAGTGTAAATTTAAGGATCCCTTGTTCCAGTATGTTATTATATTTTTCTATACCACGATCATCAATCATTACATGCTCTTCACTCTCAGCAACGCCGATCATGTTATATTTTTCAGGAATAAGCGTAGGGGCGTGTTGTCTAAAAATGGAAGCCTTTACCTGTAGTAAAAGTATTGATTTGAGAGTTATAATATAAATGTCCTCAAGATACACTTATCTTTACAAAAATTAAATTTCAGAAAGAGCTTTCAGATGGCATCATCTTGCTGACATCATTAGAAACCTAAAAATCATAAGCTGTATGTTATAACATAAGCTATTAGACACATAACCATACTTGGTGTATATCCTTAGTACTGGTGTTATACAAACATAAGACTCAAAACTTGTAAACGATAAATTGTCAAACCAAAAATTTCACAGCATTTTATGTGTGTCGATAAAACTTTTTTTATTTGCTTATTTAAGTTTAATTTGGTTTTTGTAATTAAATTGTATCAAACACAAATAAAAGCCAAGCTGCGATCAAGACATGAAATCACCTATTAGTTATTAAATATTTAATTTTTTTTTTAATGTGGAGGGAGAAATGAAAATTACTTAATTTAGATTTTCTCTAATCTTTCTGTTACGAGACTAGAATTTTTATTATTTATGTTAATTTGACCCATTTAAATTTAAGGCTGTTTAAATATGAATTCATCAAACCAGATATGTTAGCTATGATATAGTTAAAATATTGATTTTCATACCAGTACAATGGAAGAAATGTAAGAAGACAACTTTTTAAAACATAAAACAACATTTAGCCATCAGTAGAAATTTGATATTAATTTTATGTTTGAATTGAAGGTTACCCTCTCGAATACAAAGTCTAGGAACAAAAATATGATTTAACTGTTGTTTCATTTATAGATAAAAAAAAATAAATTGTTAAATAAAACAACTGGTTACACAAATCCCAACATTAACAATGGTTTCATTAATAAATAAGCCAAAAGTTTAATTGACTGAATTCAAATAAAAAAAACCTCCTTTTCTTCACACCAATATAACTTAAGTGTCAGACAGAGATGAATATAAAAATAATTTCTCTGAAGAACAATAATTAAACCACACTGTTGCAATGCTATAAATTACTTACATTTGCCACATTGTCCTGTCCAAAGACATCAATTAGAACAATAACAGGATCCAATCTGCCAGGGACATAGGTTTTAACATTACGTTTTCCATCATCTACTTCAACCTCTGCTCAGAAAAGTAAAAAAAAGTTATTTTTAACAATGGTAATATTTCATCCATACAAAATATGTCAATCTATGAACCGAAAATAGACAGTCTCTTAGGATGCTCTCTGTATATTGTTTCAATCAATTTTTTTAAATGATAAAATTAGCCAAGAAGCCAAGAAGAATTATAAACTTACCAAAATTTGGGCTAGCCATCTGAAATTTAAAAAAAAATGTCTTTTATAAGAAAAGCTTAAAATGTTATGTCAACGTTAGGAGTCAAAATCCACATGCTTTGTTTTTCTAAAAAATTTACATACTTGTATAGTATAACTTCAAAGTACAAACACATTAAAAAAGAAAGATTTATGATAGAAACTGTGGCACAAATAAGAAAGCGGGAGAGTTGGGCGCTGCACTTTTTCTTTATAGGGTCGGGTGGCATGTTTGGACAACTGTAGTGTTGATTTCTTTTGTTTTGTGGAAAGCATGTGGAAAATTCTCAACATGCTCCAGGTGACACTTACCCTAACTGAAAACAACTGCCAATTTCAAAGTCTAAAAATAAAAACCTTTCTAGGATAGAGGATGTTCATAAGTCCTGTTTCAGAACTGAAAATAACTTATATAAGCAATCAAATATTATTTTTAGATTTGTTTAATTTTAGTAAGTGTTTTAGTAGATTTGAATAAAAAAATGGCTAAATAGACAGTGGCTGAGCTTGTATAATATAGATGCCTCCTGTTACTTGTAGAGTCCTTCATATTTTTAAATGATTGTTATTATTGTTGTCAGTCAAAAGGATGCTAGGACAGTGACTGAACAGTGGTAAATGCATTAAGAAATTACAATAAAAATATGCTGGAAAATAGAACATTCAAGTACAGTGTATTAACTATTAAATTTAAATCATACATTTTAATAATATACACCCCCTATTTCCAAAAGTTATCCATTACTTCAATGCTGGCCTGCACAACATACAGTCCACCAGTACTCACTTTGCGATCCGCGAAGAAACGAAATATGATTTATCATAATTATCTTAAAGACTTTCTTTCAGCCCACCAAAGGTTTCATAAAGGCCCGCCTTACATTTTGAGTTGTGTAGGCCTGATTTAATGTATTACCTATTTAGACCTTATAATTATAATTTAATAACCCTTAAAGATGCCACACAACTTATATTTTAGTTATAAATTAAAACACTAGGTTCTATAAAAAGCTGTGATATGTCACTGACCAGGTCAAAACTAAGGCTTAGCATACATCAGTGATTCTTTACAATTTTTGCCAGGTGACACTTTAATTACATTGGACAAGTTGTGAATACTATCAACTATCAAACATTATTATTCCTTTCAAAAAAGAATTAAGGTTTGTCCATTGTTAAGTTAAGTGACTGACTGTAACATATAAATATTTTTAATACATTTTTGAATTGCATTATTTTTGTAAATAATATAATTGAAGAATAACAATTACACTGCAAAGGCCTTACTATAAAAATAAAATTAAAAAACACCAAACTAACTTGGAGTTAGAGTAACTTAGACTGTCATACTAAACTTAACTATTTATGTCAATATTAATATTAATTTTAAGCCTAAATAATATTTGAAATATCAAATTTAAATTAGTAGTTTACTAGGTCCTCTAGCTAGTTCAAATAAGAAGACTAACTAAACGGAAACGTACACAGTACACCGTTGCCTACAGTTGCAGGCTACGGCTCCATTAAATGATAAATGAATTGTATGCCCCATTTACCAAAGTTAACCATTAATTCTTCGACTTCTACACTACAAAGACCTGGTAAATTTGCAGAAGTCTAAAAATCCTTCGTTTAACCTGTTATTCATCTGTCTGTCAATCATCAACGTTCGCGTCTTAATAGTTTAATAGTTTAAAATGTAATAAAAGTCAGTTAAAATGAAATTGGGAATTTCCGATATAATTTAATAATAACGTGGGGTATAATTTTAATAATTCTACATTTTCACAACATTTTTTAAAATCCATATAAAAAGGGTATTAAATAGACATAGCGTTATTTTTAAGGTATATTATTCAAATCATTGTTAGTGTCAGTAACCTTAAAAAAATCAGTATCAGTTCAGTAAGTAATCAGATTTTAAATAAATATAGCCTCAATATTAGGCATAATATTATATAAATTACACTTTTTAAATTTTAAAAAATTAAAAATGTATATTTTGTTAACAATGACAAATGCATTTATATTCAACTTAAGCTTATTACTCTTAGGCTTAGGCCTACGCCCACTTCCACTAATAAAGATCAATACTCGGAGGTCGAGATTCCATCTCTTAGGACCTCTGGCCGTGAAGCATAGCCCAGTAGTCCCTGGGGACTCCTGCCATGCAACTCGGCCTTGAGTAACGGGGTTTAGGGCAGGTTGCTTCCACTCATGATGGGACAGTTTTGCGTCACAGCCCCCTCTTGCCCATTGAGCCTTATGGTCTGGACGTTGGGTTGGAACAGCTTTGCTTCCTCTCCGGAGGTGGCGTTGCGTTGCCACCCCCACCGCCCAGGGAGCCGTACGTTCCTTGGTGTGGCACGGTTTTGCTTCCACTCCGGGAGTAGTCACAAGCTTAACTTTCTCCCACCGTTCCTAGGAGTTGTGTGGACATGGGTCAAAACGGCTTAACTTCCTCTCCGGGGGAGGCGTTGCGTTAACTCAACCCACCGTTCGGGGAGTGGTTCGGTCTGGACTGTGTCGGGACGAAACGGTCGCCTAGGAGCGGCTTTCTCAAGGCCGCATGTTTTTAATCCTCGGCAAGGGTTTTTAAAGGAACTCATGCCTCATATCTATTATCGGCGACACGTCATCATGTTAGAGGGCAACTTCCGTCACGTTGGAAGTCATGCGTTTGGCTGGGATTTTTTAGCTTCAGAAGGAAAACTCCCCCCCCCCCCTACTAGTAATCATGTTAGAGCGCAACTTCCGTCACGTTGGAAGTCATGCGTTTGGCTGGGATTTTTTAGCTTCAGAAGGAAAACTCCCCCCCCCCCCTACTAGTCGGGCACGCCACGAAGAGGGGAAATCCCGTGTAACACCACACGAGCAAGTGATGCTGGACATCGACCTTACAGAGTTCGGCCTTTGCACGCCCGCCCACTTCCACTATTATTATGACATTATCTTTATCATATTATGTCTACACCGAACGCAAAGAATCCGTCCTATTTGGTTTTAGGCTGTGGCTATTAATAGTAAACTATCAATAGCTTCTAGGGAGCTATGTGTAGTAAAGTACCAATAGCTCTAGAGAGCTACTGGTACTGCACTACAAGTAGACTCTAAGCGGCTTTACTGTAAGTGATAGTTTACTATAAATTATAAAATAAAAATAAAAAATACAAAAAATAAATAAAAAAAACAACAACTACAAATTGGTGATAGAGTGATGTATTGCAATACTTATTGGTAGTCAAATTTATTTTTGATTACAACACTGAAATCACTTTAAAGTATGTATGGTGCCAAAAAAAACAACAAACCATGTGCCAACAAAATTGATTGTTTGTGTCTAGTCTCATACATTCACTCCAATCGGACTTTATAGACATAATACACTTATTTTTATTTCTTTGTATATATTTTATTTTATTTATGTGTCACTGCTTATGTTCTCATCAAAATTATGTGCAGTTTAAAACATTGGTTGTGCATACTCAGATACTCTGCGAAACATTAAAAAATAAATAGTAACTCGTGATTCCTAGAAATTAAATTATTTAAATTAATTAATTTGTGTTACATTTGCACAATATACCCAATGAAATTGTTTAATTGTACATAAAAATATTGATGCCTTTATAAGTTAACGAGGGCTCATTTTTGTAAATAACACCAAGAAGACATTTCTCCGAACAACAGAACATCAAAAGCAGAGGGGTTGGGGGATGTTGGTTCAAGTGACCATGTTCCTAAACAATGATTGGCCTAAGCTTATTTTATCATCGTTAAGCATATTCACGTTATTAATATTATACAGTTTCATTTAATTAAAGTAAAAAGATTTTGATTTTAATATGCACACTTTGTATGCAGTAAAATTTCTTATGGTAATTATATAGGTCTGTATTTTAATTTATGATTTTAATCATAATAATTAGCACACATAAAATGTTTACTGCTGGATTTTATTTTTCCTGACAAAGAAGAAGCTGGGTAACATTTTTTCCGACCATGATCCCCTTCCCCCCAGTATCACAGATCTATCTAAGATCTATATTAGGTCTGTATTATAAATTATATGGCAATATAGCCAACTCTGACCATGAGGAAGGCATAGTGCTCAAACTTTAAAACAGTACTGTAGATTTTATAATTAGTGCCGAGGTGTTGGTCACTGGTAGGCCTACAAACTAGTTATAAATGAACGGGGCAATACTTTGCCAGCCTCATTTAAAGCGGGTATTTAAAGCTCAGATTTTGGTTTGATTTGATTGGCTCGACGACCAATAGCTCTCTAGAAGCTATTTCTAGTTTACTACAAATAACTCCCTGCCCTAACAAAAGCTATAGGTAGTAAACTAACTACAGCTTCTAGAATACACCTTTTTTAGTTTTATAAGCATAATGATGACAGCAGGCGTCAAGAAATCAGAATATCGAATATCCTTAAATTATTGTTAGTTAATACCTTTACACCAGGGATGCACTTTAGCCCTTACCTTCATCAAGCTTCTCATTATACTACACTTAAGTGGAAAGCAAAAAGAAGATACACAGTAATGGAAAAAAAATTGTACGAATTATTTATTTATAAATAGTTATGGGCGTCAGAATTGGCTTACGTGGTATCTTACTGATGAAAATAATGTGGTCTCGTAGATGAAAGGGGCGGGGGGTAAAACTGAATTTTTGATGGGCGCGAAACACACTAGTGACCCCTGTCTGATTTAGAGACACGGTTGGGGTCAGATCTTTTTTGTAGATAAAAATGTGTTGATAATCTTATTTTTTTTTTTCGAGGAAAGGATGGGAGATAAAAAAATTAAAATCAGTTATAATAATTTATTATTTTAAGTGAAAAGAAGCTGCCAAATATTTAACAAAAATTAAATTAGCGGTCGTCATCTCCCGAATGAATCATAGTTTGTTTTAATATATATATACATATATATTATGGCATCCTTCAGTCTACATGAGACGATGGAGTAGCTATCTAGTTCTACACTTTGACGAGTGGCTCACTAGGCCAATCCTAGAATGGCAATCACGGCCGCATCTCTCGCAGGAGAATGTTGAAACCCGGTAAATTCTTGATTTCCGAATTGTTCTTTTTGATTCAAGGGCCTCGTTTCGAGTAACTTCTGCATTTTTTACTCCTTCATTCACTGATGTTTACCAGTTGGAGCGATGTTCGGCAATGAACTCCCATTCGTTTGTTTCAATATTAGCTTCCCTCATGCTTCGTTTGCAAACGTCAATAAATCTCAGTTGCAGTTGTCACGGTCAGATCGCGTGAGTTTTTTGTGTCAACTTCTATAATGTTAATTTGACCAATCGTGGGTGAGTTTATTTTCCCCGTGTGCCCCACGAGTTGTGATTTTTCTCGGTCAAGGTATGACCGGTGTGCTGTGTCGGGGAAAAAACCAAGTGTGTGAGTTGAGTTTTGAAGGAGTGAACAGTGGCGAGTGCTGTGGATATGGTGTATGATTTTTGTCTTATGAAGGCAGTGAGTTTTTCTACGGATGGAAGAGGACTTGTGTAACTTTAACTGTTTTGTGTAGTGGCATATAGGCACACATAGCCAATAAATAAGAAAACCTGAAACCCTGAATTGTTTGTTGATACTTGGAGCAAGAGTCAGCTCTGTAGGAGCTGGAAATAAAGGGGTTCTAGACCCTTGAAAAATTGTTCTGTGGCTAGTACAGAGGGGACCGACCCCTAGACAACGTACGTCACGCCACAGCAGTCGTCCAATATGTCTTGTCCCCTCTGCCAACTCTCCATACAGCAGATACTTTGGGATACGTCCTTCCTCCATTCTCCGTACATGACCTAACCAGCGAAGGCGTCTCTTGATAAGAAAAGAGAATAAGCTAAACATGTGTGCACGTTCCAAAACCTCCACGTTAGGCACCCTGTCCTGCCAACGAATGCGCAAAATGCGACGCAGACATCTTTGATGGAAGCTGTTGAGTTTCCGCTCATGACTGGTATATGTGGTCCACACTTCACTACCATACAGGAGCGTGCTAAGCACGCATGCCTAATAGACACTTATTTTTGTTTTATCAGTTAGATTGAGATCATTCCATACCCACTTATTCAGTTTAGCCATAGTTGCTGCTGCTTTTGCAATCCTGATATTGATCTCTTCATCAACGGAGAGAGAACTAGAAATATTCGATCCCAGGTATATGAAATGCTCAACAATCGAAAGATTATGACACTCAATAGATATGATTGGAGGGGACGGTGCTTCTTGCATCATTACATGAGTTTTCTGTAGACTAATCGAAAGACCAAAGTCTTTACAAGCATGTGATAGGCGATTGACCTATATATATATATATATATATATATATATATATATATATATATATATATATATATATATATATAAAAAATATATATATATGTGTGATAAAAGAGATATATATATATATATATATATATATATATATATATATATATATATATATATATATATATATGCATCTGTAGTAAAGTTAGAATGTGTTTACATTAATAAACCATTCACATCACGAAAGTTAAATCTCAAATTTGAAAGGAAAATTTCATGCAAATTTTACATGCCCCCCACCTGCCCCCAAATTCTCAAGCTAACCATGACATTTTGTCAGAAAACCGCCAATGACGTCTTGACCCACAGGCGGAGAATCACCGGCCCTTGACTATAATATAACAACAATGAACAGAGAACGGAGCTTCGCTATTTGTGTTGCTGGTTTAAAGCAGTTTCTATTTTATGACACCAATGTAAGCATATTAATCCACATTTATATCATTATCCTTCATTTAAGCCAATTGCTTTACCTATTGAGGGCGAGCGAAAGTACATTACATAATTGATTTCTATTACCTAACTTAGAAATGATCAACACACATACGGTCACACACACTCACAAACACATACTTAAATGATCAGGATCATGAACGGTCAGGATGTGAAGGAAAGAGAATTAATTCTAAAAAGAAAAGATCATAATCATGTCATCATAAAGATATGCCTCTTGCTAAGATAAAAAAAAAATAAAAGCAATTACACGAAATTCGCACAAAAAAGATGATCATTTTTAGATTTTTGCAGTTACCTTTAGCCTACATCTATTTCGCTAGTCAGTTTTCTATTACGATTTATAAAATTCAAATGAAATGTAGACAAACTATTTTAAAATATGAGGCACATTTTTTTTTTTTTATAGTTTGCTTCGTTTTTGCAGGTTCCGGGTTTGTGCCTTGCGTGCTTACAGATGGTTGTTTGGTTGTTGATTCAAATAAGTGAAATTGATTGGAAATAGTCCAAATAAGTGTTATTTTTTTATATAACTTATGTTTAATAATTAAAAAAGTATATTATGAGGTCCAACTAGAAAACAAAGTCAAACATAATGAAATTTTTTTTTTTTTAAATTTCAAAAAATTAAAAAATTGTGGACCTAAGTTTTAACCCATTTGCTTTAAAAGCCAGCAAACTCTTATCTCCATTGATAGGCAACCATTTTGATACGTAAATCCATTTATAGATACAGGGAGTCCCTTATTCCTCCCTTTAAATATCTAAAAAAGTGAATTCAATTGTAAATATATTTTATTTTCTGGAGCGGCCAGGAACCTCCTGCGAATTGGTTTAGGCTTTTAGCCTACGTGTAACACGTGTAACACATGCTGAGAGCCACTGTCTAAACAATACATGAACGGGATCCTTGAAACATAAAACATATTTTAAAATGTTAGGTGTTTAGGTGTAAAGACATAACTTAAGCAAGTCAACTTTGGTAATTGTCAATTGGCTAAATTTTGTAGTTAAAAAAATGTTAACTATACAAGGAATGAGCTTTGCTGTATTCCATTGCACAAAAATAAAGCTATAAATTTCATTAATTTGTTTCGTTTATTGTTTAAAGACAAAGATTGATTTAGTGCTCATTAGCTGCTAACTGTACACAAATATTGTTAGTTTACAACAAATGTATACACATTAGCATATACAGCAAACATCTGTAATAAAAAAAAACTATTGAATACAAATTAATATTTACATCTTTGATTTTATTGTTATCAGTGCTCTATGTTGACTATTGAAGGCCAACTTTCATTACAAAGACTTCAAACGAAAATTGTTGTTAAATACAGAATGCACCAAAAGTATCATCACAGAAACATCCGCATCTTGAACGCGACGTTCGTTTGACGGCCGTGCACAGCTCCCGTCGCCACATGTTTTCAAATCGTAAAAAGAAAGACGTGCTGGTCAACTGTTGTGGCATCGAGCTCTCGGCGGAGGGACAAACCTTCATAGTTGAACGTTGTTTTTGCTCGTACTGCACGTGAAAGTAGGGCTACGTTTGAAAGAAAGGTGTCAGAACAAGTGCACTAATGCCCAGTTCACACGATCAAATTTGTGCTAAATTTTATTTGTTTAAAAGTTTTGTCAAATTTGGTCCAATTCATTTTTTTGAACGCACTATAAATAATGCGTTCAATAAGAATTTTGACAAAATTTCATCGTGTGAACTGAGCATAAAGAATGAGCGAAAATATTGCTTAACTATAAATACTTTTTCCTCCTAGGAAATACCCCTTTCCAACTTCAACGTTCCAACATAAAATGATGTCCACTTCTATGGTCACATGGGATCTGGAGCTACGCGCCGGTGAAAAACACGTGTACCTGTTCAAGCAGCGCCAGTTTCAGTGCAGATGATATCGGCACATCATGTAGTTAAAATTTCCGAATGCATAAATGAATGTGTAAGACATCTTTTCCTGGAAATGTCCCTTCACTAATATTATATATAGTATAGTCACAGCCGAGTGCAACGCTGGAGTGTGTGCCGTTCATTCAACGTCCTTCACCTCGGCCTTGACCTTCCGTTTCACTGAAATAGTTTAAATGGCTTTAAATCGTTGGGTTTTTGCGCCAAAAAAATTAAATGTAGATAACGTGAAACTGTGACACAGAGCTGCTAACTAAGTGCCCATTCAAGATGTGGGCAGACGAGCTGTACCGAAGAAAAGTGGCGCCCTTGGTGAAACCTAATAATGCTACCCCCTCAGGTATATCCACACAAAAAGAAAAACAACGCCCGGTTTGGACCTATAGAAAGTTAATTTGGGCACCCCTTATCTTTTTTTTGAAGTTCATAACATTTAATCCTTAACTTCACTAGCAAAGGCCCAATTAAATGTTATTTTGGCGGCCCTAAGTTCGTGCCCTGGACAAACATCCCCTTGCCCATTTTAGCTCCGCCATGTCATGGCCCTCGGATGCGTGGGGGGTTTATAAGCCAGGCTAATCCGCGACCATTGCTTATCAATGGGGGGGGGGGTCCCTGATGCTGGTTTTGACTTTAACGGTTACGAATACGTCGGACCAGGGTCCTGGACGCTGCTCTTCGTGAGCAATCCGCGACCATTGCTTATCAATGGGGGGGGGTCCCTGATGCTGGTTTTGACTTTAACGGTTACGAATACGTCGGACCAGGGTCCTGGACGCTGCTCTTCGTGAGCGGCCGTGCAAGAGCGTCCTGCTCAGTCACGCTTCAGCAGATATTAATGTCGGTACAAATACAAGATTATGCCTTTCTCATCCAGATTTCACCAGGAGGTGATATTTATATTATTTCTAAAATGTATAATATAGCTTATGTTATATTATAAGAGATTTAATTTGAACTTTTCTCATAAACTAGGCCTACATCACTTGTTTTCAAACACAAGGCTGTGGAAACTTAAGTCCCAAATTGTTCGTAGTGACCATCCATAAACCTGTACTTCAGATGGTTCTTAGAAACCATCAATAAATTTGTGTCCGGGAAAGACTATCCATAAACTTGTGTCTCGAAGAGACTATCCATAAACTTGTGTCGCGGAGAGAGTATCCATAAATTTGTGTCCCAGATTTGTCCTTATTGACCATCCACAAACTTGTGTAACTGAGAGACCGTCTACAAACTTGTGTACCGGATTTGTCCTTACCGACCATTCACAAACTTTTGTCCCGGATTTGTCCTTATCGATCATCCATAAACTTGTGTCCCAGATTTGTCCTTACCGACCATCCACAAATTTGTGTCCCAGATTTTTCCTTACCGGCCATCCACAAACTCGTGTCCCGGATTTGTCCTTATAGACCATCCACAAACTTGTGTACCGGAGAGACCGTCTATAAACGTGTGTCCCGGATTTGTCCTTACCGACCATCCACAATTTTGTGTCCCGGATTTGTCCTTACCGACCATCCACAAACTCGTGTCCCGGATTTGTCCTTACTGACCATCCACAAACTTGTGTCCCAGATTTGTCCTTACCGACCATCCACAAACTCGTGTCCCGGATTTGTCCTTACCGACCATTCACAAACTCGTGTCCCGGATTTGTCCTTACCGACCATCCACAATTTTGTGTCCCGGATTTGTCCTTACCGACCATCCACAAACTCGTGTTCCGGATTTGTCCTTACCGACCATCCACAAACTCGTGTCCCGGATTTGTCCTTACCGACCATCCACAAACTTGTGTCCCGGATTTACCCTTACCGACCATCCACAAACTCGTGTCCCGGATTTGTCCTTACCGACCATCCACAAACTTGTGTCCCGGATTTGTCCTTACCGACCATCCACAAATTTGTGTCCCGGATTTACCCTTACCGACCATCCACAAACTTGTGTCCCGGATTTGTCCTTACCGACCATCCACAAACTTGTGTCCCGGAGTTGTTCTTACAGACTATCCATAAATATCCGGCACGCCTTTGTACCATTGTCTGATAACAGTGACTAATTATTTGTGCTTACAACTTTTTACGGGCACTTAGGGGTTAAACTAACCGTCCAAAGTAGTGTCACGGAATTTATGGATTGCTTTTTTATGTGTTGGGCAAAATTCAGTTATTTAAGCTATTAAAAAAAATCAAGGTAAATAAAAGATGTTTTAGAGGTAAAAAATTGGATATTTATAATGGTGTTCAGAACATGCTTACATTTGACATTACTTTTAAATACCGGTAACTATTTGATTGTGCTTGCCTACCATCAGAGCTCAAGAAAGTCACCCACTTCGTCGTGTTCAATTGTATACAAGTAAACACATTAACTGCTCGCCTCACAATGTTAAACTATTTCATAAACGTCCTGGTACTGTGTTATATAGAAGTTGACTTACATTCAAAGGGCAGTTGTCCAATTACAAAATAAATAGTTTATTTCATATTTTACTTTATTATTGTTTGCGAGGTGTCCGCCCCCACAACAACACCCCTCACATGTACAAACCCATCACACACAATCCCACACACAACCCCCTCACAAACCCCCTCAAACACACAACCCCTCAAGGACAACCTCCACACCCACCACAATCACAAAAGATGTATTGGCATCACGTATATTTATACATACCGAAGTATCAACTCCAAGTAGCCCTCAGTAACGTATTTAATATAGTCAGAAATGGTCTTTCCGTCGCCCATTTGTTCCTTGTGGTCTCTGAGCACACCAAACAGGTGATAGTCCATTGGGTTCAGATTTGGTCTCCCTGATAACAATGATGTTTTAACCTACGAGGGGAAATACCAGAAGATATGATTAAAACTTTATTTCACCATAAGGCGGAAAGGAGATGAAACTAAATCTGATGATTAAGGTGTAAAAATAAGTTATATTGTTTACTTTACATTGACCATGGACAAATGGGGCGCACACCGTGTATGTAGCTCCAATGGCCATAATTAAAACTTCGCCCCTATTAAGCTTGACAATACTATCTTTATGTCAATGAGAGGCATCAAAGAAAGCAGACTTAGCTGATTAGATAAAATGTATCATATTCAAAATATAGCTCAAGTAATTTAAAAGTAAAAACACGATTTCTTATTTTCTAAAACTTAGGTCTATGTTAATTTTTGTTCAGCTGTCGAATTTGAGACTCCTTTTCACAACTGGCGTCCACGGCACGTTTTAAAGTCTTTCGACGCCCTCCATGGGCGTCTGAGAAACGAAATCTCGCACCAGATAATCAACTTCTACCAGCCAGATTAGCCATTGTCTCTACTTGACTCCATTCTTAACCCCAGCACCATCGACAAAACGATTGACCACGATATCCATAATTCACTATTTAGTCTCATGTAGCTCACTATTTGGTCTTATATAATTCACTATTTAGCCCAATGTAATTAACTATATAGTCTCACGTAAATCACTATTCAGTCTAATGTGATTCATTATTTATTTTCATGTAATTGTCGTATGATTTCATACTTACGACTTCTACTGTCACAATCTGCCTGTTTCTTGTCAAAGGAATAATGAATTCCTCAAGAGAGTTACTCTCTGGAAACTTGACTAATGTGTTTTCGCTTTCATTGTCTTGCTCTACATCAACCTCTTGGATAGAGAAGCATTTAGTTCTACATCCATCACTTAGAAAGGGACATATTTCACTCTACAAGGAGTACTTAGATAGGGAAACAATTTGTTCTACATCCACCAATTAAATAGGGTTGACATCTGACCCAAAAGCACAGGCGGAGATACTCAATCAGCAGTTCCAGTCGGTCTTTGGTGACGGTAGAGAGTACTCTGAGTCTGAGTTCCTTCTGAAGACCAAAATGATGAACAGAGCCTATCCTATCATGGGAGATATCCAGATATCAGAACAAGGTGTGTTTGCCCTCCTCAATACCATTAACCCTTACAAAGCATGTGGTCCTGACAACATTAAACCACGAGTGCTCAAAGAATTAGCCAAAGAAATCGCTCCTGCACTGACAATCCTCTTCCAATCGTCACTATGCACAGGAAATGTTCCAGCAGACTGGAGAACAGCGCATGTCACTCCAATTTACAAGAAAGGGGAGCATTCCGACCCTGCCAACTATCGTCCGATATCCCTCACTAGCGTCGTCTGCAAATTGTTGGAGCACATAATCGTAAGCTCTGTCATGAAGCATCTTGAAAGCAAAAATATACTCAATGACTGTCAACATGGCTTCCGAGTCAATAGGTCATGTGAGACCCAGCTTCTCGAATTTGTAGAAGACTTGATGACCAATCTGGAGAACCACAAGCAGACTGACGTGCTAGTAATGGACTTCGCAAAAGCATTTGACCGGGTGAATCATAGTTTGCTTCTACACAAACTCCAGATATATGGGATTCAAGGCACCACTAAAACATGGATCTCTAGCTTCCTCAGCCACCGACGCCAAGCAGTAGTGGTGGGCGGTACAAGCTCCTCCTTTGTCAATGTGAAGTCAGGGGTCCCCCAGGGATCAGTCCTGGGCCCCTGTTTGTTCCTAGCATACATTAATGACCTACCGGAGAAACTGACATCACAGGCAAGACTGTTTGCAGATGACACAGCAGTGTATAGGACGATCGCCAACAGATCTGACCAGGACCAGCTACAACAGGATCTCAATCTGTTAGCTGAGTGGGAGATGAGCTGGGACATGGAATTTCACCCTGCCAAGTGCCAGACACTATCAATCTCTAGAAGTTGTACTCCTCTACACTACCAATACAAACTGCACGGCCATATTCTTGAGCAAGTTTCCTCCGTAAAGTACCTGGGTGTTACCATTCAAAGAGAGGTCCGCTGGGACGAGCATATTAACAATGTATGTAACCAAGCAAACCAAGCCTTGGGGTTCTTAAGGCGAAATCTAAAGATTGGCAACTCCTGTGTGAAAGAAAGAGCATATAAAGCCTTTATCCGTCCGATTTTAGATTATGCATCTTCAGTCTGGGACCCATTTACCCAGAAGAGCATTGACAGGTTGGAGGCGGTCCAGCGACGAGCAGCACGCTTTGTCCTAAACCGCTACAGGAATACCTCTAGTGTTGGCAGCATGCTAGAAACACTAGGCTGGTCACCATTGGAGAAACGACGACGACAATCCAGGCTCTCCATGATGTACAAGATAAATAATGGGCTGGTCCACTGTTCCAGTATTAAACAGAAACTCGTCCCTCTCCCCCATAGACAGCGACGAGGCCATGACAGGCAATTCAGGCTCATACCAGCAAGAAGCCAGTATAGGAGCTGCTCATTCCTGCCCAAGACAATCAGGGACTGGAACCATCTTTCAAAAGGAACAGTTGAGGCGACAACACTAGACACATTTGTGTCTATTGCCTCAAGCCTTCAAACCCCTAGTGCATAATTTCCTCATCACCACCAGTAACAGAAACATTGCAAATCCCATCTACATGCATAGGAGCCAAAATGATCAATAAATTGATCGTGGGCCCTTAAGATATAGAAGAAGAAGAAGAAGAAGAAAACAAAGATAATGTGTATGTGTGTTTATGCGCGTGTGTGCTTATCCATGAGAGAGAGAGAGAGAGAGAGAGAGAGAGAGTTGGTGTGAGAGAGAGGGAGAGAGAGAAAGAAACAAATATAGATTCATAGATATATAGATAGATACATATAGAGATAGCTAGATAGATAGTTAGATACTTAGGTATATATATTTATATATATATATATATCTCCATAGATAGGTAGATAGATAGATAGAAAGATAGATTGATAGATAAATAGATAGATATATAGATAAATAAATAGTTAAGTAGATAGATAAATATAAAGATAGATAGATAGATAGATAGATAGATAGATAGATAGATAGATAGATAGATTAGATAGATAGATAAGATAGATAAATAGATAGATAGATAGATAGATAGATCGATAGATAGATAGATAGATAGATAGATAGATAGATAGATAGATAGATTAGATAGATAGATAGATAGATAAATAGATAGATAGATAGATCGATATATAGATAGATAGATAGATAAATAGATAGATAGATAGATAGATAGATAGATAGATAGATAGATATATTAGATAGATAGATAAGATAGATAAATAGATAGATAGATATATAGATAGATAGATAGACAGATAGATAGATAGATAGATAGATAGATAGATAGATAGATAGATAGATAGATAGATAGATATATTAGATAGATAGATAAGATAGATAAATAGATAGATAGATAGATAGATAGATAGATAGATAGATCGATAGATAGATAGATAGATAGATCGATATATAGATAGATAGATAGATAGATAAATAGATATATAGATAGATAGATAGATAGATAGATCGATAGATAGATAGATAGATAGATATATAGATAGATAGATAGACAGATAGATAGATAGATAGATAGATAGATAGATAGATAGATAGATAGATAGATAGATAGATAGATAGATAGATAGATAGATCGATAGATAGATCGATAGATAGATCGATAGATAGATAGATAGGAAAAAGATTAGTGTAACAAAAGCAACTAGCTGTTCATTTCATCAATACACGTAATAAACGTCATGTAAGAAAGAACAGCTCAGGAAGTTTGGAAAACATCATCACAACTAGAACAACTTTTTTTTTGTTTAACTTACCGAAGTTCGCAGTTATTTGCAAATGGAAGATTCAAATCCACACACGCTTTGGAGAGAAATAATATGTAAGTGTAAGGCTGTGTGAATGTGTATGTGTATGTCTTATACTTAAAATTAATAGCCGTATGACTTGTGAGTTAGTTCAATAGCTTTAAATTGTGCGTGTTGAAATTATCATAACATTATTTTTCTTCGTTTTGTTTTTTACTCATGGCTAAATATCTCAAATAAAATCATATTGTATTTTTTTTAAAGTCGGTAGGAATGATTATATGTGAATATGTCAAAAACATGTCACACAATACTGACACGAAACCCTGTGTCCTATAATGGCTGAGCTTGTATGATATATGACTGAACACCTTTAACAGAGCAACATTAACGTATTGCATGATATAGTGACTATATTTAAACTGCCGAGTTCCGTTGTACACTATGTTGCGTCAATGTTAAGATTGGATATTGGATACAAGATCACGTGTTGAGATCAATAACCTGGACAAATGTCCTAAATGTTTTGTGTGTCAAGACAGGTGGTGAGTTTTTTGGGTTGTTTGAAGTCTGACATGGATGTCGCAACAGCTGGACCAAATGGTCTTCGGGATTCCTGTCACGAGAAGCCATCGTTAAGTCGTGAACTCTCAACACAGAAGAAATAACCAGGCAATATATGATATATGTATCATACCTTTCGTTTGTTCTTGAATTGTCTTGAACTCTACTGAAACAAATCTGTCCAAATTTTGGTATTTTTGTTAAAAGCAGTGCAAAGAGGATTATAAAAATCAATATTATATAAATTCATCACTACTAAGCCCTACTCGGCGAATGGGGACGTAAATAATAACACTTAATGTCTTAGAACGAAGATTCAAATAAGAAAAAGGCAATGTGAATAGCCTTGATTACCCAAAGTAACCGGGAGTTGTGATAAGGAAATTTTAGTCACCTTATGAACAAAAAGATTTCAAACCATTAAAATATATTCTCAACCAACTTACATGACTTTTATGATAATAAGAGGTATCAAATTCATAAACTAACCAAAATACAAAACCCCGTCTTTTCTAAATTATTGTAGTTCTTAATACTTATACCATATGCTCTTAAAAAATGAACACATACTTAAAATGCAGTGATAAATACTTACTACTAACTGTAATAGAGTAGTATTTATTTTAATCTTCAACTGTATATCAGAAAAAACTAATTCATATTTATTTAGATAATGAAGTGGTTCAGAATTGAAACATAATTAACAAACCTGCCGGAATAAAGATGTTCAATTTTCCCACCGAGTAACATCCATAATCGGTTCAAGTCAAAGAAATTAATGGTATACACCATTGATTCTTCAGCAGGTCCACAGCACAGTAAAATTTTACACGTTTTAAAACCGTGTTCTACCCTCTTCCTTTTGTTCACATAGGAAATATAATACTAGAACCACTGGGGCTCTTATGACGACTGGTGTCTTGGCCTAGTTAGCAACTCATGCGACACATGATTACTCTGTTACTCTGATTCAAACATCAATAACACTATCGCACACAAATGCATTATTCAGACATTGCTTAATTATAAATAATGTGTCAAGAACGTACTGTGGTAGTTATTTTGGTTTAAAACAAAAGAGACTTGAAACATTTCAGAACAGGTCAGCAATTTGATCCAATTATTTCTAAAAGATACCTAGACAAAAATAGACACTGTTACCAGGAGCGTAGGTTTTATTGGCCGCCAATTAACACGAAAAATCTATTTAGTTCTCAGAAAATGTCACCCTTAGTAAAAATTAAAGTCCCCACCTCCACAATCCTCTCACGCGCCCCTGACCTCTGCACCACCAGACGCCCCTGACCTTCGCACCACCAGACGCCCCTGACCTCCGCACCATCAGACGCCCCTGACCTCCACACCACCAGACGCCCCTGACCTCCACACCACCAGACACCCCTGACCTCCGCACCACCACACGCCCCTGCCCCCCACACC
>CAXITT010000440.1:623453-692544 GCA_964033795.1 Lymnaea stagnalis
ACCAGACGCCCCTGACCTCCACACCACCAGACGCACCTGACCTCCACACCACCAGACGCACCTGACCTCCACACCACAGACGCCCCTGACCTCCACACCAACAGACGCACCTGACCTCCACACTACCAGACGCCCCTGACCTCCTCACCACCAGACGCCCCTGACTTCCACACCACCTGACGCCCCTGAGCTCCGCACCACCAGACGCCCCTGACCTCCACACCACCAGACGCACCTGACCTCCACACCACCAGACGCACCTGAACTCCACACCACAGACGCCCCTGACCTCCACACCACCAGACGCACCTGACCTCCACACTACCAGACGCCCCTGACCTCCACACCACCAGACGCCCCTGACTTCACACCACCAGACGCCCCTGACCTCCACACCACCAGACGCACCGGACCTCCACACCACCAGACGCCCCTGACCTCCGCACCCCCACACGCCCTTGACCACCACACTGCAATACGCCCCTGATCTCCAAACCACCATACGCCCATGATTGCTACTGCTAAGCTTCAAAACACACATATGTAATTTGATAATTGTCATGTTAAAACTTTAAAAAATGAAAGACTAAGGAATGTAAAAACTCTGGTCTATTATTTAATGCGTTCCATGTAGAGGACAGGAAGCTATGTTTCATTGCTTAGCTTCATAGGCCGGTAATGTTTTGAGATGGGACATTGTGATAACTCAGTTGTAGCTGTAACACCATCAACAGCTCGTGATATCACTTTTAATTGCTGTGCCACTCTACTGCTTCTTGTAGTTTGTGTTTTAAGGGGACGGAGTCTTTTTCATTAGGAGAAATAAAGAAAATGAGTTTTTCTGAACAATAGTTTCTGCTATTATTTTCAATAATTTATTTTGTCTCTGTCAGTGATTAGTTTTGAGACGAAAAACGATTACGAAATGTTAACCTTTTCTATACTTTTACCTAACTTATTATAAATACTTACTCTCTCTATTTGCTGTACATCTGTATTTACGATGAATGCGAAGCCGTGCAAAACAAATACTTTGCGCAAAACCATTCCCCAAAAGGTACAATTTTGATCTGATTTCCATAACAATAATATTATAGTTTGTTGGCTTCCGTACGTTTTTGTGAGACGGTGGTGTAGCTTCTGCATTATTGATACGTTCTAGAATGGCTAACGAGGCCGATCGTGTAAAGACGTATTTGCGACTATTGCCCTAGGCCTTCCAACCCCCCCATGTGCATGATACCCTCACAAAGTAGCTCTTGCAATCAGTGAAATATCCTCATCCACACAAGGCACAGGAACATTGCAAATCCCCTCTGCATGCATTGGAGCCAAAATGATCAATAAATTGATCGTTGGCCCTTAATATATAGAAGAAGCAGAAGACTGTATTGACTTCATTTCTAGCAGGTTGACTTGGGGCGTGTGTTCGTGTGTTTCTTGTATGTTTCTGAAAGGGAGCACGCGGTTGTGTGTGATGTTGTTATCATCTTGGGTATTGAGAAAGAAAACTGTCTTGAAAATCGTACTTCATTAACAAAATGTGTATTAGTGGTTATCTGGATTTAGCATGACAATTTGTAAAAAAAATGATATTTAACCCTTTCTAAAACTTAATTTGTGACGTTTGTATTTTTATGGGGATATAGTATGTACGTAATATAAAAAAGCTGATCAAATGAATTTATTAAAATTCAAGTGGAACAGTTTCTGAAATCCTTGAGGTACTTGGTTTGCCACTCTAAATCCCCCCCCCCCACAACACCACACACCCACAAGTATTGCCGCCTCAGGTAACACGCCCATAACAACTCTTTATTTAACTTTATTAAACGCATAGGCCAATTTTGTTTATAGTTTTCGTAAAACACGTCAAGACATCAGTATGACTTGATAAAACACTCATGACAGTATATATTATTTCATGCATTTTATATGTATTAGGTATTGTTAACGAATCGTTGGCATTATGTGCCTAAGCCCTGCTCCCAATCTATGATAATAATAATAATAATAATTATAAGTGGTCTTATATAGCGCAGTACCCCAGCCTAGGGCTGATACCGTAACAAAGTCATGTGTTAATGTATTGGGTGTTGACGCTATGACATTAGATAATGTCAGTAAACATAAATACACGAATACAATTGTGTGATTAGAAACTACAATGACAATAATACTTAGTGGCTAATTTGATTTGAATGCTATGAATGGCTTAGCTGTGTTATTTTAGAAAAAAATCTATGAACCTGAATAACGTTTGATCATTTGATGTCGAACTTCCTTAAAATGATGTGTTACATATTACAATATAGTTACATACATACAATGTAATTTACACCTCGATCTTACATATACATCTGCACCCTATTAAAGAAGCCCCCTTTCATTATGATATAAAGGTAATGTCAATTCTCATGGTTTACCAGCATTTGCAGACGATTCACCAACACTCGTTTTTTTCAAGAACTTATCCAATTTGGTTTGTTGTATGTTCTCTTCCTTAAAATTTTTCGAAAGTGTGCAAGCACATTACCATAAAATGAATTAATACGCTAAATAATTAAAATAAACAATAAAATGAACGCTAAAACTTATATACATAATTTACAACAAATATAAATAAAACAAAGAAACAAAGTTAAAGAGAAACTCTGGTCCCAAAACAAAGTGGTCACATGAACACCATGGTCAAATATTTATTTTAAAAATAGTTTCATAAGCGCGTACACATTAAAGAGAAATAAAGTAGTTCTTTGAATCACCGCTTTGACTCAGATGGAAAATGCTCCTATATCAAATTTTCGGTCCAATGTCGAATAAAGCTCGTTAGGAAATAATAGAACGAAGAAAAAAATAAAAGACGAATTATCGATCATGGACGAATACTGGGGGTTCACTTTATAACTTTTCATGTGTTTTTAACTTTTACTATATCGTCCGGAGGCTGCCAAACCACATTAGAGAGAGGGAGAATTTGTCCTCGAGGCTGTTAAACCGCTTATATTTAATTTGTTTCTCACATCTGTATGATTTTTTTATCCACATTGTTTCTCTGTTTTACAACTCCATAGTTGATTTTATTTTAAGTTCTTGAGCTCTAACGTAATTTAATAGTGAGTGGAGGTGGGGCTCTAGTGAGGATGGCACTCTAGAGTGTGGGTGGGACTCTGTGATTGTGTGGTTCTCTAGTAAGAGTGGCAATCTAGAGTGTGAGCGGGGCTCTGGAGTGGGGGCGGATCCTGAGATAGGCTTGGGCTTTGGTTTGGGGCTCGGAAAAGGAGTATAATTTCAGGCGTAAGGATAGAACTGTATTGCGCACGAGAGTTTGGCTGGCGCTTTTGAGCTAGGTCGGGGCACTGTTGTATATACGTCATACATTTGTTAAAATCAATGTCTTTGAATATACGATTTATGTAGTTTTTTGTTATTAAAAATTCACACAATCGAGGGGGAAAGGTGTGTTGTAGCCTGTGTGTAGCGATTAATGTTCTATTTTGGTAAATATGTCTGTAAATAGGCTGATAATGAGTCTTGTTTTACATCAATTCTTTGGTAAAATTAATTTTTAAGTACGATTTGTCTGATTTTAGTGCAAGAACAAATGTTACACATAGTTATTATTATTACTATTTTTAAATGGCTAGACCAAGTTTATTTAATTTTTTTTTCTAAAAATCCCTTCCAGTTTCTTTTTTTTCCAGGTGGTGGTTGGGGGAGGGGGGGAGAAAGTAAAAATACGCAAAATTTACCTCTGGTTGTAAAGGTATGTCAAATTAAGGGTCATTAAATAGTACTTAGTTATCACATATATGTTATGAATTTTAATTTTCATTTTATAGAGGTTTAGTCAAGTGCCCAAACTAATCCAACATATCTGCACATATGAAGATAGTTATGTTTACATTAATATTTGTTTTCTTTTTTAAAAACAAGTAAATAACCAATTTTTTTATCCAATTTATTATAACAACGAATTTCCTTAAGATAAAAATATGGCCACATACATCTACTTAAGTTTATTTTAAGGGAGAAAAAAACATTTGTAATTATTGTTAAGTCACACCATGTACATCTAGTTTTCTGTTCATCAAAGAGCACAAAGTCAATGAAACAAACTTTATTAAGTTGTTCGTATAAATTATTTATATGTACTTTTTAGTTATTTTATTTTATTATAATATTCTAATGTGCCAACCTCTTTTACACAGAAGATTAATTTCACAAAGTAGTGCAGAAAAACAGCAGTAAATACACTTGTGATATTATTTTTTGAAAAGAATCTCATTTAACCCATTTATCAAGAATTTTATTTCTTGAAATCAGGGACATCATATTTCCTTTTTCTTCCTCTCTAAAAAGAGGAACACATTTTTTAAGGGTTTGGATGGTTTCTAAAAATGTGACAGAATGTGTTGCCATCGGTAACGAGCCTATGTGTCATGATTTAGCTCGATAAGTTGACGGAAAATGAGTCAATAAACTCTCCGAAGATTTTCCCCTAAATACACAAAAGCGAAATTAATTTAAAAGATTTAAAAATTGAAAAAAAAACAACCCACACACAAAAATAAATAATTATTTAATTAAATTATTAAATTTTTTATAAACAATTTCCAAATTTAAATTGTGGTAAATAGTGTTATTTTCAAAACACGACCATCCAGCTGTTTTAACAAACTGTATCTTTATAAACCCCAGCTAAGTTCCAGATTTTTCACATCATGTTATAATTTCATTTCAATATTTTAACATTTTGCGATACAAAAGTCCAAAGAATGAAGCGCCCTACTTTTTATCGAAACAGTTCATGTCAATATAAATACTTGAAAGTATAAGCGTAAAAGATACGGAAAGAGTTACTTTTAAAATGCATGAAAACATAAAAGCATCACTAACCAAAAAGGGGGAAAAAAGTAAAGCAATGTTTTTTAAATATTAAAAAAAACAAAAACATACAAAATGCTCATGACCAGGCGATAAAAAATGGTGAAAAACATTTGCACTTCTTGTAGAAAAGCCTACACATATTTTTAATTATTTTTTAAGCAAGCGGAATGAAGGTATACTTATTGAAATTGGTCGCTTTAAGCAAGGATTATTAGCTTTTTTTTTTTTTTTTTTAATATTTTACAAATTTTTTTAATTTTTCCATCTGTATACAATTTAAGGGAATTTAATTTAAAAAAAATGTTCAACTAAATTCGGCAGATCTGCATGAATTATTCTACACGTCAACGGATAATCCAAACACTTTTACCATGGAACATGTTAACGTTCAATTGTATTCGTTCTTCAAATTAAAATGGGAAGAAATTATTAGACGATGAAGAAACGATCGCTCACTTAAATTTGTTGCAGAGAAAATTGATTGAAATTTGATCGTTCTAAGCGGCATCCCCAAAATTGTTTTCAACAGACTTGAACTGGTCGACACAACATGGATGCTTATGCTCAATTAAAAGACAAATATAATTAATTCATTTGGTACCGGTCTTTGGTGCCATTTTGAAAATTTTCACCGGTGCGCTAAATTTAAAAAATTAGGAAACGCTGGTTTAAAGTATAACTAAACTCTTATTCTCAAAATGCTTGTTCTAAAACATAAGTAATATTTTTTAAACGAAACCAAACAATGATAATTTCAATACTGTTCACAACGTATTGCAAATATCTAAAGGTTGCATACAACAATTATCTCCTTTCAAACGTAATCACAAAGCCATTTAAAATATCATCCTTATAATCGATAATAGGTTCGTTGTCCCTCAAGGTTTTTGGAACGTGATCTTTGACCAACACCATCTTGTAAGCCCTTGAAGCTATACCCAGACTTGTAAGCAATTCATTCATCACCTGCAATAAAACATGTTTGCATTTAAATGACTCAAAATTATCACTTGCTATAAAATATGCATGTATTTAATTTTAAAAAAAAAGGAATCGATAAGCTGGGGAGTTTTATCATTTCCGACTGTTTAAATATTTCTCAACAATTCCTTTATGTTTCCTAGTTGATGGTCTGTTTAAAAATCGTTAAAATTAAAATATAACTGAATAGTATGATAAATATTAAGACTAATTACTTTAACATCAAGCCCTTTGAATGAAAGCATACAGCCCAGGACAGAGCCAAGTGGAGATCATTTGTTAAGAAGGGGGCTCAATCTAATCAAGCCAGAAGGATAGCGACATCTGAGACAAGCAGGCTGGCACGAAAAAGCCACCTTAGATCACCGACTACAACAACTATCCCCTGCTTGTGGTGCTAGAGACTATTTCGAGCAGTGATCGGACTAGCAAACCACATACGAGCTCACCATGTACTCACCCCACCCCTAACCGCATGATTAGATGGTCTATCTTGATCTTGACGGACGTTCAACAGCATTTACAGAAATAATTCACATCCATATTAATATTTTAACAAAGTATATATTTTCTAATGTATATAAATTTTCTAATTTACACACAAAAAGAATGAAATTTAATTTTTTTGGCTAACCTGTAAGACTGTCAGGTTATCGCCATTAGCGTCTAAATAAGAAATTGCTAAGGTTGTCTCTTGTCCATCAACTGGGTTCTGAACAAAGGCATCATTCTGGCCATCTTCAGCAGCTTCTGATAGACCCCAAAAATTGTAAAGCGTCAGTTAAATACAATATTTAATTGCAACAAATTATTTCATTTTAAAAAATGTTTGAAATCCGTTAAATTTTTTTTTAAAATCCACATTCATATTTTTTTAAAATTTTGCTTCTGAGTATCCTCTTTCTAAGTCAAGCAATTTTAGATTTCATTGAAAACAATATTTCTGGAAAATATATACAAAAGCAAAATAAATTAATTAGATTACACACAATTTTCACACGTTTACAAACATATTCCTTTAATTACCCCTGTAAGTTTCAACTGACTAATTCGTGTTCGTACACATGTTTCATTGCGTGTATCTATTGATTATTATTTATATGCACGGAGAGTAGATGATTTCCCTCAAAGTGTTATTTAATTTAATAAATCATTTTATTTTCGTTTACATATCGTGTTTAACTCATAAACCTTTTCCATGATTATATTGGACGCTTCTTTCATTTAAGTGGCTTATAACTTCCTATCAACTTAATACTTCAATCACCTAAGTTTGTCCGTTTGAGTAATTTTTGCTGTTGAATACTTCTTATCAGAAACGTCCGCATTTTTGTAAAGTCCTACTTAATAATTTTTTCTCTACTCTGTATCAAATTCTAATTCAATTACCCCAAACGTTACCAGTCTAACTTTGAACATTTAAGAAACCTTTCTTCCTCTAATTATTTACTGATTATAGTGGCATACACCATCACTTGTTCAAATCAAAATGTCAAGTTGACAAATACACATACATCAATTTGTTAAATTGAAATATATCTTGACATACAATACACCAATATCCATTGCACAGAATCAGTAAAAAATTAACAATTACTCATAATCCACTGGTTAAAGGATATGATCATGTCCTTAAATGATATATTTTTTGCAGAAAATATATATTATACAAATTTCTCATATAACCTGATCGTACAATCTCCTTCTTCAGTCTCATTTTTAAAAAAAAGAACATTCCAAGATATCTCTAATTTTAAATATCCTACAATATGGTTCACGAAAGATATCCTCTCTTTTTAAAAATTAACCATCTGTTTTGAACTGCCAAGTGAAATCTGATTTTTTAGTTAAGTTTACTCTATGATCAACATTCCCGAAATTTAATGAGGTTGATCGCTATAATTTTAAGAAATATCGTTAAATTAACATCTTAAATTAAAAAAAACAACAACAACATACTATTAGTATTCACAAATTAATGTTACTCTTATGATAAATAATACCGAATTCAATTTTTGATGTAGAAAAACTCAGTTTAATATTTCTATGATATAAGCAATAACGTGAAAAAAGACATACACGTGTAAAAATGGTTTACAATATAAGAAAAAAAAAGGTAAGATTTCGGACTGTAAGTAAGCATAACTTGAGGTAGAGACAAAGTCTGTAACATTGTTCATTTCAACTGTTAAAAACAATCCTTAAACAAAACGCTCTCATAAATGCAAGTCTTAGTGTAGTCTATAATTGAGGTTTAAGACCGTGTTGTTTGATTTATGCTCTCTCAATTAAAACGTGATATACTAACATATACAATTAAAGGAACATAGAATATTTTTCTATTTTATCAAGTTAAATTTATTTTATATTCTTTACAATTTAACTCTTATTTAGAATAGCACTGTTTAAAAATAAGTGCCAAGCATTTGAATACATTTTTTTCTATAAAAATATATTATCGTTCACAATTTCTTTGACAAATCAAATTTTGGAGTATGAGCTGCAAATGACGTCACATATAATTAAAACAAATTAGTTGAGGAATCGAATTTCTGAAGTCCTTTAATTTTTACCAAAATAAATGTTGCAATGTTCCTTTGTTTATTTAATTAAATCTAAGCAATTTTTGTGTGTCTCCTACCTTCGCATCAAATCCTGATTTGCACAGGTATTTATACAATTTTAAAATAACTATATTGAAAAAAGCACACCAAGAAAAAAAAAAGACAGATTAAAAATAATAATTAATATTATTTAAAAACAAAAAAAACGAAAAAATGCAAAAAATTACGATCTTGTAAATGCGCCATTAAAGTCGTACCGGCAAGATAGGAATGTGTTAAAATTATGCATATTGAAGTTGTAGACACTACAATTGTATTCATGATGTACTATTACTATATTTAAAAAAAAAACAAAAAACATGACATTTTAAAACTAAATTAACATATGTTATTCTGCATTACATTCAATACACACGATGAATATGTTTTACATGTCGCAAATGTTATTTTTATTTAATATATATTTATATATTTATATAATATATATATATATATATATATATATATGTATATTCTTTGTGTGTGGAATATTTTTTTCACAACTACTAATGCAAATTGCAATGTACATTGACTTTCCATGTCGTGGCTGTACGAACCTACAACCAGATCTTGACATTAAAAAAATGTTATAAGTATTACACTACCTTTAGTTGTCGGAATTATTCGCCTATCTCTCACTTTCATAATAAGAATGTACTACAGTATATTGTGTAATGTTAAATTTTTAAGAGTTATCTTTTAAAGCATAACATCCCAATTAAAATTATAGCACACAAATCATGTTTAATGAGAAGCTTATACATAAAGCATTTCAACTTTCCTAATGAGTTTAGTTTTCTGTTTATTTAAACATCATCCTGTAACATTGTATACGTTTTATATGAATTCCTTGAGTATTTATTTGGCTTTGACAATAGTTATTGCATCTAATTTACCTGTAAATTAATAATAACAAACTGCTGTTATAGAGGATACCCAATGAATATCATTCTGCATATTGGCTGCATCGTGTGTTCGACAAACTTCTGCAAATGAAAGATTTGGAAAGACATGTTTTAAACGTGTAAACTGATATTCAATTTTAGCATATAATACATTTAATAATAAAATTCTCAATTTTGTAATCTCATTACTCAACTGAATTAAAATCATTTTTATTTCGTACAGATTTTTTTGTAAATTTTTTAAAATGGCTTTCTACATTATGTATCAACTCACTGATTCACTCAGTCTTTATTCATTTGTTTTTATTTATTTAATATTATCATTATTTTAAAATTCTGCCTGCTAGTTTTGAAAAAAAAATTGACCAAGAGGCCGATTAATCTCCTTGCAAACATTTAGAAAATAAAAAAAATGTAAACAAATAATTAGGTATATTACTCGAGCTGAAACTCCAGTTGCCCGCCGCTTGTCTGGCTCACAATGTAGGTCGTGATTGGCAAGGCATCTTCCATGACAGTTGTCTGATGTTCATTTCTTCTTAAAGCCATACGGTAGTCATGTGGATTGGAAATTCCCGACTCTGTCAAGAGCTGTCTTTTAATCTTATAAAATACAATATTATAGATCTTAATTTTCTCTCTTCATTGTATTCTTCCTTAAAAAAATTTATTGGATATAACAGGCATTCTGAGTTTAATGTAACATGGTACAAAAGATTTTAATGTCACTTTCAACAGCACCCATATATTAATTTGAAATTTAAGAAGCTGTAAGCTAACATTAACTTTTCATTTATTTAAATTAAAGAGAATTAAATCATTTAAAAAAAACAAAAAAACTGTTGTTTGTTTCATTCAAAAGCAATCTTATATTTGTTTATTCTTAGTTCAAAAATAATTATGTCAACTAAATTGAACATCCAACAAACATGTTTACAAACCTCGCCGACAGTACGAACACGACCGCTTCGTTCCATGATGTTGATTGTCTTCAATAAAATATGACCGTTTGGGTACTTGACATGTATGTCATGGCCAAAGTCTGGCATGGCTTCTTTAAAAAAAAGACCATCAACGCATAAATACAACGTGTGTTAAAATGAGCCAATCAAAGTCGAGCTGATTTATTTCTTTTACAATTTCGTTGTTAATCAATTGAGAAAAAAATATATATTTATTGTTGCTCATTTATCTTTTCCTCAAAAGTAAAGAATTCAATGTTATTTTCACTGTTGTATCTCTTTCTTAAAAATACCAACCCTTGGTTATTCTACCAAAACTCTGCTTGGCAAGTCCCAACAATCTGTATATGATACAAGAAATATTAGCCATGTTACTTGTCTCCCATTAGTTTTAACATATTTATACCCTTTTCCTGAGCTAAGTAGCAATATTAGCTAGGATTGGCATAGTGAGCCACTCGTAAAAGTGTAGATTTATATAGCTACTCCATCGTCTCACGAAGACGGAAGGATGTCATATATTTAATTTATAACTTTTACAATTATGTTTATTTATCATATTAGAAACACATCTTTATTTTTTATTTTTAAAGAAAATTGTCATTTAAACTTGTCTTCGATTGTGATTTACACTTTAAAAGATCGATTAAGTTCCTCAGAAAAAAGAAAAGAAATAGTGATTGGTTTAGAGAGGGATGTGGAGGAGTCTCTAACATGTGTCAAGTGATATGAACTTTAACCTTAAATCGTGTTTACATTTATACGTTTTTCTTTATTTCGGCATTGGACATTTCCAATCAAGCTTGACTGCAACTAGTAATGTGGGAAAAATTTTAAAAGCCATTGTTTGCTACAAAACGTTCTAAAAGTCATTCACAAAGAAAAGCACGCCATACATTTTAAACCAGAGGAGACACAATCAGACAATAAAGCGCTTTAAAAAAAATATTTCACACAATTGAAAAAAGAAATAATTAACATGAAGTTTTAAAACTAAAATAAAATTATTAGTTTCATCAATCATGTCATTCATGCTTACATCACAATTTTTATTAAAAAAAAATATTTTCAAGTATGTGATACATACTAAATAAGAAGCCATATTGAATTTTATTGTGAAATAAAGATTGCTTTTGATATCAAAATTATATACATTTTTACAAGTATACAAATATTTAAATTTACATAAGAACTTGTCTCGCAGTTTCATTTGTAGTCAGCAAACCTTATATTAAATGAGGAATTATTCAATTTAATATTAACGCATTCGAGGTTTCAAATTGCAATTCCTTAATAAAATAAGGAATTGAATCGCTTTAACTAGAAATAAGCTTCGTACAACATCAGTCAACATTTTTAAAAGTACAAACTTAAGGTTATAGCAAGCATGCGCATCTCTTCAATGTCTGTGTGTCTTTTGGTTGTCGTACTCACCGAAATGGCCGGCCATCTAAAAAAAATTATAAAAAAAGAGCAAGATTAAAATTTATTTGAATCGATTCTTCTTAATGCCGCCCACGGGTCAGTTTTAACTAGGTTGTAGCAAACGAAACATAGCACTTGTTACAAACTTAATATTAGCGAGATGATAATATTTGTACTCTCTAATTAATTATGCACAGTGCATATGAAGAAAGCGGATTAATCTATTTCAATGTATTTTTGCAATGAGTAGTATTCTTATTAAGTCATTCTAATAGAATTTATAAAAAGAATTAATATCTCTGTTACTCCTGCCATGGAGTGTTGGGGAACGTTGAGCGTAATCCCTACATAGTGGCGATTTGAAGAGTGATGAGGGGTTGGAGGAATATTTCGTTTCTAGGTGAAACTTATTTTCTGGGGATGAGACGATATCGTCTTTATTTCCGGGTTATAACTGTTTTTAGTTGATTACCTGGGGGCATGGGTTAAAAAAAAATATAATTTTATAGAAAACTAAAATAGGGCTTTTGACAGGAAACTATTGAGAAATAACTTGCTGAAATCTTAACCAAAAAAAAAAAAATATATATATATAGCACCTGTTGTTTTATGTTTAGGTTTTAACATTCGCGTTTAGAATTAAATTCATTTATACGTGTTCTAATTTTTTTCAGTTCCATTTTCATAAGACTTTAATTTTTCTTTTTAAAAAAAAATATAATTTTATAAAAAAATAAAATAGGGCTTTTGACAGGAAACTATTGAGAAATAACTTGCTGAAATCTTAACCAAAAAAAAAAAAAAATATATATATATAGCACCTGTTGTTTTATGTTTAGGTTTTAACATTCGCGTTGAGAATTAAATTCATTTATACGTGTTCTAATTTGTTTCAGATCCAGTTTCATAAGACTCTAAATTTTCTTTTTAAATATCACACAGGTAACCCTCTTACTGCTTCCATTTCATGTGAACGTCATTAATTGAAAGTTTGATGTTGCTAGACTTTTGTATTATGTTTTCTTTCATTAAGAGAGTTTCAGTAATTTGAGGGATATTTGGTTTAGAAAACTTTTTTCAGTTAGATGAAAAAAATAGTGGGCAAAATATTTGTATTTGGGTGAAGGACTGGTCTCGTGCGGCGACAGGACACATAGATTTGGCTTTTAAAAAAATTATCAAGTGTTAAATGTTTCCTCCAAATTTCAGTGAAATTTCAGGACACCGTTGTTATAAATTCGACCTCTGGTCATTTCATCAAATGTTTAAAAATATTTTACACAAACTTATAGAGGAAAAAAAATCGCATTCATTTTTATTTTGATTTATTGTCGATGTGCAGTTTTGAGTTATCTATTTTAAAAGAATATCAAATAAAGGTTTAAAAAAAAACAAAACAAATGTAGAGCCACTAATATTTATCTTTTTCTTTTCTTTCTTGAAGCAAGGTTAATGTGTCTGATACGACCTCGCCATTAATAAGCGCTATATTTAGGCACACTCCCGCCATTTTGTATCTATGGCGTCACGACGGAGCCATGAAAATGGCGGACGTTCTAATATGTTTCATGTGTCCAGGTTTTGACAGCAAGGGCATAATATTTGTGATACGACAATAGTATTTAATACCTTACCTTGAAGTTTTTATCAAAATTTATTTTGAAAGAAACCAAAATTAGACTGGTGCTCTTGTTTCACCCCCCCACCCCCCCAAAAAAACTAATACATTTACTAATGATTTACATGTACAGTGTATTTTGATTGATTTTACTTTTTAACCCAATGTGTTTCACATAAGTTAGTTTTAAAAAAATAAACTCTCTTACTTATGATTATATCTCAGATATTTGTGTCTCGACAATCATTTATTTTTACAACTCCTCAAGTAAAAGTTCTAAAAACGCCTAGTCTAAACATATAATTTGAATTTACCCTATCGTTAGCCTGTTATATTAAAATGTCTAAAAATATTCTTTCATGGAGACTCCAAATTAAGCATTTCTTTACAATAAAAAAACAACAACTTTAAAATTTAAAATAAAACATAAAACATAACCTACTTGTTTGTGTACCTTGTAAGGGGACGCTCAAAGAGCCAATACCTGCAAAATCTAATTAGTTCTGTTTGTTTAAATCCTCAATGGTTTTGAAAAAAAAAATGTCCGATCCGGAAAATCCTAAATCTATAATTAACAACTGAACTACGCAGATGTATGTAGTAGTCAAAATCCAAAAATTTTTTCGTGGCTTCTTTCAGGGAAATTAAAAACTGTTTTTGAGTTAACTTCAAATTTTACTCAGAGTTACACATTTCTAGCGTTAAGAAATTATATAATTTTTGAAATGGTACTCATTTGAAATATGCCAACAATTTTCTTAATTTAGTATAGTTCACATTAGATACGAAGACATGTTATTTCGGAAATCGCCGGTGTAAATCATCGGTAGTCCCCGGAGGTCAGGTCTTGTCGTTAGAGCGTGACAGGTTCCCAGCCTAACAACAGCGCGTAACTGATGACGTAATTGTTTTCGTTTAAAATTACGATTATGATTAAAAACGAGTTTAATCTTAAGCTCAAACATGCAGGGAATTCATGGTACAGCGACAACAGAGGAGCTGTGGGTGAAGTTTAAGACAACAATAACTGATGCAGTGAAGAAATTCATACCACACAAGATCACCAAACCTAAGATAAATCAGCCATGGATCACGGCTAAAATCCGTAGGCTCATCCACAGGAGATACCGCCAATACAAACGCATGAAGAAAAATGTCTTGGTTGAACTGAGAGAGGAGGTACTGAGGATCCGCCGAACCATTCAACGCTTATTGCGTAGATCATATTGGAACTACATGAACGACATCTTCTCAGAGGAAGACACCCCGACGAAACATGTCAAGAACAAGCGCTTCTGGAGCTATGTGAAGCACCAAAAGTCCTCAAACGCGACATCTGACCCAAAAGCACAGGCCGAGATACTCAATCAGCAGTTCCGGTTTGTCTTTGGTGACGGTAGAGACTACGCTGAGACTGAGTTCCTTCTGAAGAGCAAAATGATGAACAGAGCCTACCCTGTCATGGAAGATATCAGAATAAGGGTGTGCTTGCCCTCGTCAAAACAATTAACGGTTAGAAAGCCTGTGGTCCTGAAACATCAAACCACGCGTGCTCAAAGAATTGGCCAAAGAAATCGATCCAACATTGACAATCGTCTTCCAATCGTCGCTTGCACAGGAAATGTTCCAGCAGACTGGAGAACAGCGCATGTCACTCCAATCTACAAGAAAGGGGAGCATTCCAACCCTGCCAATTATCGTCCGATATCTCTCACCAGTGGGGTCTACAAACTGTTGGAGCACATAATCGTAAGCACAGTCATGAAGCATCTTGAAAGCCAAAATATACTCAATGACTGTCAACGTGGCTTCCGAGTCAATAGATCATGTGAGACTCAGCTCCATAAATTTGTAGAAGACTTGATGACAAATCTGTAGAACCACAAGCAGACTGAAGTGCTGGTGATGGACTTCGCCAAGACATTTGACCGTGTGAATCATAGTTTGCTTCTACACAAACTCCAGAAATATAGGATCCAAGGCACCACTAAAAAATGGATCTCTAGCTTCCTCAGCCACCAATGCCAAGCAGTATTGGTTGATTGTACAAGCTCCTCTTTTGTCGATGTGAAGTCCGCGGACCCCCAGGGATCAGTGCTAGGACTCTGTTTGTTCCTAGCATACACTAATGATCTACCCTAGAAACTGACATCCCAAGCAAGACTGTTCGCAGGTGACACAGCGGTGAATAGGACGATCGCCAACAGATCTGACCAGGACCAGCTACAACAGGATCTCAATCTGTTAGCTGAGTGGGAGATGAGCTGGGACATGGAATTTCACCCTGCCAAGTGCCAGACACTATCAGTCTCTAGATGTTGTACTCCTCTACACTACCAATACGCAATGCACGGCCATATACTTGAGCCAGTTTCCTCCGTAAAGTATCTGGGTGTTACCATTCAAAGAGAGGTCCACTGGGACGAGCGTATTAACAATGTATGTAACCAAGCAAACAAGAACCTTGGGTTCTTAAGGTGTAATCTAAAGATTGGCAATACCTTTGAGAAAGAAAAAGCATATAAAGCTTTAGGTTATGCAACTTCTGTCTGGAACCCATTTACCCAGAAGAGCATTGACAGGTTGGAGGTGGTCCAGCGACGGGCAGCACGCTTTGTCCTGAACCGCTTTAGGAATACCTCTAGTGTTGGCAGCATGCTGGATACAGTAGGCTGGTAACCATTGGAGGAACAATGACGACAATCCAGGCTCTCCATTATGTACAAGATAAATAATGGGCTGGTCCACTGTTCCAGTATTAAACAGAACATCTCCCTCTCCCCCATAGACAGCGACGAGGCCATGACCAGGAATTCCGGCTCATACCAGCTAGAAGCCAGTATAGGAGCTGCTCATTCCTGCCCAAGACAATCAGGGACTGGTACAAGCTTTCAAAAGGAACATTTTGAGTTGTGTGGACATCGCCATAGACACTGCTGTTGTTTGTCCGTCAATTTCAACTAGGACCATCAAGTCATCCAGACAGGAGAGAGGGTGGGTTACAGTAACGTTGTAGGCGGCCTGCTAGTCCGATCCGTGCTCGGATTAGTCTCTGGCACAGTTGGCAGGGGCTAGTTGCAGTAGTCGGTGGTCTAATGATGCATATTTATGCTAGCCTGTGTGTCTTAGCTATCGCTATCCTTCTGGCTTCATGAGTTGAAGCCCACTTCTCGACAACTAATCTAGTCCTAGCTCTATCCTGGGCTCTCTGCATAAATTCAACAGGGTTGATGCTGACGGCTTCTAATACCGCTTTCAATGAGTCTTTGTCACGCTTTTTAGATCACTTTGGGAGCGCTTGCCTAACGTGAGTTCTCCGAAGAATAGCTGTTTAGGAAGCCGGTTTTCTTCCATATGGGCTACGTGTCCTGCCCAACGCAGATCAGACTGCACCAGGGTGGTGACGATGCTAGGTAGTTTCGCTCTAGCGGGGACTTCCGTGTCAGGCACTTTGACTTGCCACCTGATGCCGAGAAGTTTCCTGACGCAGGCTGTGTAGAAGTGGTTTAGTCTTTTGGCATGACGCTGGTAGACTGACCACGTTTCACATCCGTAGAGCAATGTCGAGAGAACTACTGAGTAAATTTATCCACCACGTTTTGACGCAGTCCGATGATTATGATGCTGAGTTTAGCGAATGTGTTACTATGAGCTGGCTGATACACCAATTCAATCGTCTTTGTGTTGATTGTGAGGCAAAAGTAACTGAAGTCAACAAAGAAGATAACAACTCTATAAATATTATAACTTAGTAAAATACTTTAATTGCGTGCGTTTTAACTATTTCCGGAAAATTAACATCATGTAGAGGTAAGATTATAGTAAATAAAATATAATTTATTGGTATCTATATTTATTCTTCCACTTTCCCGATGTTCAGATAAGATCTTATAACATTAACCATGATTTTCCATTTCTATGTCACAGAGAATTTCACGTGGATTAAAATATACATTTCAGTTTGTCATGTACATACTAATCTATACATTTGTAATAGAGAATGGTTACTCAATGATTTTACGTAACTTAACTCACAGATTTTGTGAGCCTAATGTTATTCAATTAAAAAATGGCATATTTAAAATATTTCATTTTTTTTGATCATTTTTAATAAGATTAAAAAAAATAAACAAACATCATAGATAAGACGAAAAATTGATGTTCGGTGCAGATCTAATACAGTGGTACCTCAGTATATTTCTGCTTAGGAATATGTCAAACTTAGTATACGTCCAGTTTTGGCGAGAAACATTTTGCTTGGTATACGTCCTTGGTATGGAATAAGATCCATGTGAATCTAAGAAATTGTATATGTCAAAATGACACATCGCGAATAGACTAGGATGGGTGTATTCTCTTTAGGCTCTGAGGAGGAGGAGATAGAGAAAGCTTCTACTTCATTAATCAAGGAAATTTTTGCTAAATGAATGGATGTCAAAAACTTTGCAGAGAAGTGCCACCCCAACAGAGCCCAAACAAGTCATAATAGCATTAACTGGAATGACGAGGCAATAACACATTTTCGAAAACTCCTGAGAAGAAGTCAAAAGCAAGGCTGTTTAGACAGATTTTTAGTAAAAGTCAAACCTGGTGAGCCTCAAAATTGATAAAATAGAGAAAAGAGACAGAAAAAGAAAAAAAACAACAATACATTGTCATGTTCCTGAAGTTCCAATGGAATCGGACTCTCCTTGAAACAACAACACCTCCTTCTTCTTAGCACCATAACAGTAAGCACCTGACTCTTCTCACCAAGGTAAAATGAGGTTAAATTTTTATTTATTTCACTGAAGTTCTTTTTATTTAATTTTATGCAGTGTTTAAATTATTTAATAGAACCACGTCAATAAATGTATAATATGCCAATAACAAAAAGATATTTTTTTCTTGGGAACTGATTAATCATTTTTCTTTTTTTTTCTTTTGGGAAAAATACGTTTAGTATACGTCCTGTTTTGGTATAAATCCAAGGATTTGGAACGGAATAAGGACGTATACCGGGGTACCACTGCATTTTCTTTGTTGTTGATATAAATGAATTTACGGGAAAGTGGATGAATCGGGGACACTTTACACCTTAATTTGTTGTAGACTACAGGCATGATTGATTTATTTCAAATAGCAAATAAAAGTCTTTAGGGATCGATTTATTTACATATTTTACGTAGCTGTACAAATCAGTTCAATACACTTTTATATTATTGATTTATCAGTTTATAAGTAAAACATAACCCGCTTTCATATATAGCCGTAATAAAATATAATTAGTCAGATTTGTATTCGCAATAATGGGTAGGGTATTGTTGGTTTACAAATATAAATGGAAGTACAGTATTCGGTCAGACGAATCAGAGCCACTACAACGACTCGTTATAAATAAACAACAACTTACACGTACAATGGTTTTTAACAATTCAATCGACGAAACAAATCCGTTTGGTAGAGCTAGTAACACAAACTACTGAGCCCTGTTCTAGTGATATTATCCACCAGCATAAAGGATATTATGATTTCACATGCCTTTAAAATGCTTTAAAATGTCACTATAACAATCAAACGAATTATTATGTCTAGAACATGAGCATGTATAGCAAATAAAGAGTTCTCTGTTTTGTAAAATTTGGTTTCAGTCCATTTGAAGAAAAAAAGTTGTAAAAACCTAAACCATTTCTGAACGTCGCATTCCATCAAAACACCCCATGCTAAACCCAACCTACATCCACCATGAATGCCAACCTACATCCACCATGAATGCCAACCTACATCCACCATGAATGCCAACCTACATCCACCATGAATGCCAACCTACATCCACCATGAATGCCAACCTACATCCACCATGAATACCAACCTACATCCACCATGAATGCCAACCTAAATCCACCATGAATGCCAACCTACATCCACCATGAATGCCAACCTAAATCCACCATGAATGCCAACCTACATCCACCATGAATGCCAACCTACATCCACCATGAATGCCAACCTACATCCACCATGAATGCAAACCTACATCAACCATGAATGTCAAACTACATTCACCATGAATGCCAACCTACATCCACCATGAATGCCAACCTACATCCACCATGAATGCCAACCTGCTTGTAACAATACATCTCATCCTACATGCCATGCTATATTCCACCTTTCATCACACCTTGTATCCCAACATATACCTTACCTACATCTCATTCTAAACAACACTCTTAAAAAATCCTATATCGAATCCTGAATCCCAGTCTAAATCACAACCTGCACCAAACCATTAATCCCGCACTACATCCAACCCTACACCCAACTATACATCCAACGCTTCTTCATAACCTACATCCAAATCTAAATCCAACCCTACACACAACCCTAATCCAAACCCTACATCCAACCATACATCCAAACCTAAATCCAAACCCTAAACCCAACCCTACAACCTACCCTACATCCAAATCTAAATTCCAAACCTACAATTTAACCTAAAGCAACACTACATCCAAACCTATGTCGAACACTACATCCCAAACTATATCTTAACCTATATAAAAGCAAACATCCCAACGTCAAACTTTTCCTTCATCCAACCATACAGCAATACTAAATCCTACCCTACACCCAACCCACATTAAACTCTTCACCCAACCCTACATCCTACCCTACATCCAACCCTACATCCAACCCTACATCCAACCCTACATTCAACCCTACATCAACCCTACACCCAACCTTACATCCAACCCTACACCCAAACCTACACCCAACCCTACACCCAACCCTACATCAAACCCTACTTCCAACCCTATACCCAAAACCATACCCAACCCTACACCCAAACCTACATCCAACCCTTCACCCAACCCTACACCCAACCCTACACCCAACCCTACACCCAACCCTAAACACAACCAAACTCCCAACACTACACCCAACCCTACACCCAACGCTAAAAACAACCCTAAAAAAACTAACCCTACACCCACAACTACATCGAAACTTACACCTAACCCGAAAACCAACCCTACATCCAACCCTACTCCCAACGCTACACCCAATCCTCCACCCAATCCTACACACAACCAAACACGCAGACCTACATCCAACCTTAAACCCAACACTACATAAAAACCTTCACCCAACCTACATCCAACCCTACACCAAACCCTACGCCCAAATCTACATCCAACCCTACACCTAACCATAAATCAAACCCTACACCCAACACTAAACCGAACAATTCATCAAACACTACACCCAACCCTACTTTCAACCGCACATAAAACCTACACCCAACCATACATACAACCCTTCTTCCAAAACTACACCCAACAATACACCCAACACTACATCCAACCCTACATCTAACCCTACACCCAACCCTACATCCAAATCTACATGCAAACCTACATCCTAACCTACACCCAAACCTACATCCAACCATGCATCCAACCCCACCCTACACCCATCCCATACACCTAACCCTACAACAAACCCTACACACAACCAAACACCCAAACCTACATCTAACCCTACAACCAATCCCACATCCAACCCTACACCCAACCCTACATCCAACCCTACACACAACCCTACACCTAACATACACCAAACCCTACACACAACCAAACACCCAAACCTACATCCAACCCTACATCCAACAATACATCCAACCCTACCCAAACATACATCCAACCCTAAATCCAACCCTACATCAAACCCTACATCCGATCCTACATCCAACCCTACATCCAAACCTACGCCAAAACCTAAACCCTACTACATAAAAACCTACACCCAACCCTTCATCCAACCCAAAAACTAAACATTCACCCAACCCTACACCCAACCCTACACCCAACCATATACCCAACACTATATCCACCTTAAACACAACCCTACACCCGACCCTACACCCAACTCTACACCCAACCCTACAACCAACAATACACCCCAAACTACACCTAATCTTACACTCAACCCTACATTTAAACCTACATCAACCATACACCCAACAATACAAGCAACCCTACACCCAACCCTACACCCAACCCTACACCCAACCCTACACTCAACCCTACAAATACCCTAAACTCAACCCTACACACAACCCTACACCCAAACCCTCACCCAACCCTACATCCAACCCTACACCCAACCCTACACCCAACCCTACACACAACCCTACACCCAACCCTACACCTAACCCTACACCCAACCCTACACCCAAACCCTCACCCAACCATACAACCTACCCCCAACCCTACACCCAACCCTACACCCAACCCTACACTCAACCCTACAACTACCCTACCCCCAACCCTACCCCCAACCCTACACCCAAACCCTCACCCAACCCTACATCCAACCCTACACCCAACCCTACACCCAACCCTACACACAACTCTACACCCAACCCTACACCTAAACCTACACACAACCCTACACCCAAACCCTCACCCAACCATACATTCAACCCTACACCTAAAACCTACACCCAACACTACATCTAACCCTACATCAACCATACACCCAACATAACACCCAACCCTACACCGAACCCTACACGAAACCATACACCCAACCTTACATCCAACCCTACACCCATCCCTACATCAACCCTACACCCAACCCTACACCCAACCCTACACTAAACCCTACATCCTATCCTACAGCCATCCCTACACCCAAACCCTACATCCAACTTACACCCAACCCTACATCAACCCTAAACCCAACCCTCACCAAACCCTTTACCCAACCCTACATCCAACAATACACTCAACGTTACATCCAACCCCTACTCTACACTACACCCAACACTACACACATCCCTTAACCCAACCCTACACCCAATCTTACACACAACCCTACACCCAACCGTACATCCAACAATAAACCTAACCTTACATCCAGGCCTACACCGAACCCTACACCCAACAGTACACCCAACCCTACACCCAACCCTACACCTAACCCTACACCCAACCTTACCCCAGCCCTACACCTAACCCTACACCAAACCCTACACCCAGCCCTTAACCCAACCCTACACCCAAGCCTACACCCAACCGTACATCCAACAATACACCTAACCTTACATCCAGCCCTACACCCAACCCTACACCCAACCCTACACCCAAACCTACACCCAACCTTACACCCAACCCTACACCAAGCCCTACACCTAACCCAACACCCAATCCTACATTCAAACCTACATCAATCCTACACCCAAGACTACAAGCAACCCTACACCCAAACCTACACCCAACCATAGATCCAAACCTACACCCAACCCTACACCCAACCCTACACCCAACCCTACACCCAATCCTACAACCAACCCTACACCCAACCCTACACCCAACCCTACACCCAACAGTACATCCAACAATACACCCAAACTTACATCCAAACCTATATCCAACCCTACACCCAACCCTACACCCAACCCTGCATCCAAACCTACATCACCACTACACCCAAACCTACTACCAACCCTACATCCAACCCTACACCAAACCCTACACCCAACCCTACACCCAACCCTACACCCAACCCTGCACCCAAACCTACATCCAACCCTAAATCCAAACATAAACCCAACCCTACACCGAACCCTAAACTGAATTCTACATCCAACCCGACATTCAAGTCTACCTCCAAACCTTTTTAAGCACAGATACATAATTTCAGCTCGATAAGGATGATTTTTTCCCCTAAAATTGTGATGAAAAAAATATTTTAAAAATGTCTTTGTTCCCCAAGGCCGATAGAATTAACTAGAATTTTCCACTAGTTTTTAAAAATGTAAATGAATACAGTAGTACCGGGTACATTTAGATTTTTTAACTAGTGGAAAACCCGGTTTGTTTCTCTCGAACTTGGGGAACTAAATCATTTTTTCAAAATTGACGTTGTGCTCTGTCGGGCGGAACCACGTGAGGATAGGAGTGTTTAAAAAGGGGAGATGAGTTGTTTTAAGGAGTGAACAGTGGCGAGTGCTGTTGATATGGTGTATGATTTTGTCTTGTGAAGGCAGTGAGTTTTTCTACGGATGGAAGAGGACTTGTGTGACTTTAATTGTTTTGTATAGTTTTCCATTGTTAGGCACACTTAGCCAATACATAAGAAAAACCTGAATCTCTGCATTGTTTGTTTTATACTTGGACCAAGAGTCAGCTCTGTAGGAGCTAGACATAAAGGGGTTCCAGACCCTTGAGAATAGTTCTGTGGCTAGTACGCAGGGGACCGACCTCTAGACAACGTACGTCACGTCACAAGGGACTTTATTGAAGTTTTATTTAACATACCATTTTTTTTTCCATTTCAGCAATTGTTTCGTTGTCTTGTTTTTAAATTGTTTTAGATGTTGTGTTATTTAGTAATAAATTTGTTGTGTTATGTTTTAAAATGTTTTAAACTATTTATTATTGAGCTTTTTCTGTGTGCTCAAAATGAACACGTAAAGTGAACTGTAAAAATGTTCCATTATTGGGATCGATAAAGTAATCGTAATGATCTTAAAGGATATATGTGAAGATCTTGACGATCACGTTTAAATGCTGCAGGCTCTCACAGTCTTGTCTCATCATTGTTCAAGTAGGTACACAAATCAATCTCCTTTACGTTACATTATTATAATCGCAAGTATTTAAAATACAAAAGGCCTCCTGTTTCTAACTCATATGCGTATTTGTTTTAAAAGTTTTTTAAAATTAAAACCATAACACAATCCCTCTGTCGGCCCATCAGTTGAGGGCGTACTATGTTTCACTTAACATTGATACAGATAGTGATTCTATTCTTTGTGATATGAGTACAACAGTTGCTTTTTTAGTGTCTTTAAATGTGTTATTTCTCTGACAATTTCCGCAATTGATAACTTCGTGAGGCTCTGTTATTATGAAGGTTTGAATATAACACTGAATGAAATAGTATGTAACTGTTAATTGTATTGACCAGCAATACAAAACCACATACAAAACCAACAAAGAAAACATGCAGTGTAGATTTTCACAGTTAACTTTTATTATATTTTTTTTAAACCGTTTAGGTGAGAATTAAAAGTTTCACAATGTACGCGATATATACTGAAAAGAAATAAAAAAAAACCCATATAATTATAAGAAAATAATAAGGAGAGAGAGACTGCAATTAGGCTAGAAAAAAAATAGATAAAACAAAGTAGGGTCAAACCTGAAGAAAGGGCAATGTATCCGACTTAACTACAAGGACTGTTGCCACATAAAATATCCTTGAACACTCAACGGCGTAGGACGTATGAGCTTTTAAAATCATTGATACTTAAGACTGATGAATGTGTCCCCGAAGCGTATTGTAGAAAATGTTGAGACTTGTTAAAGCGTGATGGAAGAGTTCACGTTAAGTTTCTAAGAGAGAAGGGACGCCTTCCATGAACTATGGCTTTATGCAAAGAAGACAGACACAGACTTCATTAGATTTAAGACCTTCGCATCGTTGGAGGAATTAAAGAATTGTGTGCCATTGGACGTTCCATATAGCAGAACTTGGTTTAGCTGATGTGCATAAAATATCAGAGGGAGTTCTACCAGGTGCCTTGTCGACCACTTTGACCACTCTACCGAGAGTTTACGTCTTCAACCCTAGACATATATTCTGAAGCTGAGATACGATTTTTTTATATCACTATATGAAATTTTAAATGAGAATCTATTGATTTTGACTGCATTATTTGCATTTCATATTGGAATGATTTGTATCACTGCCAGAAAATATTTTCAGTCTTCGACCTATTAGGATTTTACATGACATTTTCGTGTCTTTGGCTATTGTTGCTTAAAGCAGCTTCTTGTTACGAGGTGTAGAGCTGGGATGCATTGTTGTACCTTTACATCTTATAGATCTTAATTTATTTTTAGTCTCAGTACCTTTGGTTCTGGGTGTGTGAACAATAAAGTCAATCGTAATATTGATGAGGCAAAAATTCTGTAAAAGTTCAAACAAAGACCCAATTAATCACAAGACATAACTCTGATGCAGCTTAACTAAGAGCGAAAGCAATTTGGTCAGAATTTGCAAAATATTTGGAGGACTGCTTTGCCCCAAGTAGAAGCCGGCATAAATCTGTATGCTATAACCTACAAGAGAATTCAATTATGATGGAATATACTTCTTTAATTGTTGTACTAAATTTATGTAAAATTTATGATAATAAGGCTGATATATTATATATTTATTATCTTTAATTATAAGCATATAATCAATATTGCTTATACGCATTAAATTAATGATATTTCCGCAAAATGAATGGAAAAGGTCTTTTACATTTTATCAAATTTAGATCGTATTCAATTTATTATATTTTCGTAAAAAAAGGAACATGTGCAACATTTCATTAAATGATCATGACGTATTTAAATTAAATAGATTTTTAAGGGTTTCATTGTAAGCTTAGCTCCTACTTTGATAGATTATGCAGCTCTTTTTTTAATATTTTACACAATGAGAGCTTACGTTTTTCTTTTCAAGTGTAAACATATATAAGCATTCACATGTTTTACTACTGACCATCTTTATGTCTGTCCTTCAGTCCGGAGCTACAATCACCAGTGGGAAAACCAGAATTTATAAGAAATAGAAAGTATTCGAAATTGAAAAAAGACTTTTCCCAATCATGGTTGGATTGTTGAAACGTTTGACGCTACGCTTTTAATCGACAACGTCAATATCACCAGAAAGAAAAAGAGGTGTGGGGGGGGGGGAGTGGTGAAAGCTTTAGTTCTACGTTTAAGAGAAATTAGGACATGATATACCATAACAGTCACACAAAACACTAGTGTCAGAAACACTTCATAAATAAATACAACCTATCTTTTTGGTGATATTTACAAAAAATAAATGTCTCTTATATATATATATATATATATATATATATTGCTTCTGGCTCGTCCTGTTATCTTTTCTTAACTGTCCTCCCCCAACTCCACATGATTGAATAATATTAATACTATTAAGGTATTTAAAGGCTGTCATGCGGCGAGCTTTATGTGCGAGTCTGAACTCAAGTAAATATGTTGATTTTTGTTTTCTTCAGGAGTGGCGAGTATAATTTGGTGTTGTTATCTCTCGTGTTCCTCTGTCACACAGTGAGCTTCATGCATACGTCATGTTTATTCCAGGATCCCGGCAAATGTCAGTTGATTATTTATTCCCATAAGGCGTTAATTCTTTTTATAACACCTTTAACAACCTGGTCTTTCTCAATATACCCGGACCCTGTGCAAAATTGCACCCGGCTAGGCAATAGCAACATATAATACAGAACACCGTCAGAAGAACTAACATCATCAGGGGTAATGATGATGTTAGCATAGCTCAGCATGAATAAACCTTCACTAAACGAACACACTTGTTCTTATGTTCCTTGAATAAAACTTACTGTGACCTCCATGTGTACAATACATACCTTAATTCTTAATGAACTGCCGTGAACTCTCAACATAACTTCACTTTACAAAAACTTAAATCTACTAACTCCATGATCCAATGGTCACCACGAGTGACCTCAGCATTTGAACAACCAACTCATATATTGACCTTCCATAAACAGACCATTCACAACTTGCTCTCACAAAGAAAAATCACAAATTCACGATCAACAACGTTCATAAGCACACTGACCATGCCCACAAACCAGTTAGTGCCAAAAGCTGTATTGGCACCAACTAATAACGTCACTTTGGAGATAGTGTCGGTGGATCGTCGAGTTTGCACTCATAATGCCCCCCCCTCCCCTGGAACTCCCCCAAACTTTTCCATGTCCCTGAAATACAAAAGAAATAATTGAACAAATATATTTATTTTCATTATATAATAAATCCATTGTACTTTTTTCTCTCATCAACATTATGTTATATTAGAAAATAATTGAAAAAAATTAATTAAATTGCAATATATTATAAATATTCTGTACTTTCTTTTCTCTTAGCAACATTGTGTTTCTTTATATATGATCATAACCCACAAACTAAACTACCTTAAAAAATAAAAATGACACATTAGGAATCGATCAAGGAGCTGATACGTGATATTGTCATGGCTGAAATCATTTCTGTTAGACGTCAGAATTCTATTCGTGGTAGGAATTTTGCACTGATTTGACACGGTATTCCTTTAAAGGGTGTTGGACACCAACAATATAGGTCACATGGCGGTGCGATTGACTGATCCCTAACATAGATTAAATATTTCCCTCTAGCCCCTGACGACATTGTCTCCCAGAGAGACGCATGAATGAAATCGTCTTTGATTTCAAATCAGTGGCGTCAGCTTTTGTAACTAATGAAATAACGCCGGGGTGGAAAAGGTTCGTTACTATTTGTGATATATTTTACCATAACCTTTCCAAGATAATTCTCTATACATGTTTGACCCAACGTTGGGGGAAGCGTGCAATATTTACATTTTAAAGTCCCTTAAAGAATATCTTGACTTACCTTTAACAACAGACATCATAAAAAAAAATCCTTTTCAACCAAATGGTACAATACTCGCACATACCGTGAATCCTAGGTAGCATACAGTGGTTTTGTGTATTTAGAAATGTGTTTCTAACCTGACCGATAAGCTTGAAGCTTTGTACTAGCTCACAAGAAATTTAAAGATCAACACAGTAATAAATGAAATAAAATTTAAGATGTTGTTTTAACTTTACAATTAGACATGTAGTTTCAAAATGTCATAGTTTAAATAAAACAGGCACACTTAGTACGAAGTGCAACAAATGAAATCCGCCCACGAATTAAAATTTACAAGAAGTTTATTTTAACAAATGTCTTCATATACTGAGGAGTTTTCCATGAAATGTTAAATCAATACAAGACAACCCCCCCCCCCCCCCCATATGTGTTTCTAATGTTAAGCTAAGTTCACTAACTCTATGTGTTTCTAATGTAAAGCTAAGTTCACTAACTATATGTGTTTCTATGCTTTCTTGACAACAGTATGAATATAAATCATATCCAGCTTTCAGAGTTGCATTCTATAATTTAGTGCAGCTGAATAAATTTCCACGAATTTAAGGTATTCTATTCTATTTTGTTTCTTTATTTCGACAACGATACCTACCATAGAACTAGAACATTAATGTTGATTAAATCAGATAAAGTTCATAATATGGTATAAATCACATCATTCCTTCTCATAATATCAATTTCTCATTTAATGAGTTTTTTTTTTCTGCTTGGGAAAAAATCACCTTTAAAATACACATACATAATTATTCTGTAACAATTCGCCTACTTGTTTTTAATTTCAATTTATTACACTCATATTATAAATTAAAATATGTATAAATTACTACTCAAATATTTAAAATGAAATGTTTTTGTAACTACACATAACGTTCCACAAGCATTTTTACAGTTGTTCTCCTAGTTAGTGTAGAATGTTTCAAGGTTAATTTTAAGTACATGTATTTGTTCATTTTGAAATGCTCCATAATTCATCATGGATGAGAGGGGCTCAGCCCCATTCTCAACCAATCCCCAAATATTTTTTGGGGGACTTCAAAGGACGTCATCAACTTCTTTTCCACAACTTATCTTTGTTGACCCCAGTGACAAATAACGTGAACACTTATGTCACGAATAAGTTCGTGTTTAGCTCTGTTGTCTAAGGGTCTTTGATATTTCAAACACACTGTCACTATAGACCAATACACAAGAGTACATAAACACTGGACACAAAAGTTATTTTCGTTATTGGTTCTAAAATTTATTTCATCTCTCTCTAATCTAATAAGTTCTCCGATTAGTAGTGTGGGTTTTGCTAACAAGTTTACCCAAAGAACCACACATACTAATTGGATTAGAACACTAGTATTACTACTACTATTACTATTACTAACAGCACTAACTAACAATAACGCTGATACGTTCAGCGTCCTACCCCAATCGCTCTCCCTGCTCTACTGACCAACTGAACAACTTTATTTTTCTATGTCTCAAGGGCTTACGATCAATTCATTGATCATTTTGGCTCCTTTGCATGTAGACAGGATTTGCAATGTTTCTGTTCCTGGTGTTGATGAGGAAATTTCACTGATTTCCAGTGCCAATTTGTGAGGGATTCATGCACTTGGGGTTTGAAGGCATACACAGTTCCGTGCTACTCCTTATTCCCTTTGTATCCCGACGCTATACTGGCACTTATAGTTTGCCTGGCACAAAACAGGCGCTCAGGAATTCTAACACCTTGACATATCCCCCCTCTTCCGTTAAAGATTCAACTTAGGAAAATGAATCGTAACAATTAAATTTAAAGGCAAGGTGTTGAATCCTTATTTAATACGGTACGTATTAATATAGTACTAGTACGGTGCAACAGTTGAAACATAACACAATATTACTGTATGTCATGTACAGTAAATAGTTGCATCCTCATTTACAAACATCAGTACTCTACTGTAACTTTTATCTAAAATAGATCCAAAAAATATGAACAAATCAACGATGACCGAACAAAATCATAATAACAATAAACTGTTTACCTCTTATCCCACACATTTAAACAATGGATAGCTACCAAACCCAGACCTAATCATCTTTGTTTGGAAATAATGAGAATATATTTGAATTAAAACATTCTTCCGATATAGTATCCAGACCCTAAAACTGTTTTAATTATCTTCAAACTTCCAGACCAACATGATTTAAGAGCATTGATGAAGGGAAGTAGACCATCTGTTTTCTAAATAGGTACACTATAATGCCAAAGACACGCTTGGCCCAAAATGTATTTCCTAAATTAAACATCAAATCAATCTCAACAAAAATATAGCCGACAATTACAATTGAGGAAATTAATAACATCAATGACAAAATGTTAACATGGATTTAAAAAAAAATGCTCTAGTCTTAGTATTATTGTATTGCCCTATATGCTAATGTCACTAGGTAACTGTCTGCTGTTCTACCTGGTGTCCGGTGCCTTCTACTGCAGATCTGTCTTTTTCACAGCCGGTTGCATCGTCCCAGTCATTTTTTCGGAGTTGTCCCTGACTTGTATAAGAAAGCGTGTTCTCATTCGTCGTACTGTCGGACACTGACTAATGACATGTCATTGTCCCCTGCACCCGTAACAAACTATATTTCTAGATCTAAATCTAACTGTTCCTATGGAATGTCTAACTGTATGCCCGGGTATTCGTTTATTCCAATACTTTTGATTTGCTTCATTATCATAACCATATTCTTGCTGCCTGTAAACGTTAGAGTTAACTGCCCTACATCTATTGGTTCTATTGTACTGGACATGTGTCCAGTTGTTTTCTATGTTCCCGTTGTGATGTCTTGTAAGACTAAGAGGTAGTTGGTGCACCAGTCTATTATTTCCATACTGGCAACCTAAGTATAGGGCTCTGTGTTTCTTGTCGGTCGGGTAAATTCTATTTTTCTCTGGGTCAACTATCCCTCGTTTGTTGACCCTACTGTTATCGTGGCGTTCGTTCGCCGAATGACCTACTTTTCTGCCGTTTCGCGTCCACACCTGACTTTGTCAATTTTCTTTGCTTATCATAGTCATCGTAGATTTTTCTATGCCATTGATTGCTTTATTTGGACTTCTCTCCATCGTGTTCAACATTACTTTAGTTTCTGTTTCACATGGCTCGTTGTTTTCTTTTAATATCTCGAGCTCCGTCTTTAACCCAACTATTTCTTCTGCTTGTTGCTCGTAATCTCTTTTTAATTTCTCCATTTGTTCATTTAACAAATGCCTCTACACCTCCGATTTAGTTAGCTCAACTGTCAGCTTTTTCCATTTTCGTATTCTTTTATTTATGTGAGGTGTTTAAGTTTCTTATTTGAATTTAGCTGGAGTCAATTCGTGGGTTCTGCTAACAAGTTTAGCCAAAGAACCACACATACTATTTGGATCAGAACACTACTATTTACTACTACTATTACTATTACTAACAACACTAACTAACAATAATGCTGATGCGTTCAGCGTCCTACCCCCCTCGCCCTCCCTGCTCTACTGACCAACTGACCACCTGCACACGCTGCCGTACTACCCCATATTACATTTGTATCCCTACGCTATACTGGCAATTATAGTTCGCCTGGCACAAAACTGACGCTCAGGGATTCTAACACCTTGACAACTTAGTCTACAATATATAATTGCATTCAGGAATAATAAATGAGCAATGCTGAGATTTGAATGTAAAAGATGTATTTATCTGAGTGGCGCAAGAGTTGACGTGATATTATACATTTATTACAAACGTTTATGAATCGTTTATGTGTCATTTATTTTCTTTACTGGCCCAATAAAAGATGACTCGCGATGAAATTGGCCTTTATAAAAAAAAAAGGTTGGAGAGCCCTTTTAAAAATTGCTATGCACTTTTTTATACGTTTCAACACACAAAAAAACTAAAATTTTTTTTTTAATTTTCTTGGTGAAAATGTTCAAAATTGTAAAAAATTATTAAATTAAAAGATTTATTATTATTATTGGTTTTTAATTTTAAAAAAGAAAAACAAACTTGCACTGCAAATAAAAAAAAAAGGAAATAACTTTTACCTTAAAATATAAAGAAGGAAAAAGGTCTGGCTACAATCATTTAATTAAAGAAAGATAGAAAGATGCACTAATACCACCTTAGTTGGGTTATAGGATATTCGAGTCTCTAATGTTTTATATTGTCAAATATTTAATGATCTATTTCTTATTTACTACCTTTTATGAACATGCAAAAATTGCACATTTCATTGTCATTAATGTAGATGTTTTAATTTGCATAAATACTAAATATGAATATTTAAATATGTAAAATATATGTAAAAAATATGTAAAAAATAATGAAAATGAGAAAATATTTGTGTAATTTGGTTTTAAATTCCTGAACGGACGCTTAACCGGAAAATATTTTAAAATGCATCTAATTGTGTGTTCGGTAACGTCTCGTGAGGTCCATAGTTTTACCCAAAAGGAACTGTTTATAGCTTGGATGTGAATAGAATTTTTTTTTCTAGGAATGTGGAAGGCTAAGAGAGGAACGTCATGAGGCAATAGTAAAAAAAAAATTACAGAGGAATAAAAGCAGAAATGAGCAGGCCAACAAGTGGAAGGCTAAGAGAAGAACATCATGAGGCCATACAAAAAAACTATAGAGAAATAAAAGCAGAAATTGAGCCGAAAAAAATGGTTGATTACCTTTTTTCAGCAAAGTTTTTAACCAACGATGATAAAGAAACAATTCTCAGTAAGACATCAAGAGAGGATCGAGCCGAGGCACTTTTGCAAAAGGTTTTACACTGCGGCCCAGGAGAAGGATTTAAACTATTTCTAGAAGCGTTGGAACTTGCAGGGTACGATCATCTTGTAGATGTCATGAACACTGGAATCAAAGGTAAGTTCTATTGACAACTCATGTTATATTTGCCATAATGTTAATGTTGGTCTATTCTATATCTATTAATATATTTTTAATATGTAAACCAATTAAGTTTTATTTTTATAACATAAATTTAAAAAGCGTAAATACTTACGGCAAATATAAAATTACATGACTGTTTTGCCATTCATAATTTTTAAAAATACATTCCATTTAACAATTACATTTGTGTAAGTAAAAGCAAGCAAAAAAAAAAAAAAGTGATGTAAATCTTATTGTATCCTTTTACAAATGATGATGTATAAATGCAATAAGTGTATTTCTAACAATTCACATTTTTTTCTCTTAATTTCAGAACGCCTCCAAAACCAGCTATGTTAATCACAAAACAGCAAGACATCAACGTTTAATCCAAATAAAAAAAAATATAGTAATCGTAATATTAGAAAAAAAGCAATATATATATATATGTTATCAACAAAGTGAAATATGATTTGAAAAAAAAATGGTTTGTTTTTTCAATATTATAAATATAAGATAATTAATCAGCGTAGTTTTAGCCTTCTCGTTTCATAAGAAATCTACATTTAATTTTGTTAAGATGAATTAATTTTATTTTATTAACAATTTTTGCATGTTTTTAGAAGCAACCATCATTACAATGCGCATGAAAATTTAGTAATTTTTGAGACCTCACTGTTAACGAAAATAATTTATGAATATATGAAAGCCAACATAAAATGACGAAGAACATGCCGCCAGGCTTATGAAAAAATTTCAGATAATCACAATAAACATAATTATCAATTATCAATTATAATTTATCAATGAAGATGTGCATTAACATTTAATTGTTGTGTGAAATAAATACGTATAATAATAGTATGAATTATCTTAAATTTAAAACTTGTATAATTTTTTTAATAACTAAGAAACATACCATTTAATAATTAAAAAAAAAATAATAATTTCTTAGGTAAATAATTAATTTTTTTCATTTATCAAATTCTCTGAATTCATTTTCAAATTAAAATTTGTATTGTTAACAATATTTACAAATTTTTTCATTGTCAATTTTTATTAATTCTTTAAAAGAAAATAAAGACACTTCCAACGTATGGGCACTGAAAAATGTTGTCTTGTTTTTAATTCTATATCTATGTGAGATATCAGATCGAATTACGTTTCAGCGGATGGTCTGACCAAAGATGACTTTATTTAATTTTTTTTTAAAGTAATCAATACTTAGTAGAACATAAACATTTTAAAAGTATTTGATAAAATGAGAAAACATATCGATTTAATAAAAACTAAAAGTTAAAATTGTTATTAAAATTCTTTAGTATTTTCATGAGATTTACATTTAAGGATCTCTTAATGAAGGCGCTAAAATGTGGTTCCAAAACTGTTAAAAAAGCTCCAACAAATGTTCTCCCCAACATTTATAGTCATTTAAATCTTTTCTGCATTTAGCCGGATCAACTAGAGAAAATGTCCCATATAGAATGGTCGCTATTAATGTTAACTTTGCTTCATTTAATTTTTAGAAGACGATAAGCGATGCCAGAAAAAAATGAAACAAAACACGGTAGACTTAAACCGGAGCATGAACAGGCCATCATCAAGAATTATATGCACCTTAAAGAAGAACTGGATGCCAAATATATTGTTGATTCGCTCTTATCACAGCGAGTCTTAGATCTTGACGACAAGGAGGAAGTGGTATCGGCAAGAACACGCAAAGACAGAACAGAAATTTTACTTACTAAAATACTACAAGCAGGACCTGGTGACGCATTCAAGATCTTTTTACAAACTCTGGAGTCAAACAGTTTTGAACATCTTGCCAAGAGGTTAAAGGATTGTGTTTCTACAAGTAAGAAATATTCACATAAACTTATTTGTAGTTTTTTAAACATGACTACAAACTTTAAAAATGTTATTAAGCTGAAATTTAAAATTACATCTTGTAAATATGATCATTTCAAATTCAATTTATGCTTTAAAAAAAAGTCCAATTAGAGCAACAAAATAATAAAAACTTTATTGGATAGTTCGCTGTTCATCTTAGAAAGATTAAATCGTCTGCAATATAAACATATTTTTTTGAAAAGTTATACCAAGTTATTTAAAAAAAACAACAACCTTATTTGATAACATTATCAATTACAGTTTAATCTGGGCAATACTCCATTTGTCAAAGTATATACGACTTGATTGAAATACGTGATCAGATATATTAATAAATATAATTTGTGAAAGTTCATTCATCTTCCGACACTCCAACCAACAGAAAAAATAATAATATATATATTCAATGTTTTCTTTCTTAATATCCTCATCTATTTACAAAAAGGCCTGAATCTGTTTTGACGCAAACAAATATTTAATATTTCTTATCAACTCTTTTCAGCAAACTGAATGGGAAATAAGAGCCTTTACTCCAAGAAGCTTAATTATGTGCGTTATTCTTTATGTTAAAAAAAAAAAAGTTTTATAAAATTTAAATAAAAAATGTATTATTTATTCTTTTTATTGCATTTGTATGGAAAAATCAATGCGTGTTAATACATTATTGTATACATTTTTAGTGTTTAACTAATAATATTATGTATTGCTTATTTTATTAGTTATACTAATAATAAAGATAATAGAACACATGTTATAACAATTGGCTTGGGACAAGTTGAGCAATATAAGGGCTACAGCCTCATATGAATGTTTTACTACTGGTTACGTTAAGATTAGTACGTTAAGTTCTCTTCAAGAGCTACCAGCATTATAATGATCAGCTTTGATTAAAGACTGGAGTTACAACATTGAGTGACAGTTCTATTATGACTTGGAGTCACAGGAGTTATTGACATTTCACCATACATACCCCCTTTCAACCCAACCGAAATCCCACCATAAATCCCAACCTACATCCAACAATGCATCCCACAATACACAAAACCCACCTCCCTACATATATTCCGCTATATATCCCAACTTACATGCCACCATACATCCAAAAGTACATCCCATCATGCACCCAACCCTACATCCTGCCATATATCCCTCCAAACAACCCACAATACATCACACTATACATCCAAAACTACATCCCACCAAATCTCTCAACATACATCCCAACTTACATTTCACCATACATCAAAACCTAAATCCCAACATACATCCCACAATCCATCCAGACATTATCTCAACATACATCAAAACCTACATCCTACCATATATCCCAACCTACTTCATAAACTACATCACACCATAAATCACAATCTACATCCAAACCGTCATCCCAACTACATTTCACCAAAGATCCCATCATACATTTCGCCTACATCAAACCATACATTCCACCATACATCACATCATACATCCCACATATATTCCACCCTATATCGTAGCCTACCTTCCACAATACATCCCAACCTACATCCCACCATACATCAAACCATACATCCCATCATACATCTCACAATAAATCCCAACGTATATCACAACATACATCCAAACTTACTTCCCAATACACACCACCACCTACATCCCACCATACATCCCAAATGCAAATGGAGGAGGGTTAGCGTGAGACCAGCTACCTCACCCATAAAAATAAATTGCAACAGAAACGTCAACAAGGAAAAAAAAACAATTTTCAGCCATGAGAAGAGAGGACACTTTTTCTCCAAGAAGAGCTATGAGCCTTGTGGCTAAACACAGGCTATACTGGAAGCCTCAAAACCGAAGACTCTCCTACCTAAGGATACAATTATAGGCTCGTGGAACGTCAGAACCATATATGAAACAAGGAAAGCAGCGCAGGTGGCAGCAGAAATGAGATCTTATAAACTTAATACTGCTTGGCATCTGTGAAACAAGATGGATTCAAGCTGGGCAAATAGCTTTGGCCTCTGGATAAATGCTGATGTGCTGGGTGCTGGGTGGCCGAGCGGTCTAAACGGTCTCAAACCAAACAGCTGGTGGTCTGGAGTTCAATCCCCACCAAAAGCAAATCATCCCAAGCACCCCGGGTAGATGGGACTCGCTAGCCTTGGACGGCAACCCATCTAAGAGAAGGCAAACTCTGAATTTAAACCAGGAGCCAGAATGATCAACAAATTGATCGTGGGCACCTCAAATATAAGAAGAAGAAGAAGAATGAGGAGGAAGATGCGCACACGCAAGGAGTCGCTTTGATGTTGTTAAGGAAGGCACAGGATGCATTGATTGGTTGGCAAGACCATTGAAGAAGAATAATAACAACAACATTCCGAACCAAGAAAAGGAAAATAAAGATGAACATAATACAGTGTTGTGCACCCACCAAAGATAGCAAAGAAGAAGAGAAAGAATAATTCTACAATAGACTACAAGCAATAATAGAAAAATTCCCCAAAAGTGACCTGAACATCTTAATGGGAGAACTTAACTTTAAGATTGGAAAATACAACAGTGGGTATGAGGAAATCATGGGACGACATGGAGTAGGAGAGAAGAATACGAACGGAGAAAGATTAGCAGATTTCTTCGAAACGAATTATCTTTTTATTGGAGGAAGTGAATTTCAACATAAAAATATCCACAAGATAACATGGGTATCCCCAGACAACAAAATGCAAAACCAAATATATCACATATGCATTAGCAAAAATTTAGAAAGTCTCTACAAGATGTTCGAGCAAAAAGAGGAGCATATGTCGCATCAGATCATCATCTTGTTTGCGCGAAAATCAAGTTAAAGTTGAAGAAAAACTGGGAACAGCCAACTGCTAAGTGAACCAAATTCAATTTGAAGAACAAACAGAAAATGCCCAAGTAGAAAATAATTGGCAAAATATAAATATGTCTGTAACATCAACTTGCCAAGAAGTTTTAGGATCAGTGAAGCAGAAACACAAAGACTGGCTCTCACTCAACACGTTGCAACAAATAAAAGAGAGAAAGGACATGAAAAGCCTAGTTAACAGCAGCCGCACCTGGGCGGAGAAAACGAAAGCTCAACGGGATCAAGTACCCGGTCATCACCTTCTTGAAGGAGGCAGCTTTAAGTCCAACATCCCATGCATCGGCCCTCAAAACAAATGATTTATCTATATAAGATAAGATGAGATTCTTTTATTGCTCAAAATAAATGTAAATGTCTTTTTGATTGCATTATACATCTTCAGCTCATAAATAAAACATTTTGAAGACAATTTATAATAAATTATCTCAAACAGCCATTCAGTGAGTTCTCTTAGCCAATTCCGGGACTTATTAGTTCTCAGAGGAAGCACGTCGGTAAATTCGTTCAGATTGGGAAATAACATAATTTTTATATCTCTCAGTCCTCGCCCTGATGGAAAGAATTCGTCCCGAACGGTCTGATCCTAAGTATCTAGGATGAAGAGGGTCGGATTTATCATCCAAAATGTGTTTAGTTTTACAAAAACATCTTTATTTAAATAGTTCTTCAAGTGAAGGATGTTTAGTTTGTGTTATGTTCCTAGCTTTCTCAAATAGTCGGTTTATGCGGTGTTAAATATCAGACGTTGAAGTCCCTCACCACCAGGTATTACTGAAATTAAGCATGCTTCCAATTGTTGCACCGTAGAATAAGTGAACGACATGCCTGATTACCCCTAAATTGTACTGTTTTTTTAGATAGAACAGTCTTCGGTTGAATTTCTTATACAGCATTTGGCCGTGCTCATGTCATGTAAGCATATTATTAATGGTGACACCAAAATACTTGTATGTCTTCAATTTCTCTACACTTTGATTTTTTTATGATGAGATCTGTAATCTGGTGTTTCCCCCTCATGAAATCAACAACCATTTCATCTGTTTTTGAGATTTTCAGCTGAAGAAAATTTTCATCGCACCTATTGATAAAGCTGGAAACTAAATTGCGGTATATGCCTTCTCCTTCAGATATTAAGCAAACAATGGTGTTATCATCAGCAAATTTTAAGATTGGAACGGTGGCGCTTGAGCTTTGAATATCATTGGTATATATTGTATACAGTACAGGAGACAGAACGCAGCCTTGTGGTGCCCCGGTGCTTATTTCTCTGGTTAGAGATACTTGGTTATTTACTTTGACATAGTGTGGTCGATTTGTTATAAAGTTCAGAATCCAAACCTGAATATTTAAATTGACACCTAACGAGGAAAGTTCCTTTATCATAAGGTGTTGTTTGATGTTGTTAAATGATGATGAGAAGACTAAGAAAAGCACTCTAGCATATGTTTTAGGACTGTCTAGTTGATGATATAGTCTCTGCAACAATAGTAAGATTGCATGCTCTGTGCTTCTGTCAGGTTTGTAAGCAAATTTGGGGGGGGGGGTTCAATTTTTTGCTATCATCATCATCATCTATGACACTACAGCCCTTGTAGGGCCCTGGCCTGTTCCACCCCATTATTCCATTCGGAGCGATACATGGCTTTACGTCTCCATGCTCGAACCTCCAACTGGTGTAAATCTGTCTCCACATCATCAATCCACCTCATCCTTGGGCGACCGATGAGTCATCTGCCCTTAGGCTCTGCCTGTATATAATTGTGGCTGCTCTGCATTCCGGCATCCTTTCAACATGACCTGCCCAGCGTATTCTGCCTTTTTTATCATTTTGACTATGGGTGGTTCTTTGTACAAATCGTAAAGTTCTTGGTTTGTACGTATTCTCCAGATATCATTTTCTATCACTGGTTCGTATATTTTGTGGAGGATTTTCCTCTCCCATGTGTTGAGCAGGTTCTCTGCTTTTCTGGTGAGGGTCCAGGTCTCAATAGCGTACAATACTGCAGGTCTTATGATGGTGGTGTATATTGTCTTCTCTGTTCCCCTTGATAAGTTTTTGTTTCTCAGTAGCTTTTGTAGGCTGAAATACGAACGGTTGCCTGCTTTTATCCTTTCTTTCACCTCTGACATTATCTCATTGTGCTCATTTATAGTTGCCCCTAGATATTTGAATGTGTCCACTCTCTCAAATTTGTGGTTGTTTATTATGATGTTATCTTCAGCATGGGAGTTTCTTGACATTATCATATATTTTGTCTTCGGTTCACTTATATCAAGGCCAGCTTTGAATGACGAAATTTTCAAGTTCTCTGATTGCTTTAATTATGTAATTCAATTTTTTGCTATACTTCATTAATTTTTTTTTTCAGAATTATTTTCTCAAAATATTTCATTACTTTAGAATTAAGTGCAACAGGTCGTAAGTCGTTGTTGCACGTTACCTTATTTTTCATTTGGAATTAGTATGATTTCTGAAGTTTTCCAAATTGCTGGTATTGTGTGAGTTACATAATATTTATGAAATATGTAACACAAAATGTAAGAGAGCTGCTCTGAGCATAGTTTAATGAGCCGATAACTTTATTTGTCTGGTCCCGAGGCCTTGGCTACATCCATTTGTTTAAAAAATAATAATAATAATAAAGTTGATGTGAAAAACACGCTTCATCCTTAAAAGCTCGAAGCACGGTACAAAGTCAACCATGTTAAAAAGAGAAAAAAAAAAATAAATAGAATTTACCACATTTAAAAACAGACGCAACAGTAAAAAAACTACATACGAGCAAAACAAGTCAAAGTCTTTCACCTCATTTCAACCATAAGCAACACAAGCTAATATACATAAACTGGAAAAGAGATGGTAGATAGCATCACCCCAGAAGTTGTTTGCGAAATAGATTTGTTTTTAAATCGATTTTAAATGACTCAAGTGTCTGGCTGTTTCTGAGAACTACAGTAAGGGCGTTCCGAATTTGTTTGGTCAGCAAATGCAAAAGTGCGCTTTCCGTAAGTCTCAAGGCGAACACGTGGTGTCGATAGTTTGCCACTATCGGATGAGCGGAGCTGTCTAGTGGGTACATAAGGCGTCATGAGTGCTTTGAGATAAGATGGCGCCAGGTCATGTAAGCAGAGGTAGCACATAGTTGCAATTTTATAATCTATGCGAGCGTGGACCGGCAGCCAATGCAACTCTCTCAGAAGTGTTTTAGCATGGTCGAATTTGCGTTTGCGAAGAATAATTCGAGCCGCATTATTCTGTATTCTTTGGATTTTATCCAGGAGCGTAGCTGGGAGACCCACCAAGAGAGCGTTGCAGTAGTCCATGCGAGACAATACGAATTCAGACAACAGCCTCTTTGATGCTTCGAATGTTATGAAAAGTCTGATATGACTAAACCTGCGCAGCTCTAGAAAAATCGCCTTGCAAAGCATGCTAATTTGATTTTAAATAGATAGTTTTCTGTCTAAGTAGACATCCAGGTCTTGCACTGCTTGAGCAAAATCAATCTGTATACTTGAGAGATTAAGTGATGTTTTTTTTTTTTTTTTACAGATTTTTGTTTTTGAGTAGTTGCAATGGGGATCAGGTCAGTCTTTCCATTATATAATTTGAGCTAGTTTATGATCATCCAGTGCTTAACTGACTCCACTGTCTTCTGTGTCATACTAAGAAGTTGAGGGAACTGAGAGGAGATCACTGATTGATGAAGTTGTGTATCGTCCGTGAACATGTGATATAGCATGTCAAACTGCTTAATCATTCCATTTTCGGTGAACAATAAAGTACAATCCTGTGTACTACTGCCATGTTTAAATGAATTCATTATCTCATTGTGTTATTTTCCAAAGTCCAGGCTGACAAAACGACAATAAAAGTCATTTAAATAGTTAACAAAATTCATCATGTCCTCAACACATAAGCATTCTCGCTTAGTATATCCTGTTATTTGCTTTAGTCCTGACCAACAAGCCTTTCAGTTGCTATTATGGAATAATTTTTCGATTTTTTCTTTGTATTGTATTTTACCATGATATATTTTTTCTTTTAATATTTTTTAGCTTAAATGATTTCCTGATCGTTATTCTTAAACATGTTCTTCTTGCGGAAGATGGCCTCCTTTATTTATCTGCTCATCCAGGGTTTGTTGTTGTTGAAAACTTGGATGGTTTTTTTGGGGAATAATTTCGTCTACACTTAAATACATTAGTAGGAATTGACGGTGTTTGTGAGCTCGTCAATGTCCAGGGCAAGTGTTTATAACGTGTCGCAGTCTGTACATTCAAAGCAGGCTTGAAGTTTTTCTGTCTCCTCATCTGACCACAACTCAATAGTTTTTGTCTGATTTGTGTTGCTTTTAAAACTGGTTTATAGCATGGCGTTAGGTTGAACAATGTGCGGTCGGATTCTCCTAGATGAAATAAAGCACGACATAATTAGGCCTTTTTTATATCATCAAAGCACATGCCCAGAGTTCAGTCTTGTCGCGTGGGGCCAGTAACGTTCTGGGTGCATGTAGTCATGGATTTATTTAGTGAAAGTTGATTAAAGTCCCCCAAAAGCAAGACGAACGGAGTCTGGGTTTTTTGTTTCGAAATCATGGATTACATCCAAAAGTCTCTTAGTAGCCTGCTCATTGTTAGCATTATAGGTGGAATATAAGTGAGGATGATACAGATTTGGGTGAACTCCCTAGGTAGGTAAAATGGCCTTAAAGTAATGCAGAGTAGTTCTATGTCGGGTGTACAAACTACATGTTTCACTGTACTGTTGTTGATGCTACAGTAGTTTTTTAAGTATATATATTGCCAATCCTCCCCCCGCGGATTCGCACAATGTCGGTTGTTCTATCGGCGCGGAAAAGGTTAAATTTGACAAATGCCACTGCTGAATCTGGTACCATTTCGTTAAGCCATGTTTCTTTCAGGCATATTAAAGAGCTTTCGTGAAATTGATAGAAATGCTTACAGCAACACTATCGGGGGTGTGTAAGATTGGACGTGTGGTGATTGCTCCATTCAAGGCTTCATATGCTTTTCCTGGTCTTCTCCCTATTTTAATGTCTGATTGACCCTTTTTAATTGAAGCCATCATTGGGGACGCAAGGGTCGCATAGTATAGTTCAAAGTCCCTGTAGCACCCAGTGAGACCAAGGAAGGAACGGACCTCCTTTTTCGTAGTTGGACGAGGAGCATGCCTGACTTTTTTAACGTAGTCTTCATGTAGCCATAATGTTCCCAGTGATAATTTGTGTCCCACAAAGTCCAACCCGACGGCCCAAAACATGCATTTGGTGGGCCTCACTGTCAGATTGGACATTTTCAAGCGATTTGATAACTCCGCCAGTGTCTTTACCCGCCTCAACTTTAATAGACCCGACAAATCCTTCTAGAATCGGCAAATTCCTCTTCCTCGTTGTTTCATTTTCCTGCTCACTATTCTCCCCAAAACGTTTGATAACTATCTTTGTGTCGATCTCTTTATTTTCTTTTGGCAATCTGTAACTTTATTTTTTCGACTTTTGTCCAAACAGTGGTGATGCAGCCTTTTTTAAATCATCTTTTCCCGATTATTCACGAAATTATGACAGTTTCTCGCTATATGTCTACCCAAATCATTATGACACACAAAACACTCGAAGTCAGGTTTACCCTGTATCCTAATACCACTATAAGCTCTCGTCGGACCAGGGCATCCATTTTTTCTGCTCTTCATCTCCTTATGCTCATGCAGTGTCTACTATTCTTCAACTGAGTCTCGTGGGGCTTATTATTGAAGCGTCTCCTCTTTGCCTCGAGAAATATCTCTTCTACTCGCGCTACTTCATAAAGAATATCAATCATTCTCTTTTTTAAATGAGTAGCCAAATCAACCGGACACACAACATGAATTGCTCCTTGATGAACATGTACATAATAAATTCAACGGTATTCTCTGTCTTCGACAGACTAATCCACTTCTTGAGGCAATTCTTCAATCTTCCGACGAGTACGGCCGGACACTCATCTGCTTGTGGCCTACTTTCTCTGAACAAGATCCTGTATCCATCCTCTGTCAGGTTTTACCTCTTTAGCAAAACTTCTTTCACCTTTTCATAACCGAGTGCATCTTTATAGGGCATTCTCGAACACTCCTCTAAAGCACGCCCAGACAGAAGCGTACTAATTCCCAATTGCTCAGTCGCTTACAGTCCATGAGCTGGTCTTAGCAAACAACTAAAATCTGGTGAGCCATCCATCTAACAGATTTATTTATTTATTTATTTAGGCATTTTTATATAGCGCTTATTATAAAGCTCTAAGCGCTTTACAATTATGAAAGGTGGAAGCTTGGGCTGCTTAGGTCGACTATCAGAACGATTCGGACGCCAAACACTGGCTTGTTATGCCCCCTTGGCTTGTAACATCGCCTGTAAATCAGCTGCCCTCTCTGCCGCTTCTCTCTCAGCTACCCTCTCTGCTGCCCTCTCAGTCACCTCTCTTTCCGGAAAGATGACGACAGATGCGGAAACTTTCTGCTATGTGCGGAAAGGTGCGTAAAAATACACATTTCCGCACATTTCCGCTTCTTTCCGCGACTTTTTTTACAAAGTTTACACCTTTTTGCACATTTCCGCTTCTTGCCGCATTTTTCCGCACCTTTCCACACCTTTCCGCACTTTTTCGCATGTTTTCGCATCGACCCTCATTTTCGCAGTTCCCGGAACATTTCTGTATCTTTCCGCACCTTTCCACACGTTTCCGCTTCTTTTCGAACTTTTCCGCTTCTTTCATACATTTCCTCACAATTATGCATCTTTCCGCTTCTTTCCACACCTTTCTGAATACTTCCACATCTTACGCACATTTCGTCATTGTTCCCGAACTTTCAGGGTTTTCCCGCGCGTTGATGCAATTTCCCACACATTTCCGAAACTTTAGGAATCTTTCCACAACATTCAGGAACATTTGGCATGTTTCCGCACATTCCCGCATCTTAACGAACATTTCCGCATCATACACTGAACTCACGATAGGCCAGCGCTCTCAAAGAGGTAAAAAAAAAACATTAGAAAAGCTCATTGAATGTGGCACTAAAGGCCTTCAGCATCAACCCTACTTAATAGGTGCAGACTGCCCAGGACAAGGCCACATGGACAGCAGCTGTCAAGAACGGGGCTAAATCTCATAAAGCCAGTAGGATAACCATAGCTGAGACACGCAGGCTGGCCCCAAAGAGCAACATTAGATCACCGACTGCAGCAACTATCCCCTGCCCACGGTGCCAGAGATTATTCCAAGGACGGAACGATCTAATAAGCCACCTACGACATCACCGTAAACCACCCTCCCCCTAACTGAATGACTCGATGTTCCTAGCTGATTTTGACATACAAACAGCAACCACTTGAAACAATGTTTTACAAGTCTCCTTAATAACTAACATCAATTTTATTTACTTCCGATATTTTGTTCCCATCCTTATTTTTACTACACCGTCTGCACTGTTTACCCGTAGTTTTAACTTCTATCATGTAAGAATTCTATTTTATTCACAAAACATTAACTTATTGTAGCAAAAACAAAACGTTACAGTATTGTATCAAAGCAAACATTAAATTATTGTAGCAATGTTTATAAATTAACATCTACACCAAAACACGTTCACTAAGCAAAGAAACAATTGCAAATCATAAAGTGGAAAATCCACGGGGCATAAATCAATACAAACCTTGTTTCCGACTTTGCTTATGTTTAGTCTCCTAAAAACGTATTTATTTATTGACTTATTTGCAACTTGTTAGTATGTGTCTAAGTCATAAGAGGAATCACAATGAATATTTTCAACTGTATAGGGCTTGTTGTTCTTTACATATCTTGGGATCTTTGAATGAGTGGTAGCTGGCATAATTACATATTATATAAACGACTGTATAGGGCCTTGTTGTTCTTGATATATTTTGGGAGCTGTAAATGACTCCTAGCTGGCGTATATATAAACAACTGTATAGGACCTTGTTGTTCTTGATATATCTTGGGAGCTGTAAATGAGTCCTAGCTGGCGTATATATAAACAACTGTATAGGGCCCTGTTGTTCTTGATATATCTTGGTAGCTGTAAATGATTCTTAGCTGGCGTATAAATAAACAACTGTATAGGGCCTTGTTGTTCTTGATATATATTGGGAGCTGTAAATGAGTCCTAGCTGGCGTATATGCATATGTATCAAAAAGGTTAAGTGGTATTTACAAGCTGCTATTGTCTTGGTCATCCGATTTCGTATTATGAAGTGTCTCAATTTCTTTACATACAAAATCATTTTAAGTAACTATTATGCAACACGAAAATATCAAGAGCAAATGCCTTTAAAAAAATATATTAGGTCTATTCTGTAAGGTGTCGTGTTCACTAACGTAAAATGGCTGTCTGAAAAAAAAATCATTATAATATATAATAAATTGCTTTTGTTGTTTTATTAAACTATGCGTGTCATTTAATCTTTTTTTTTCTATTTAAAACATGATTTCCTTTTGCTTTATAACAACGCCCGTAAAACCATTTCTCCATAATATACAGAAATCATTCTACTTATTCTTGCAGCCTCATTTGTGCTTGCACTTATAACTCACAAATTCATTGTATGAGACATATTTGAATTATTTTTTTTAAATTTCTAAATATTATCACAATTTTTTTGTTAACCAAAAACATATTGAACATATGCGTTTAACAGAATGTCTAGCTTCTAGCTAGCCTCCCGAACGCCCCACCTTCCAATGTTATTTAGATTGAAGAACACAGATCCTACAAGGAGACGTCACCAGACATCGAATCGACTCAGTTTGTAATCGACTCTTATCTTTATGTCAATTTTTTCTACTTATAAATTAAATATTACCTTTGTGTACGATTACCAGCTACATAACATCTAGATATCAGAGTATCGGTGATCAATAAATTGAGTATATGTAAATATAAAACACGTGGATGCCCGGCATGTGAATATGCAAGTTGTCAATTGACATCATATAAATAACCAGCCTGTGAATACCCATTTTGTGAATATAGAGCACGTGAAAACCCAGCATTTAAATATAAGGAATGTGAATACCCATCTTGTGAATATAGAGCATGTGAATACCCGGCATGTGAATATAAAGCATGTGAATACCAAGGATGTGAATATAGAGCATGTGAATAACGTATGTTTTAGTCGCGCGGCAGTCTTGAGTGGAACTTTGGAGTGATAGGATGTGTATTTTTTTAGGTCTGATAGCGAGCTGCGCTATATTCACATTGTTATGTGTATTATATTTACATAGACATTAAAGTTATAGTTATTATGAAAAGGAGTTGAGTTTGTTCAATGATAGTATGAATAGTACGACGCTTCAACGTATGAAAAGAACTGACGAATGTAATCAATCCAAGAAGACGGTAGGAGTTGACAATGAGAATATAGAGCATGTGAATACCCAGCATGTGAATACCCAGTATGTGAATATAACGCTGTTGAAAATATTAAGTTGTTAGCTACTTCACAAGGATTATAATCAAACAGAGGCAACCATTAAGGTTAGTTAAACGTTTATTGTAGGAGAATAGATGGAGTCCTACCAACATTGACCACTAGACAAGACAGTATAAAAACATGACGTCAACACACAATAAATAATTTGGTGTGCAAAACAATGTGCAATTAGCATTCAGCATTTTGTCAATTTCCAACAAAAGCATGTTTATATAGAGCATGTTAATACCCAGCATGTGAATATACAGCATGTGAATAACCAGCATGTGAATATACAGCATGTGAATAACCAGCATGTGAATATACAGCATATGAATACCCATTATGTGAATGTACAGCATATGAATACGCAGCATGTGAATACCCAGAATGTGGAATACCCATTATGTGAATATACAGCATATGAATACCCAGCATGTGAATACCCAGAATGTGGAATACCCATTATGTGAATATACAGCATATGAATACCCAGCATGTGAATACCCATTATGTGAATATACATCATATGAATACCCAGCATGTGAATACCCAGCATGTGAATACCCAGCATGTGGATTACCCATTATGTGAATATACAGCATATGAATACCCAGCATGTGAATACCCAGCATGTGGAATACCCATTATGTGAATATACAGCATATGAATACCCAGCATGTGAATACCCAGCATGTGGAATACCCATTATGTGAATATACAGCATATGAATACCCAGCATGTGAATACCCAGCATGTAGAATACCCATTATGTGAATATACAGCATATGAATACCCAGCATTTGAATATACAGCATATGAATACCCAGATGTGAATATACGGCATATGAATACCCAGCATGTGAATACCCAGCATGTGGAATACCCATTACGTGAATACCCAATTGACAGCATATGAATACCAATCATATAAAGAACCAGCGAGTGGATACCCACCATGCGAATATACAGCACGTGACTTGAGAGCTGCTACGTGCTATGTCTCATGATCTCGATGGTATCAGGCTGGGCTAAATTGCTATTTTATGTATTTTCTCAAAGGCAACAGCAATAAAAATTTGAATAGTTCCACAGAGTCAACAAGATAGTTAGACATAAAAGGAGATTAGTTCAATCAAGTTTAAATCCCACCAATTACCAAGAGAACACTTGAAGTCTGTTAACACAGACATTTTGTTGATGACTCGTGTATTTTAAATGCATTTGTTATTGACGTTTACCAGAGCAAACCTATGAACCAACACTGGACGATCAATTTTTTTCAATGCTTTTTATGTGAGCGCACAAATACAACTTCAAGACCAAACCGTTCTCAAGAATGCCGTAAAAATCTTAACGTCTAATCAACTTGAACATCGTTAAAAACACATCATCCCACACGAAGGTGTTTGACAAATTCAAGTTAGAAAATATCATTTCAGTCAGGGGCTTTCTGCCTGAAGGCGCACACATCAAGTCAAGACTCCTGGTAGCATTGGTTTGTATACAAAAAAAAAAACACGCCTTTTTTTCTAATGAATATATTACTATATTTTTATATCTAAAATAGTAACATTTAAAGGAACCCAATCCGATTTGTATGCTATAAACGTTGAACTCAAACATATTTATAAAAAAAAACGTATATGTTGTGTTAAATATATCTTACGTTTATAGTTGAACATAGTCTGAGCAACGAATGCCTAAAATACGTTGAAAAGAATAGATGCTAAAAAAGTGCATTTGTATCCTGAATGCTGTATTATTTACATTTGTTTTTTCAACTACATTAACTTTGTTATATCAGAAACATAATAATGTTTTTGAAAAACGTTTATTAATAACAAATAAAGAATGAATGACATGTAAGATATTTTTTGCAAATGACTAAATATCCCAAACAAATTATTCGTGCATTGTGTCACTAATAATCTGTAATATGTGTGAAATTTAATGGAGGAATAACAATCCTACATAAGATAATAAATAAACACATTTATAAAATTACTGATAAGATATTTTAGAATTAATTAATTGCACTGAAAGTTATTATACATTTTTGATTTAAAAACAAATTAAGCTAAAGTTTAAACAGTGTTTTCATTCAAATACTATGTTCCATTTAAAAAAAAAAAGTATATATTCCACATGAAACTGAAACATGACAAAATTTATTATTTATATACTGTCATCTCATCCATCTGCTGATTTGTATTTTAGAAGTCGCTTCAAAAATAGGTGACTAGATAATAGTCACGCTTTTATACAAAGCAAGAGGATAATGGTTCATGATCATGTTTTTATACAAAGATTGCGTCTATATGTTTTATGTACCTTTGATCATGTCTTTATACAACGACTTGCGCTATATGAATTATGTTCCTCTGATCGTGTTTGTATACGAAGACTATGGCCATATAGTTTAGGTTCTAAAGATCATGATTTTATTAAAAGACTAAGGCTATGTTGTTTACGTTCCTCTTATCATATGTTTATACAAAGACTAGGGCTATATGGTTTATGTTTGTCTGATCATGTTTCTAAACTACATGTCAGTCTTATTTGAATCCGTCCACATGGCACAGCTCAAATTGTTAGTAATTATTCTTTTAAAAGAAAAATTTGAAAATTTAAATAAGTTCCTTTTTGCCCTAGCGTGTTGTATTTTTAAAATGTAAACATATTCATCACTGACACACCCACTTATAACTGCTTTATTTAAGTTGTTTAAGTTATAAATGCCTTATTGAAGTTGATTGAATTTCATATTTATTTTACAAATATCAATTGTTGTTGAAAGGTGTGTTTTTTTACGCACCCTTTTCTTACCCCCCCCCACCCCCAACAGCAGCGCAAAATGTGGCCAACAATAAAAACGATTATTTATTATTTTAAATTAACAAATTTAAAAATAGAAAGAGTTGTATCTTTTGCATTTAATCAATTACAATCAGTAGACCCCATGATATATCGCTAGGGTCGATATATTTGATGATTCATATAAATAACGCTAATCTTGTTAAAGGCGTACAGTATTCAATTATAAATATCGTACTAGCCGCTCCAGATGATATGCAATTATTCGCACATATCGGCATTTTTAATTTATTTATGTCTTGTTAATTTTCACGTTTAATGATTTTAATACCACTTTTAAAAATTAACTCTTCATCAATATAACAGTCTATACTTGTAATGTCCTATTTAAGTACGAACAAGCGCAATCTACTATTTTAAAACATATGTTATCGTCAAAGCAGGGTCATTACTGAATATTAAGAATATCTCATACAAAAGATAAACATTAAACATGCAATCGTCCAATTAGGGTCGACTTGGTCATTCCTCTTCTGTAGTTAAGCGTGTTTATTGTGACTTAAGGAAAGACACGAGACAGTCGCCAGATGTAGAAATCAATCGATACTTGAACACGCCATGTGTCATGTTGGATTTATAGTAACTAACATATGTTGTTTTGTTTATGATTCACTTGTGTAGTGTCCCAGCTAAATCTACAAAAGGCCTTCCGTGAAGGAAATAATATAAGGATTGTGAATAGGCAAACATGTAGGGCATCCGGGAAGCATTATTTTCCGTAACATTACCTACAACACAGCCATACTTGATCCATAGATTTCTAGAACACAGCTACATTTGGTCAACATTTGAATACAACACAATCACACTTGGCTCACACTTAACAACGACAAGGCAACATTTGCTTCACACTTCACTACAACACAGCCACACTTGGTCAACACTTCAATACAGAAAAGCCACACTTGCTCCACACTGAAAGACAGCAACGCAACACTTGGTCCACACGTGATTACAACACGGCTACACTTGGTTTACTCTTCATTTTAACACAGCAAGGTTTGCTCCAAACATCACTACAACACAGCAACACTTGGTTCACGCTCCACTGCAACACAGACATACTTGGTCCACACACTACTACAACACAGCCACACTTAGTCTACATTCCAATACAACAAGCCAATATTTGGTCCACATTTTCATACAATTCAGCCCCACTTGGTGAACCCTTCAAAAACACGACAAAATTTGGTGCACACTTTACTACAACATGGCTACACTTGGCTCACAAATCAATACAACATGGCCACACTTAAGCACACTTGACTACAAAACGGCCACACTTAATTTACACTTTAATACATCACAGACACACTTGGTTCCAACTCCAATAAAAAACCGTTTCATTTTGTCTACACATCACTACAAGACAGCCACACTAGGTCATCGTTCCACTACAGCACACCGAAGTTTGATCCACACTTCAATAGAAGACAGCCACATTTGTCCACTCACCATTACAACATCCACACTTGGTGTACGCTTTACGACAACACAGCCACACTTCAATACAACACATCAACACTTGGTCCACATTTAATTACAACATAGCCACACTTTGTGCACGCTTCGCTACAACACAATCGCATTTGTTAAACAATTTATTCTAACAGAGCCACACTTGGTCCACGTTCCACTACAATACAGTGACAAAAGGTCTACACTTCAATGCAGCACAACCATATTTATTCCACACTTCAAAACTGCACAGCCACACTTGATCGACACGGCCACAAATTGTTTACACTTAAAAACAGAAACGCAACACTTGGTCCACACTTCACTACAGCAAAGAAATAATTGGTCCACACTTAAATACAGCAAAGCCCCACTTGGTACACACTTTACTACAACACAGCCACAATTGGTCAACACTTTAATTCAACATGACAAAACTTGGACGACACTATACTACAACACAGCCACACTTGGACAACACTTCAATACAGCATGACAACACTTGGTCCACAGTACACTACAACACGGCCACACTTGGTCCACATTTCACCACAACACGGCCACATCGTGGTCCGAACTTTACTACAACCTAGCAACATTTGATCCACACGGCCAAACTTGGTCCACTCTTCTTTACAACACTGTCACACATGGTCCAAACATCACTACAATACGACAATTCTTGGGCCACACTTCACTACAAAACGGCCACATTTAATGCACACTTCAATACAACATAGCCACACGTGGTTCAGACTTCATTCCAAAACAGCCACATTCGGCCCACATTTCATTACCACACTGCCACACTTACTACATACTTCATTACAACACGGCCATTCCTTGTCCACAGTTCATTACAACCAAATTGGTTAACACTCGATTACAACACGGCCGCACTTGGTCCCCTCTTCAAAATAAAACACATGAAAATTTGATCTACACCTAATTAAAACACAGCGACAGTTGGTCAACACTTTACTACAACACGGCCAATTTTGTCCTCAGTTCATTAAAACACAGCCACACTTGGTCCACATTTCACTATAACACAGCCACACTTGGTCCACACTTCACTACAACACAGCCACACTTGGTACATACTTGACAACAACACGGCCACACTTGGACGACATTTTATTTTAACAAAGCCCCACTTGGTACACACTTGTATACACCACGGACACACTTTTTCCACACTTTATTACAAAACAGGCACACTTGGTTCACACTTCATTACAATACAATCACATTTGATTGACATTTTACTACAACACAGCCACACTTGGTCAACACTTTAATTCAAAATGCCAACACTTGGTCCACACTACACTACAACACGGCCACATCGTGGTCCAAACTATACTACAACCTAGCAACAATTGATCCACAACTCACTACAACACGCCTAAACTTGGTCCACACTTCTTTACAACACGGTCACAAATGGCCCACACTTCACAACAACACGATCATTCTTGATCCACACTTCACTACAACTCGGCCATACTTGGTCGACACTTCATTACAACACAGCCACACTTGGTCGACACTTCATTACATGACGGCCACACTTGATTCCCACTTCACTACAACACAGACCAACTTGGTGCAAAACTCAATACAACACAGAAAAAGTTGCTCCACACTTCAGTAAAAAACGGCCACAATCGGTTCACACTTAAATACAGAAACATCCAATTTTGTCAACATGTCACTATAACACAGCTACACTTTGTCAATACTTCATTAAAACTCCGCGACACTAGGTCAAAACTTCACTACAACACAGATACACTTAGTCAAAACTTAAATACATCAATGCTCCACTTGGTCCACACTTGACTAAATCACGAAAACACTTGGTTAACACTTTAATACAACACAGCCAGACTTATTCAGCACTTTATTACAACACAGCCACACTTATTCAACACTTTAATACAACACAGCCACACTTATTACACACTTTATTACAACACAGCCACACTTATTCAACACTTTATTACAACACAGCCACACTTATTCAACACTTTATTACAACACAGCAAAACTTATTCAACACTTTAATACAACACAACCACACTTATTTAACACTTTATTACAACACAGACACACTTATTCAACACTTTATTACAACACAGACGAACTTATTCAACACTTTATTACAACACAGCCACACTTATTCAACACTTTATTACAACAAATCCACACTTATTCAACACTTTATTACAACACAGCCGAACTTATTACACACTTTATTACAACACAGCCACACTTATTCAACACTTTATTACAACACAGACAAACTTATTCAACACTTTATTAAAACACAGCCACACTTATTCAACACTTTATTGCAACACAGCCACACTTATTCAACACTTTATTACAACACAGCCACACTTATTCAACACTTTATTACAACACAGCCACACTTATTCAACACTTTATTAAAACACAGCCAAACTTATTCAACACTTTATTACAACACAGAAAAACTTATTCAACACTTTATTACAACACAGCCACACTTATTCAACACTTTATTACAACACAGCCACACTTATTCAACACTTTATTACAACACAGCCACACTTATTCAACACTTTATTACAACACAGCCACACTTATTCAACACTTTATTACAACACAGAAAAACTTATTCAACACTTTATTACAACACAGCCACACTTATTCAACACTTTATTACAACACAGCCACACTTATTCAACACTTTATTACAACACAGACAAACTTATTCAACACTTTATTACAACACAGCCACACTTATTCAACACTTTATTACAACACAGCCACACTTATTCAACACTTTATTACAACACAGCCGAACTTATTACACACTTTATTACAACACAGCGACACTTTTTCAACACTTTATTACAACACAGCCACACTTATTCAACACTTTATTACAACACAGCCACACTTATTCAACACTTTATTACAACACAGCCACACATATTCAAACCATTATTACAACACAGACACATTTATTCAACACTTTATTACAACACAGACAAACTTATTCAACACTATATTACAACACAGCCTCACTTATTCAACACTTTATTACAACACAGCCACACTTATTCAACACTATATTACAACACAACCACACTTATTCAACACTTTATTACAACACAGCCACACTTATTCAACACTTTATTACAACACAGCCACACTTATTCAACACTTTATTACAACACAGCCACACTTATTCAACACTTTATTACAACACAGCCAGACTTATTGAACACTTTATTGCAACACAGCCACACTTATTCAATACTTTATTGCAACACAGCAAAACTTTTTCAGCCCTTTAATAAAACACGAAAACATTTAGTTCACACATCACTACAACATTGCCACTCTTGGTCCTTACTTCACTACAACACGACCATACTTAATTCACATTTCATTACATCACGGCCACATTTGATCCACACTTCAATACATTACAGCTCTGTCTAACGTGGTCCACATTTCTTTACAATACAGCCTTACTTGGTCAACACTTCATTACAAAACTGCCACTTTAGTTCAACATTTCACCACAACACAGCCACACTTGATCAACGCCTCAATGCAGCACAGCCAAACTTGGTCCACATTTGAATACAACACGGCAACAACAGTTCCACACTTAACTACAAAAAGCAACACTTAGTCCAAACTTCACTACAAAACAGAAACACTTGGTTAACTTTCCACTACAACACACCCACATTTGGTCTACACTTAAATACAATCAATTCTAAACTTTGTCCACACTTCACTACAAACAGCCAAAGTGGGTCCACATTCCTCTACAGTACAGCCACACTTGGTGCACACTTCATTACAACACAGCCAAACTTGGTCCACACCTCAATACAGACAGGTACACTTGCTGCACACTTACCTACAACACGACCACACTTGGTCCAGACTTGACTAAAAAAAAGCCACACTTAGTCCACACTACATTACAACATGGCTACACTTTGTCCGCACATGACTACAACATGGTCACATTTGATCCACACTTTACTACTATACAACAATACAGCCACACTTTGTCCACAGTTAAGGGCTATTACACAATTTAAAAAAAGTAATTTTAACAGATATTTATTGAAAGGATCCTATTATAGCACCAGGTATTACACAAAAAGTTCTCTGTCAAATCCTTACTACACTAACAATTATCCCAAGACGATTTTCATCTCAATCATTATCGATGACTTTCACCTTTTATCACTACATACGATAAGTCCAGATCTTGATAACAAATAAAAATCACAGAACTAACTCCAAAAACTGACCAGTCACAACCCGACCAAACACAACCCGAACAATCACAACCCGACCAATTACAACTCGACCAATCACAACCCGACCAATCACAACTCGACCATAACAACCCGACCAATCACAACCAGACCAATCACAGCCCAATCAGTCACAAACCGACAAATCACACCCAGACCTATCACTACCCGACCAATCAGAACCCGACCAATCACGTCCCCACCAATCATAACACAACCAATCACAACCCGACAAATCACAACTCGATCAATCACAACCCGACAAATCACAACCCGACCAATCACAACCTGACCAATCACAACCCGACCAATCACAACCCGACCATCACAACCCGACCATCAAATCCCGACTAATCACAACTCGAACAATCACAACCCGACCAATCACAACCCAACCAATCACAACCCGACCAATCAGAACTCGACCAATTACAACCTGACCAATCAAAACTCGACCAATCACAACTCGAACAATCACAACTCTACCAATCACAACCCGAACAATCACAACGCGACCCATCACAACTCTACCAGTTACAACCCGACCATCACAACCAGACCAACCAGACCAATCGAAACCCGACCATCAAAACCCGACCAATCACAAAACGACCAATCACAACCCGACCAATGACAACCCGACCAATCACAACCCGACCAATCACAACCCGACCAATCACAACCAAACCAATCACAACCCAACCATCACAACCCGACCAATCACACCTCGACCAATCACAACCCGACCAATCACAACTCGACCAATTACAACCTGACCAATCACAACTCCACCAATCACTACTAGAACAATCACAACTCTACCAATCACAACCCGAACAATCACAACGCGACCAATCACAAATCTACCAGTTACAACCAGACGACCATCACAACCAGACCAATCGAAACCCGACCATCACAACCCGACCAATCACAAAACGACCAATCACAACCCGACCAATGACAACCCCACCAATCACAACCCGACCAATCACAACCCGACCAATCACAACCCGACCAATCACAACCCAACCATCACAACCCGACCAATCACATCTCGACCAATCACAACCCGACCAATCAAAACTCGACGAATCACAACCCGACCAATCACAACCCGACCAACCACAACCCGACCAATCACAATCCGACCAACCACAACCCCACCAATCACAACCCAATCTCGACCAATCACAACCCGACCAATCAAAACTCGACGAATCACAACTCGACCAATCACAACCCGACCAATCACAACTCGACCAATCACAATTCGACCAACCACAACCCGACCAATCACAACCCGACCAATCACAACTCCCCCAATCACAATCCACCCATCACAACCCGACCAATAACAACCCGACCAATCACAAGTCGACCAATCACAACCCGACCAATCACAACTCGACCAATCACAACTCGACCAATCACAACTCGACCAATCACAACCTGACCAATTAAACTCGACCAATCTCAACTCTACCAATCACAACCCGACCAATCACAACCCGACCTATCACAACCTGTTCAATCACAACTCGACCAATTACAACACGACCATCACAACTCTACCAATCACAACCCGACCAATCACATCCCGACTTATCACAACCCGTCCAATCACAACTCGACCAATTACAAACCGACCATCACAACCCGACCAATCACAACCCGACATATCACAACCCGACCAAACACAACTCGACCAGTCACAACCCAACCAATCACAACTCGACCAATCACAAGCCGACCAATCACCACTCGACCAATCACAATTCGACCAATCACAACTCGACCAATCACAACCCGATAAATCATAACTCGACCAATCAAAACTCTACCAATCACAACCCGACCATCACAACCCGACCAATCACAACCCGACCCGACCATCACAACCCGACCAATCACAACCCGACCCACGAAACCTCTCACAATCTCCACTCAACAACTGTCATAAACAAAAACCATGCTAATATATCCAGTTCATAACATAACTGAGTGAACTTTTTCCCATTGTACATAACGCAGTCTAATTCATATTCATAACATTGTCCAACTTAAACTTAATGCAAACTGATGTTGAATCAAAAATTTAGCACAAACAATTTTAATTGAAATCTCGATAATATTTATTATTTCCATATATGCTATATATTATTTATTGAATCTTAAAAAAAAATTATATATATGGAAAACAAATGTAATTGGTAGTCACGGGAAAAAAATTACACTTGTATATATTTTGTGTCTAAGACGGGAAAAGTTTTGGAGACATTGGATACAAATCGCAAAGGAATATGACGTTACTCTCCAATATTTCGGCGGCTTATCTCATCTGGAGGACATCACGGCAAATCGTATTTTCAAGGCAGGTCCTTACCTTCTGCACCACTCCCGTTGCCGGTGCAAGTGAGCCACCGTTTTGTCGGCCTGGCCACTTAGTCGGCATGTTGGTCCGTCAACATCTGGGTGCTGAGGCTCTGAACTTTTATCCTAAATTTCGATCAAGGATAGCTTTTGCTTTTTTTGGCATTTTCCTGTAGAGCTGTCGTCTGGAATTCACTGCAGCCCAGCCATTAAGCCGTTCCTCCCGGGAATGCTTTTTAGCAAGGCTTATCAGGTTGCGGTTGGGTTTCAACGTCTGATGCAAGATAGTGTGCCCTGCCATTCTGTGACACACTACCATGACCGGGGATATTATGCAAAACCACTCTGGCACCTTTAGCTTTAATGCTATCTACAGTCTCCAGAATGGCGTCTACTATCGTGTTCTCAGTCGAAACACTTCAAACTCAAGAGCAGAGCGTGAGTCGGTTAAGACTCTGATAGCTCATTGGGTGGAGCTATCTCTTTTGGGTATTGAATTAGAGCACAGTAGCCACTGCTTCTCTCATTGAAAAAGCATGAGCACTCCATGAAGACTTTACTCCCGTTTTCGAATAGGCGTCAATCGTGATTAGCGCTGTCTCTAGGGGCTTTTGTTTTGGTCTGGCTTTTGTGACATTCGTATTTGTCACAGATTAAATATTTACTTTATCAATTTTTTTCGGATAATGTATTGTTTTTCGTAAGTTAGGATGAACAGGAAATTAATTAGATAGGAGATGTGACGCGCAGAGAAACTAGTGAACGACATTAGATTGCAGTCTAATTAGCTTTCTTGTTCACTTCAGCGAAGCTTTGAGCGTCCATGCACTTTTGGCATCGCTCGCCTCGGTTCAATTCGCAGACTTTAGCGGCTGGGGATTCCCCGTTATTCCCTTGCCACAGTTATTAAATAATATTCACCACAATTTTATCCGCACTGAAGATCCAGCTTTTCACATGCGCTTACCCACTATGACGTTTTGCCTTCTGGACAGTGGTCCCGAACTTCAGCGCTAAGTCAATCGTAGCTTGCACGAGCAGCGGGTGTCTTTGTCCTAGCTTCTGGTTTCCAGGATTTTACTCTTTGCTTTTCTAGGTTTTTAAAATTTATTTTTTCTAGTAGGGCTTCAATTCTTGTTTCCTGTAAGTCTTGGGGATCATCTTACGTGCGATGTCCAGGATTGTGTCAGTAAATCTCAAGAAATTAGCGACAGTGTCATCAGATTTAAGATCTAGCAGGCCGAGCTTTTCGTATTCTTTCCATTTGGCCATTCTAAAGAGCCAGTTTCTTTTTTCACATAAACCTTGCACGTGCCAAGTGAAACCTATAGTAGAAAAGGAAGAAGGTTGCTCCCCATTCCACTTAAGACGACCAGAATGTGCTTAGACGCTAAGTCCGCTGATATAAGCGACAGGTCTGTTCTGGATTCCGCGCCGTGTTCAGTATGGGTTACATGGATGCATTCTCCCCGTCTTGTTATCTTATCAGTTTTGGCTCAAGGCAAACCACGTTGACATGATTCCCGGAAGCGTTCCTCTCTGCAAAGCCCCACTAGGGCAATTGGGCATTAAAATCTCCTGGTATTCTGGTCTTGGAAAAAACTATCTGCCCCCACCCGTGTGGTAGTGTAATGGGGTTGCAAGGATTGTTATAGACATTCGTCACAGCAAAATTTTGCCAATTTCGAATAGACTCACATTGAGGGTATCCGTGTTGCAATAGTTCTTAAATACTACGACCTCAAACGCGAGGTCTTTTCGTACAGCTGTGGTAATTCTGCGACATTTGCAACACCTGCAGTGGTAGAGCGAATAACTAAATGTGTGGAAAGTCTTGCCGTCCAGAAATTTTAATGCATTCACATAAGGTGCTTCAGTATTTTCGTGAAACTTCTGTCGGATTCCACACAACTTGAGGATGAGGCTAACCAGGGTTTGTTTAGGATGGAACTTCGCAACGGTTCGTTCATGACCAGGACCTTGTTGTCTTTGAGCAGGCCCTGTCGCGCATCCCATGAACAAGCAGTGACTGCTTGACGATGCTGGTGACCATTTGGGGGGGGGGCAATACCACGCCATCTCTACAGAAGTCCAACCCGTCGCCAGCCCGCCCCTGGCACTAACAGACGCGTGTTTTAAAGATTGATTCCGCGACGTGCTTTGAATTCATAGTTTTATTGGCCGTAGAGTTTTAGCTTTGGGGAGAAATCGTCCTTTTCTTTAATCGGGGATTACTTGTCATAATTTTCCTTACCCAGGGAGTCTTTTGGAAGGAACTTTGACATGGGCCAGTTTTTTAAACGTTCGAATGATCAGGTCATCCCTAGTAGTCTGTCGCGTCACATGGAGGCAAATCCATTTTTTTAAACCACCAAAATTCCTTAGTGGTGCATTAGCAGAGAAAGCGCAAACAAATAGAAAACGTGATCGTAGAATTAGCTGAGATCCCAGAAGAATTTAAGAATATCGATTATACTAGCAACAACCTCAAGGATGATATATTAGGTGTTGCAAAGACAACTAAACCAATATCATAGAGAGGCAGCAAGTCCAAGCCGTACTGGACCAAAAGATTGGATAAACTAGTCGTTAAAAGTAAGATTTTCCGGGCTAAGACACAAAGCTGCTAATAACAAACTGAGAGACTAAAGGAATCCAAACGTATATATAAGAATGAGCTATAATGACGTATCTTCAAAAAACCGATCAGTGCAGGGAAAGTACATATCCAAATATCATTCACCAATTTAATTATAACTCATCCAAATAAGAACAACCATATGAAGTGTAAAATATGTTACTTTTGGTATGGAAGGGATTACAATCCAGTGGAAGATTGTATTAATTTGAATAAGAAATCTCGAGTGGATGGGGTTATTTTGCACCAGACAGCACAAGATAAGTCTCAAAATAAAGGAATGAATTGGATAAATAATCTTCTTGGGTACATACATATCGAAGGTAGTAAATAGGATGTGTACATTTTTACATGGATGACAATATATTTAAATCCTATGGTATTACCTTTGTGATAAAAAAGAGATGTTACATTCTCTTTTTTACAAATAAACATATTTTTAAAAAATTGAGAAAATCAATGTGGCTAACAAAACGTGGGTGCATGTATATAAGTATACCCATCAATAGCAAACCCAAAAATGGTACACACTTGAAAATTTAATGTTGAAAATGGAGATGGGTGACTGTTTTCGTTCAATAAACAGTTAACACATTATTTTATTTTTACTTTGCGAAAAGTAAATTTTGTATATATTTTATGAAATTAACAGTTTAAAAAAAAACACACACACACTTGTGTTATGGAAGTGAAAAACGGTTGCGAGATTCTCCTTTAGATAAAAGAATTCAGTGTTTAAACATTTTCTGTTAATGTATACTTTTTAAAAAGGCAGATATTTTTTTTACATTTTATATAAATACATCAATAAATATCCAATTCCTGTAGATAAAATATATATCATACATAGAGGTTTTGTTGTAAATTTAAAAAAAAAATTAAGAAAAAAAATGTTGTAATTCAAGAGCACGAAAAGGGATAAATCTAACATTTTTCTCTAGCGTAGTAATTGTCCCTCAATGAAATTCTTTAGTGACAAAAGGTATACAATTAGTGATATTTTAGATTTGGTAATTTAAGTTCATGTTGATAGGGGAAAAATGTAGTTCAGGAGCGTAAAGGGAGTAGAGTAGGTGGATAATATATAGCAGATATTTCTAAAAACTTAATGATGATAGAAACGTAAATATCATTAAATTTTAACGTTGTAAATTGTGATTATTTTTGCAATAGAAGTTAGAAATTATCGCAAGGATCTACCATTATGATCACGATAACATCATGTCATTTTTTTCAGTGGCAAAGAACAGCATTAGTTAGGTCTGAGTGGAATGAAGTATTGAGGCAGGCTACGGTCTGCATTGTCTGTAGTGCTACAAGGGGGATAAAGGTCAGAGTGGAAGGAAGTAGTGAAGCAGGACAAATCCCTACATGGGCTCTAGCGAAACAGAAATGAATGGATGCTAGTATAAATCAAAATTTGCTTTCTTTTTGGGTTGTTCGTGGTTGAGGATTACTCCGCTTTAAATAATATTAAGGAAGGACACAACCTAAATATGGCTCTTTGTTAGGCATCTAAGAGACACTTTTCTTATGGCTCTTTGTTCGGCATCTAAGAGACACTTTTCTTATGGCTCTTTGTTTGGCATCTAAGAGACACTTTTCTTATGGCTCTTTGTTTTGGCATCTAAGAGACACTTTTCTTATGGCTCTTTGTTTGGCATCTAAGAGACACTTTTCTTATGGCTCTTTGTTCGGCATCTAAGAGACACTTTTCTTATGGCTCTTTGATTTGTTTCTGTCTTCTCTGTGTTGTTTTCTAGCTGTTAGCACTTACGATACAATTTAACTATTTTCTTTTCCTATACATTTTTTCTATATGCAAAATACACCGCGGATACACATTTCTTTGCCATCCATACTATAATGTATTGTACATACTTTTCTCTTTAGATCTTTAGTCTTATGCATGTAGATTCATGTCCTTAAAATACTAAGCAGTAGTACACCTGATATTTTGTAACAAAATATACAGTGTGCTTTACATTAACATGGACAAAGCATTAAATTAGCCTCACCATATAATATAAATATGAACTATGTGAAAATAATTCAGCTATTTCAGTCTCCCAATCAGTTTATCCAAATCAAATTTAAAAAAAAAAATATATATTCAGTCTGTTTCTATAATGATGAGTTTTTTTTTTTTTTACTAAATCTCTTTTTCCCATGGATTTATATTAATCAGACATAAGATTAAGATTCATTTCATTTCAAATGAAAATATTGTTATATAAAGGGTAAGATTGTGCCTGATACTGCGAACGAAAGACCACAACGGGGCCATCAATCGTTTCTCTACAAGACTTCAAGTGAGAGAGCTAAGATGCAGGTCTTTCTCGTCGTCTGTATCCTGGTTAATCTTCAATCATCTTTTTATGGGGGTAAGCAGCTTGTTAGAGACTTACTACATGCCATTAGATAACATTTCAGTACTGTTCAGCGAAATTAATCAATCATTTGTTTTGGGGGGTAAGTCGATTGCTAGTGACTCACATCAGACAAAATATCAGTACTGTTCAGCGACAAGCATTTGCACCAAGAAGGTTGGGTAAGTAGGTTGTTGTTATTCACATGCCATAATTCATCACGTCAGTACTGTTCAGCGACATTAGTCGCTTTGGGGGGGGGGGAGGTAAACTAGTTTGCTAAACCTCAGACAACATGTCAGTACTGGCTAACGTCAAACTCAATAATATATACTCAATCAGTATTCTATTATAGTTATAACAATAGATGTACTCAATAATATATCCTGAATCAGTATTCTATTATAGTTATGACAATGGATGTACTCAATAATATATCCTCAATCAGTATTCTATTATAGTTATGACAATGGATGTACTCAATAATATATCCTCAATCAGTATTCTGTTATAGTTATGACAATGGATGTACTCAATAATATATCCTCAATCAGTATTCTATTATAGTTATGACAATGGATGTACTCAATAATATATCCTCAATCAGTATTCTATTATAGTTATGACAATGGATGTACTCAATAATATATCCTCAATCAGTATTCTGTTATAGTTATGTCAATGGATGTACTTTCAAAAATTTCATGTCATCAATAGTAAAAAATAAATGAAATTTTGAAATAAAATGAGGCTTGTAAACCACTATTGATGTTTTATAGTGCAACGTTAATCTCAAGCCCTTATATGTTGATGATTCGTAGTACAACATTAAATGCCAAGACCTTAAATGTTGATGTTTCTTGGGTACAACTTTGAATCGCAAGACCTTTGTGAGTTGCTATTCGAAATGCATTTAGTTAATGGCTACAGAGAAGTCTATTTTTAAGCTATATACCAAAATCATGGAGGGTATTAAACATTTTTAGGTGCTAAGCATAGTGTGGGAACAAACTTAATTTAAATAACTCAGCAATGCAACTGTATGAAATGTGCACAGCTTTGTTGAAGAAAGCATTCTTGTGGCACACAGAAATTCTCAAACATATAACTAAGCAACGGTTGTCACAGGCTTCTGTTAATTGGTTTGCTTGGGTATTGTACACATTTCTTATCGGTAAATTGCAGCTAAATTTATTGATCTTTTACTCTCCCGGTAATTACGCACAAGGTGGGGTAATTCTTAAAAATAATAGGAGACAGAGCCACAATAATTATTTGTCTTAAATTTTTTTTTCTACGCGATGTCAATCAATTTTCGAGTGGTATGGTTGGTCATGCCAACCTCTATCTCATGTCAAGATGCCTTGAATCGATATGACTAGTGATGCAAACCTTTATTCAACGTGAAAATGCCTTGAACGATAAGGCTGGTCACTCTCACCTGTATCTTATGTAAAAATGCCTTGAACGATATGGATAGTCATACCAACCTGTTCCTCATGTAAATATGCATTGAACGATAAGACTGGTCACTCCTACTTGTAACTCATGTAAATAGCCTAAAACGATATTTATTTATTTTATTTATTTAGGCATTTTTAAATAGCGCTTACCTTAAAGCTCTAAGCGCTTTACAATTTTTAAAAACATGTAAACTGAGTAAAATAAAAATGAAAAACCAGAGACACTAGGATAGTAACTACTATACTATAGAAACAATTAAAATGGCTATAAAACGAGTGCACTTTGGCTCGTTATTCCAACATGCATCTCATGTAAATGGTAATAAACTTGTGTTTCAAATTCACCCGTATGGGTTTTTTCGTGCTAGCCACCATCGCACACATTGAAAAGTCCGTCTTGCACTGGTGCTCGCTACAATTGAAGTCTTTAGAGACGGGGCACAAGCTTATCTTGACCTAAGACACAGTGACACAACAGGATATGAACGTCATGTCTGTTTTCACAGCTAAGCCTAGCTCCGCTCCTCCACGTACCGACCTATTGCCGTGGACTTAAAATTCTCAACTTTTAATTCCCAATTCCCTATTCAGTCTCTCACGGACTTAATTTCCGTCACAATTCATTTACTGCCAACTTCTAAGCTAAGTGCAATTTTTGTATTTTAATTTGTTTTTCTTTTTTTTTCGGTTGTTTTGTTCGCTGAGAAATGCTTCTTTTCGACACGTTACTTCACTTCCTTTTTAACCTTATTTTGTTTTTATCATTTTATACTTCAACAATATGGCTGGACATGCTCACCAGTATCTTATGTAAAGGTGCCTTGAACGATATGTCTGGTTATTCTCACCTGTTTCTCACGTAAAGGTTCCTTGAATGATGGATTTTTTTTATGATTACAACAAAGATCTGATTCGCATGGCTCTTGACGAAAGCAGCATCAACTTTCGCTTCTAAAACAATTTTGTCGTATAATATTTCATAGAACATGCAAACTTTGCTAGATAACATGTTGGAAATTAAAAATTGACAAAAGAATTTAATGGTTCACAGACGGCGAAAATAAGTAAAGCCTAACTGTGAGACTATGTGTCGACTCATATAACCAGCAATCAGACTTGTACTGATACAAGCATAGGCTACCTTTACCAGTATCTACTTATGAGAGTGTACAATACGCAACTATGACGATTGTATCATGTCTTCCCAAATTTTAGCGTGAGCAAAATATTGTAAGCACCGGTAGTAAAATACTTCAAAACGTTATTCAATTTTTTTTTTCTTAAAAAAAACAAAACAATTTCCATAGCTATTTACCATACAAGTGATTACACATAAAAGCAGTTATGCTATTTTAAAGAAGCCCAGAAGTTAGACCAAGAAATATGCGTTGCTCAGCGGTAGGAATAAGTGTAGTTAGGATTTGAAAGAGTTAGAAAAGAGATGGAGTGGATACCAAGAGATCGGAAAGTGTAATGAGATTTTGAAAATGAGCAATCTTCGCAGGGATTCAAATAAAATAAAAATAAAACAAAGAATAGCATATATTGTAAATTTTAAGCAATTTTCGGATCTAGGTTAGCACTTCAGGTGGTGCTAGCAACAGACATAAAATCAAATCCAACAGATTTTTTGTGAGCCTGGGTTATTATTTTTATAAAAGATTCAACACATATACCTTAAAGTTTGACAAGTATCCTATAATTTTAAAGATATTGCTCAAGTTTTTTTTTACATTTTAAAAAAAAAATTACAGACTTTCTATAATTCTAAGCAATCCGTAAAAATCCGTTATCGAACATTTTATAACAGAAACATGAGTTGTTTAAAAATGAATGCCATTCATGGAATAGATAAAATATAAATTTGGCATTTAAATAAAGCAGAGACATTGACAGACAGCCCAGTTGACCACAAACGCTTTAGTGGACTACAAAAACCTCATTTGACCACAAGCAACTTAGTTGACTACAAACACCTCTGTTGATCTCAAACACCTCATTTGACCACAAACACTTAATTTGGCCACACATGCTTCAGTGGATCTCAAACACCTCAAATTACTACAAACACCGTTGTTGACTACAAACAACTCAGTTGACTACAAACAACTCAGTTGATCACAAAAACCTCAATTGACCACAAGCACCTCAGTTGACCACCAATAACTCAGTTGAACACTAATATAATTCTTAAAATCTTCAACTAAAGGAATTATTGACAAATAAAAGAACGTCATTATTAGACCAGATTTATTTTATTAGTCATGAGTGGTTATAATGGTCAATTTTTTTAATTTTTTTTCGGTCAAGATCTTTTTTTGGTCAGGGTCTTGATCTAAATTAAACTTTTGACCACATATTTCAACATGTTTAAATTAAATCATAATCATTTCATCTGTACAGCTTCAGCGTGTCAACAAGATTCAAGAGGTTTGAACAAACTCAAGTATACAATTGATCTTAATGATACTGTGGTTCATTTCTCCAAAGACTATTACTACAACGATACGGAGGCTCAAAGGGTGTGTATTTCAGTGTGTGGAGATCTCCTCGTGGTGAAGAATTTATACGAATATAAGCTGTTCAAAAAATTTGTAGAACGTTACCGTTTTTCACATGGGCTACTGATATCTGGAACTGACAAACACCAAGAAGGTCATTGGGTGCATCATGCAAATAGGCAACCGATGTCCTACTTGCTCTGGCATGAAGGAGAGCCGAATGGTTTTGAAGTGGAAGATTGCCTAGCCATTTTGATGGGATATGATTTCATGTATGATGTACCATGTAATTTAGGCCAATATTATCTCCGGTATGCCTGCGAAGTGCCCAAATCTTTAAGTACCGTTAGACTTAATTATTAGATTTGTGTCTGCGCCAAATTTCTAAACGCTTTTGTGTATGAAATTCTATTCGTTCTTTCTTTCAAACAATTTTATTTTCCAAATTTTTAAAAATTACTTCTTTCCTTTTAATGTGGTTTCAATAAAGTGTAGCTCAAATTAATAACTGTCATTGTTATCATTGCTACTGATGAATACTTGTGACGTATTATAATCCCGCTGCCATTAGTATACCAGTTCAAGTGGGATATTGATCCCTCTGGATTCCGATTCCAGTATGATCCAAATCCCGTCGGTGTTCCGATCTCGATGGCATCTCGACACCTGTGGGATAACGATACCGGTTAGAGCCCGATTGCTGTCGGCTTCCGGATATCTCGGTATATATCAGTTTTCCGATATGATTCCGATCCGTGTGGGATCCCGATTCCGTTAGTATCCCGTTTCCCTGTAGGATCCTCTTCCCTGTTATCTGATCCCAATCTCGTTATCCGATTGGATCAAGTTACGTTTGGGTTCATTTTACTGCTGGACCTCCTTAATATTGCAATAAGCTTTTATATCCCTGTATATATCCCAGTACAACTATACAGACATTTCTGGAACATTCTAAGAAACAACTTATTAGCTTCCTCAAAACGCGTAAACAATAACAATCTGAGTAATTATTTTTGGAAATAGAAAAATAAAATAACTAAATGCACTGCTATGGCTATAAAACATTTAGGCTAAAAGAACGAGCCCATTTGGGACCCATCAAAACATGCTACTGATTCCGTTTTCCATGAGATGGGAAACTCCATAAAGATCACTCAGGTAAGTTATGGAGCTAAAATTTAAAATTTATCCGATTAAAATCGGTTTAAAAGTGCCACGGGTATAATTTTTCTTTTAATTTATCAAACTATCTAGATTGGATATTTTTAGTTTTAAATCCACCGATATTTTAATTCGGACAATGAAGTGTATTGCTACCACGCTAGGCCTATATCCATCAATCCACATAGAAACTATAGTGTTGTCTAAGCCTATTGATATTTATACAGCTTAAATAAGGAAAATGAAATTGAGCATCCGACCCCCAGGGATGGCTATTATGAGTTCAGTATCCTGTGGTATTTGAAACATGGATAATCAAGTGTATGTGTACTAAGTTAGTACTAAGTCCTACTCATGTAGGAGTATTTGTTGGTCATTTTATTTATATAGCTCATATATAGTTTAAAAAAAAAAAACAACGATTTCGGTGCCCCCGGCCCCAAATGAAATGTTAGAAAATGTTCAAAATCGCTTAAGAGTTTCTTTCGAATAATGATGGATATATGGGCCTAGCTTTGTCAATATCATCTAATCCATGTACAAGCCTTTGTGGATCAAACAGACAAATTCAATGATCTGATGCATTTATTGATACATATATTTTATTAATAGCATACAGCGTCAGGTTGTGGACCGCAAAGGGGGACACCATATTTAAGGGGAGAGAGGGTTGCAAAAAATTGAAAAAATGCATTTTTGCAGGGCACAAACTTCTTGGTCAAAGTTTCGTTAATGTGTAACCGATCAGATGTACAATTTCCACCAGTTCAAGTTTAAATCTGCAGATATGAGATGACGATACGATTAGTCCAGACAACACCGTTTTGATTATGATTCCAAACCGATATAAGAATTTAGTTACTTTATTA